>JAPMOR010090161.1:537131-641192 GCA_026543865.1 Argiope aurantia
TTATTTTGCGTTTATAGAGACAGCATGAGTTCATTGCAAACGCTCTCCAATTTTCACTGTCGGATACACCCAATTGTTCATGAAATATTCATCCTTTTGCGCAGTATCAGTAATTTCATACACGGATTATGACAGGAAACATGGGATCAAAAGTCAATAACAAGCTGCATGCTGTTAAACCAGTAATTGGTTTGCGATCGGCTCTGCCTTTGCGAATACATGATGTGAAGTTGACTCGTCTGCGTGTGGGACACTCGCTTTTTACGCACAAATATTTACTATTCGGAGAAAGGGCACCTACATGTCCTACTTGCAATACTGTTTTTAGTGTTAATCATATTTTGATTGAGTATCCAAATTTTAATGCTCAGCGTATTCATTTTTTTAAAACTTCATCACCGACAATGTCAGACTTAGTGGAAGTAAATCCCCATGGAAAATCTTTTTCAGTTTTTAAGGGCCATTGGCTTTTATGGATATATCTAGGTTTTACCATTTTACCTAATAACATTTTAAAACTTTTTAGCTTGCAGAATTGAATCTTTTAATGTAATTCTTTTAAAAATATTTCGATACAATTATTTTAACGTTGTTTCTATTCCACGATCATCAATATTTTAACCATACGACTGGCTTTTACGTGCAGTTTAGCCAAGGTTGGCTCTTGCGCCACAAAAACTCACATCCAATCCAATTCGATCCTATTCACTGACACAAACAGCGCCGAAAATAATTCCTTATTGCGTTGGAAATATTTTTTCAGCAGGAAATTTTCGACATTTTCAAACAACTCGGGAATTAGCTATTTGATAACGATTAGAATGGATATACTTTATCAATCATTTATGTTATATTAAATTATCTTACGTCAAGAATTATTCAAAACAAAGCATAAGAAACACGGATATAACAATCTTCTGTTTGAAAAGGTAGATTGAATAAAAACTTAAATCTGTGAGGCAAAATAAATCCTTGTTGGTCAGGTTGCGGTGATTTCAAATTTAGGAGATCACATAAAAAATACAGAAATTAAATTATCACTGAATTCAAAACACTTCATCTCTTAAATAATATGCAAAAACGCATTTTTAGCTCTGAATCACTTCGAAAAGTCATCAAAGTGAGGCATTTAAAATAATGCTTGAAATTTAATTTTGTCTATATAGATTTTGTAGACAATCAATTCGATCTATACAAAAAAAATCGATCTGGAGATCCTGTCCTCTGAAATGTCGTAATTAATATGTCCAATTCTTCCAATTCGACAGAAGAAAATTTACACTCACGGTCAGAATTTTACCTATCAAAGGTTTTAGCTCATGATTCAAAATACCTGCCAGCGCCGGCGTTCTCTTTAAAGGGGCCTGGGCACAAGAAACCATTTAACCATTTGGGACTCTAATTTTTTCGCGAAGCAAAAAAAAAAAAAAAAAAGCGAACATTATTAATTCATGTTTATTTAAGGCACGATTTTGTTTTTTCTAATACATTAATTACTTCAGAAAAATTGCATTTTTTGCAATTTCTTTTTCGATGCTTTATATAAGCGTTCTGAACACATCCTTGACCGAAGATAATTCTTTATTAATTTAATTTGCTGAAAGAGCACTCAGCACTTCCTAGAGTAACTGGCAATTTAAAGAAAAGTTTTAACACAGTTAATGCATTTAGAACTGACACATTATAATTATTATTCAGCGTATATTGCAATATGTTCTTTGCGCTATTTACATCTCTTTCATTCAAAATCAAATTCCGTAACATTGACTTGAAATAGTTTATTCATAGTGTTAATTTTGGAAAATATAACCAACCATACTATTAAAGATAAAATAAATGGTATTTCTTTTATTGCATCCAATAAACTTGTAGCTTAGGATACCGCTGTATTATCCTTACTTACATCAATAAATTCTTCTAGGGCATTACAAGTTTGTTCAAACTGTGTCGAATCTATTTTGGCTTCCCAAACTCTATCACATAATGGTTTAAGAGTAATCTTTAAATGCTTTTGTAGAATTTCCCATCTTTTTGTAGATGCATAAAATAAACAATATAAACGTTGCAATATCCTGAAAACATGTTTACGATATATACTGCTGGAAGCAACATCAAAAATTAATAAATTAAAGGAGTGTGATAGGGAAGGCACATAAACTGCGATTTAGAGAAAGTATTCTAGATTGTAAGGCTTTATATTTCATTTTCATATTGCTATTGTTGTTGATATTTGCTCTTTACTATTCATAATACTTAAATCAAATTCACTTAATATTTCCAATAGAGCATTTGCTAGTCCTACTCCAGTCGCATCAGTTACTTCAATAAACCCTATAAATGGCTACTTTATAGTAAGCCTTTCAAAATTTACATACGTAATAATAATTGAAGTTTGTTCCTTATAAAAAATAGCAGGAATACAATCCATTTGGATACTATAGTACATGATTGCGTTTATATCATGTTTAATCTTGTTAAGGACTTCATTTCCTTAATTTTGTTAAGGACGAAGAAGCAATTTGTTCTTGTGACCTAGGTGCTAAATGATGCACCATTCTATTTTTCTTATTTATTATTTTGTGTATAGGATCCATTAGCATTGGGTCATATTTACTTAATAATTGGATTAATCTTAAAAAATTTCCATTATTAGGAGTTTTGGTTATTTCGTGAGTTACTTGAAGTGAAAGATTATTTCACGCTAAAAATAGAAACACATCAACAATTCTTCGAAATAGCAATTTAAGTCGTGCCGTTTCTTATTTATATTAACTTGATTCGCTTTATCAATAATCGAACGTATATTGAGTCGTTTTAGTAACTCTTTCCAAGCAATAAACAAATTGAAATGACAACTAGAACGCTCATGGCCTTGGACATCATTCTCCATTTATTATAGCCATCTATAAATAGTGTAGTTTGGTCATTTCTTCTTCTTTTGGAAAATACTATCAAAAAAAATTCGGAGTCTTGCGTTTTTTGAATAAATTAACCAGCTGCGAAGTTGGGTTTCACCATTTCTCATTTCCATTAAAGTAATGTCTTATTAATCGTATTTATTAATAATCTTATTATTAATAATAATTGCACACTACCACTAGACTATAATATATACTGTAAACTTCGTATGTTTCCAAATTCTCCGACTGCTGCCTTTGAATGTCTTCATTCCGTTCATAGCCAGTGAAGAAGTAATGCGATGTGCATTCCTAGGAGTTGATCGTTTCATTTAGCTTCGTTTTACTTTTTGTTTCAACAATTTAATATAAATAAACATACACAGATGCACGCATAAAATATATAACGTTAGATCTGGAAAAAATTAGATAGTTGATGATTTTCAAGTCCTTTTGAACCTTTTTGTTTTAAAATGTCTGGGGGGATTTCCTTATTCATCAATGAGCTGCCCCCGCCTTTTAATAGGTATCACTACGATCGTTGCCTTTGAATGGCTTTAGTCGACGCTCATCCAGCCACGTGGAAACAAACTTGTATACTTTCAGTATATGTAAACGCTATGATTGTTCAGAACACTATTTTAATTCTTGATCATAATGGGGCTCACCGATCTCGGGGCCCGGTGCATAGCATCCGCCGCACCCCCCAGATGGCCGGCCCTGATACCTGCCATTTGTAGATTATTCAGTTGAAGATGAATCAGTTTTACAATATTCGAAATCTTTACTAAATGGTACTTGGCTAATTCGAATGTTTTTAATTAGAATGTCTCTCTGGTTCTTTCAATTTCTTCATTAATAGTAAAATATCGTTTAAATTGGAATTTATTATGCTACGTTCGGAGTTTAATTTAAAAATCATAATTAATAAACAGTAAGTGAATAAACTCGTTCCTTGTGCCATTAGTAGGTGAGTAAATTTTTAAAGAAATTCCATTTCATCAGAGGATATGACTGCTTTACAAATCCTTCAAAAGAAAAAGCCATAAAAATATATCCCTATTTCTTAAATGCTTTAATTATATGAAATGTGAATTGCGTCATTTATTTTGAAATTTTATTATATAATAAGAGCATTTAAAATCTGTATACTGTTTATTAAAATAATCCAATTTGAAATTCCTTTTCTTTAATAAAATAATCTTTTTAAAATTATGAATACAATGAACTCTAGAATAACTATTCCCGCAAAATGCTGAATTGTATTTGCAACAAAAATATTGTGTAAAAATTGTGTTTGTGTTGTTATTTATGTGTGTGTGTAAAAGCCTGATGCGTTCGTTGTTTCCACAGAGGCTTTATAAATATAAGCAATGGAATTTGAAACATCATCAATGTACGCATGCCATCCTTTGACAAGTACGAAAAATTCATAAAAAATATGTTCTCAATGTTTATAATTTTTCCATATTTTTACAAACTTTAAGCTCTTGGAAGAAATCTCGAGATCTAATTGTATAGCAACCGAATTTTTAAAAATTCTGTTTTAACCTGAAAGGCAACTTTTGCCCACTATTTCCAAAATCGAAAAAGAAAAAAAATGAAGGCCGGTTTTGTTCCGTCCTAATGAACATCCATTTCCATAGGTGAGTCAGCGATTACCAATCTGGTGACGGTTAAACCTACTTTTGTGCTCTACAGCTTCTTCCCTCTAACTAAATGGATTTTTTCCTTTCCAAAACGTATATTAACATTTTATAACTCAATTGGTTATTTAAACGAATCGATAAATTCAATACAGCTTTTAAAAACGTTCATTGCAGAAGTGTGATTTATATTTGATTGTTGTCATTCTATAATAAGTAGTAAGAGTAATTTTAGTACCAAGTACAATCGTCAAAAAGAAAAAGAAAAAAAATAGAGAAAAGGGGGGGGGACATCTCTATAACTTTAATGACTCGAGGGAACAAGTTTGTTGAGACAGACGAACTGATTAACCGAATTAATTAGCATGTCTAATTAACTATCATCTCGAAATTGTTCCATTACGGCTCTCATTTTTTTTTACTGAATCGATTTAATGCATAAATAACTCAAATTATTATTTTTATTAATTTTTAAATATAACTGTGAGAAAAAAAGAGAATTGTAACATTTTTAAATGGGAGAAAAGCTGACACGCTGAAATGCCGAAATCCAAATAATTCCTTACCCCAGCAGACAGTTTCGAAATATTCACGAAAATTGAAAATTTGGCAGGGCAGATTTATTGAATGATCGTATATTAAATTAATTTGTATTTCTAGAAACTACATTTTATGAAGCACGAGCTTTGACGGCCATTATAATATCGCAATTAATTAAATATTAAATTTATTTTCAGAAAAGACAAATTAAATTGAACATGAATTTTGCTTTATTTAAAAAAAGGAATGTTTTTTCATCCAGACGATATCATATTAGATTACAGGACAAATTGTCTGTTGGAATGTCTAATTAATTTTTACTTTTTACAGTTAATTATCATTTACAGGTATAAGAAATAGATATCCGTATAATTTCTTACCATTCAGTAAATTCACTAACGCTAAAAAAAAAAGAAATGAATGTTTAATACTTATATGATTAATGGCTTAATGTTGAGTCTCATTCATAATTTTTTTTAAATTATTCTTAAAATGTTTCGCTTAGAAATATGAAATGATCTCTTCTTTGCAACTGCGTTTATAAAAACATTGTTTTTGAACCTCTAGCTCGAGATATTGTGGCATGATAATTTACTTGGCTCAATTCGTCTTTTCACCTTGATTATATCAGCCGTTGCATGACATAAAGACTGTCCATCACTCTGTAATTCCATTAGTAGCAAAGTTAATTAATGGATTAACAATTGCAACCTCCTGAAAATAAAGGTCCATCTTTTTAATAAATATTGATAATTTCATTGGTTTAAAATGATTTTATTGTATTCGAATCTCACCAATCAGCAACATTTTAAGGAAAAAAAATGGGTTAAGCAACGTATTTCATTCTTCATAAAAATTGAGATTTACGTTAATTTCTTATGGCTGGATCAACTAAAAAAGACTAAATGAGTAATTGTCTTTTAAAGTAATGAAAATTAAATATTTAATAAAATTAAAAAATGTATTTATATTTTGAAAAATTATAGTCATGTTAAGTTCAAATCTAAGTCGTGCTGTTTGTTTCTACGAAATTTCTGGAAATTGAGATTTATATACCGCTCCCAGTGTGTTGGCCGTTTTTGGGGTGAAGTGTCCAGCAAACAAAATTCAGTATATTTCAAGAATTATTGCGAATTTCGGAACAAAACTTGATAAGCATGCATAAAATGACCTGATGAATCGAATTATTAAAACATTTTGATTTCCGTAATGGAAAAATTTTGAGAGAGTAGTTAATTAACTATGTTAATTTACTCAGTCAATCAGTTTGCCTATTTTAACAAACTTGTCCTTTTAATCAATTTCCAACGACACTAATTTTGTAAAGATACGATAATAAATAACAAAGATACAGAGGTGTTCAGTATTTATTATTATTATTATTATTTTTTGTTGTTAAACACTGTGCATTAGTGTTTTGTATATATAGAAGTAAAAACGACAAAAAGTAAATTATTCCTTTATGATAAAAAAAAAGAGAATAAAACTGAGAATTAAAAGTGAATTCTTCTCTATGTATTTGCAAAAATATATTTAAAAAGCCACCAAATAGTCACCCGAGCTGTGGAAATGTCGTATTTAAATTAACCATTGCATACAAAAGGCATTGATCATCTTTAAAAAGGACGGAGAAATTATTCTGTGTCCATAAATGGGTACTTCTAATATATCCCAAAACAAAGATTTAATTTCTTAAAGAATGAGTTTCCATTCCTCAAGACGTTTTTAACTAAGGTTTGTTGTCACACAAAAACTTCTAAACACTCTAGAATAAATTTCCTTTCCAACAGTATGGAATTCTATTCTCTAAAAGTTACATAAAAAAATTACTGAATTTTGATTTTTCTGGGGGCTGTATTATTTTCTTTTGTCGTGTCGTGTTCATATTTTCCATTTTCTTTTCAAAGTTCATCTGTCCAAGTTCTCCAAAAATGCGGAGTAGTCAAAGTATCTGATTTTCTGTTGTTTCCCTTACATATCCATGGAAGGAGTATTTAATCGGGCATGCTTCAAAACTTTTAAAGAAGTTTCGACACTGAGCTTCAATACTTCAAAATTTTGTATTAAGCGTGTAATATGGGACAGTGAAACTAACCGAATAAGACTTCAGAAAACAGATTTTGAACTTATATAGTTTTTGAAAAGAATTTGTCGACTCATCATTTTGATTCAAAGGAAAAATAAATAGACTGCACAAGTTAGAAGTTAAAGTTACAGTGAAGACGGATATCCATATCTATTTATATCTATATGAACCAACATGATGATGCACCATATGGACATGAGTACTGATTAATTGTCATGCATTTATATGGACAACATGTTCAGGGTGATCCCGAAATCACGTTACAAACTTTAAGGGTTTGTCCAGGACATTGTAACAATCATTTATTATATGCTATGTTACGGCCACAAGTGATGCGGTAAGTTCAAACATAGGAAATAAAACATAAAAGAGAGAAAATGGAATGAATGGAAAACAAAAAGAATGGGGAATTTGGGGCCGCGATGAATTAGGCATGGTGGCCGAATTCCTTGAAGATCATGAATTTCCGAATTATTCAGCCTCGATTACTTTCGGAGGACCAAACAAAGGAAATTAGAGATGAAAGAAGAGACACAGAATTTATTTGAAGGGTTGTTGACAAGAGCAATGTTTACTAACTATTAAAAATTGCGTCCACCAAAACTGGCACATGCTTGGTGGGAGTAGGGAAGCGATTTGTACAGGGACAACATATGCAAGTTGAAAAATACACGTATTTCACGCACAAGGGCAGCAGTTGCAGATATTCGAGCAGTGTCTGTGTCAGATGGAGTAGCATAAGCAAGAAGGTATTTGTGTTAAATCCTAGGAAATTTGAACCCATGTACACAGAGCCGTCATACAGGGTCCTGTCGATCAGGACTCTTCAAATGCCACCATAAAAATTTGAGGCTGGACAAATCGGGAAATCAGAGTTGTCAAGGGATCTGTCATGTTCAATCATTCGTGACCTCAGACTTCATGTTCTTTCCCCTTCCCATTTATTCCGCTTATCATTACTTTCATCTCTAATTTCCTACGCTCTGGCCTCGTTGTGCCACTTGAGCCTATATATTTCTTTACAATAAATTATTGTTGCAATGCCCAGTATCAACTCGTTCTGACGATGAATTCGGGATCACCTTCTAATTTGGCTTTACACAGAAGCAGATCTGCAGATCATTTGTACGCACTTTTTAGTGCTTTGGGAAAGTGATTGGTTTACTATGAACGGGACTTGTGTGCTACAACTAAGAATTGTTGAGGAAAGGTAGAGACAGGTTTCCTGAACGGAAGAGCCTCTGTTATATTTTTACAGTTAATGGTCTTGCTTTTATGTGATGACACCTATTAAGCGGCCTATATTGAAGGAATGATACTGATTACGGTGCACGGAGCCATAAGCCTTAATTACAACTGCTGATGAGGCGAATAAAAAGGGCCTTACAGGGCACGAGTGAGCAAAGAGCAAGGTGGATCTTCGGAGATACGATTAATCGCTATAAAAAATAGAAACCATTTAGCAAAGCTTGTTGTTACTCAGTAACTTTTTATGGAAAATTGTGCATATTTTCTTCGAAGAAAGTGCAGTTAATTTATTTACACCAGATATATGTAATCAAAATCTTACTTTCAGTCTGGCATAATAATATTTCTCTTTTAAATATTGGGAGAAGATAATTATTTTGTTTATACGAAACATTTATTTAAAAACGTTTTTAGTCTATCTTTATTTTTAATTTCTAATTATCTGCGAAACGAGAAACAACCTAAAATTTCTTACTAAACATTTCAGTAAATTCTGCGAGCGAATTTTTCAAATTTCCATTTTTATTCCATTCGATAATAAATATATCTTCTGCATATTATAATCGCTTAGAATAAGCTTAGAATCGCTTCAAAATATTATCAAATTCAGGAAACTGCTTTTTCATTTTTTTAGCAGATTAATGCTTTTCACATATAATTTGTACTGAGGTCTAGATTCAGTTATGTGGCCCAGAAAGAACAGCAAAAATGAATACTTCATTTCACGTGCGTGTATTTTTTCGGAAAGATTCGAATCACTAATTAATATTTACAGTAGTGATTGAGCAATTTAATGACTTTATAACAGTCCTTCGAGGTAATAAATTTTGTTTTAAAATTAATGATTCTTTCCTGAGAACATGCATGGAAATTCGTTTCATTTAGGATTTAATTCGTTTTTGGAATTTTTTTCACATTTTGATAGCCTAATACGGCTTTTTCAATATATATTTTCAAAAAAATATATAATAAATATATATGTTTATATATAAATTTCTATAACAAAATTACAATCTTTTTCGTCTGTTATTCATTATAGAAGCCGTTTTCTAATTAATAACGTTTTAAAATCAGATGATAGTGATACAAACCTGTAATTTTTGCTTCCTAGCATGAATATTGTCGTCGTAAGAAATACCATTTTACGATCATCCTTTGTGGGTACTGATCTGCTGCCGCGTCAGTTATCTCAGAGCTTGGCGATAAACTTGGCTACCATTTGGCGACAAAATAGAAATTACTGGAAACTTTGAGAATTTTATCTATTTATCCAATAGGAGCTGAGATACACCTGATTGGTCCGTAACCCTTCTCGAGCCCCCACCCCCCGAGGAACTATAAAAGGACGGCAGTCTCAAGCCGGAATGAATTGGAATTGGAACCGGAATCGGAGTTGGAGTCGTAAACAAGTAACGAGTCGTCGAGAGGATAGCGAAGCAACGACGGTATAGTCCGGCGAAGTGCCTGCGTTGTGTGGAGCTGAAGCGAGTGCTGAACTGAGCTGTGTGCCGAGTCCTTGCGTTTCTTGTGGAATTAGTGTCATGTCATCTGAGGAGCAGCCAGTCATGTAGTAGTGTGTCGGCAGCTGGATACAGCTAAAGCGAGGAGACATTGGAGAATTTCAGCCGTCTGGAGAGACCTACGTGAGCGTAGAGTGAATCTACGAAGATTCCCTCTCCTGCTGAATTCTGTTTGGCCGCTTTATGTGCTATGGCTGTTATTACTACCGTTTAAGACTTGTAAGCTACTTTTTGCTGTTTGTCGTCTGCGTATTCGTGACCTTTGTGTTTAATAAACGTCGGCATTGTTTTCTACTAAATGACTGTTTATTTCTACATCCACCATCAAATCTTTAAAAGACGAGGAAGTGAATCCGTAACAATAATTTAAAGAATAAGTAGAAATTTATTGAAAAAATAAAAATCGCTTTGAAACAGCGAACTATTTATATTTTCATAAAACTTTAAAATAATATAAAATACATCAATATTTAAAACAATGAAATGCGTTTTGCTTCATTCTAATTTGACAAAAGAAATTTTCATTTTTTTAAATTTTTTATTTCATGATATTTCCAGTAAAAACTTTTTCTTCCAGCTTCCCCCCTCTTCTTTTTCTTACTTAAATGATATTTCTGAATTTTTTTTAAAATCTTTACGAAAATATGCTTTAAACGAAACAAAGGAAAACTATTACAATAAAAGTAATTTTCATAAGCAAATGTTTATTAGTAATTTATCTTATTTTTATTACTAAAAAATAGAAAAAAAATTGATTACTTTTAGCATTTTTTGTTGTTTTCTTTATTCATTTATTTTTGGCATTCATAACTCATTATTATAAATGCCAGTGACTAATTCAAGTATTTTGAATCCCTAAACACATTATTATAAATAGCAGAGTCCTTCTTTTAATAAACTTGTTACTCTCAGATTTCGACATATTGTTCCGTTACTAACGCATTTACGATTTATTTTAGGCTAATGCTTTTTTTTTAAATTTTAATACCATCATGAAAATGAATATGCTTTAATATATTAGGATTCATGATTCTGCAGCATCCAAGTTATGCAAGCAGATGCTCACAGTGTATAAACAGAGTAATAATTTATATATTTACCGAGACAGATAGGAATAAATATGGGTGTAATTGATCTTGACGAAGTGTTAATATTATTCTAATATATATTAATGTTATTCTAATGCTAACATTTTATTGATCGGTGAGACTGCGCCACTTTCCCCCTCATGCCAGATGCCTTAAGGCACTGATAAATACAATGGAATATTGTAATCATTATTTTTTTTTATTTGCATATGAAACCATATATGGAATCGAAATTTATTAAGGATATAAATAAAAATTCCATTCTTTGCAAACATGAAACAAATCAAGTGATATAAAAATTTGAAAGATAGACAAACAAACGATTATTTATTTTTCCATTAAAATTGCTTGAAAATATGCAAACAGACTGGTGGTCTTACTGTAATTTGAAAAATACATTGGATACTTTTTTTTCGTTTTTATTTATTTAATTTTAAAATTTTTAGTTATTTAAATTCAATTAATGCATTTTTTCTAAACGTCACACAAATGAAAGAAGTGACAAAATGAAACGACTGCAACATCTCTTGCCTTACGCACACACCAAGTTGTCTTTGTTTACCACTCCCGAGAACGATCGACGTTCAAAAGCGGCAAAACAAAATGCCATATCAACGTTGTTGACTGAAAGAGCGGTGATTTAATTAGCACTCGGAAGCGGCCTTAAACGCCACTGAAAAGGCCAGCAAAAACAAATTTCGATTTTCATCTTCGTGCTTCCCCACGCCCACCCCTTCCAACGCAGCGGAAATGGAGGGAAAAAACGACAATGGACCTCGGAGATTGAAAAGGAAGTAAAAGTACGGAAGCCAGCCTGCAGAAGAAGAGCAAATGAAGTTCTCGCATTGTACGGTAAATGAAAGAAAGATGCAATAGTGATAAAAGTGGGGGTGGGGGAGTGAACAAAAAAATTAAATAAAAGAAAGGTATATGCCTTACTCTTTTTATTCTTTTCCCTTTCCCCTCGCGCGAGATAGAAAAATTCTGAGTCCGTCTCCAAATCGTTGGCCCGGATCTCTGAAGATACTCCGGAAGGAAGTGAAGGGGGCCCCGTTGGTGTTACCATGGCGACGGAGTGACAGTTTATTTGAGGGGCCGTGCCATGCATGAGAAATAAATGATAAATGACCTGACGTATCGGAGAGAGTATTATTCGCGTCGTAAACATGGACCTGCAAATATGTTCTTTTTTGGGTGTTTAGAATTTTTGATGGCAGCAGCAAATACTTAGAGAAATAAAAAATAGAACGTTTTCCTCAGCTGCATTTCTCGGGACACTATCTGATAGGCAGCGGAAGATTTCCAGCTAGGAAGCTGTCTCGGACAGTTAACATGAGAGGATGCCACAAGCAAATCGATTGGAATCTTTATTTTCCTAATTGTCAAGTAAATAATTCTGTGAATGATAAAATATTAGGACAGTATTAATATTTTATCAAGTTAGTTAGCTTTTTAGTAACTTAGTTATCGAGATATTTGAAAAGCCGGGCATCTGCTGCAATTAGTGTCGTACATGTTGAGCAATTTTTAGTCATAATAGACAAATGAATCCAAATACATAATCCTAAAGTTAATGAAATTAAAATCCTAGCCGTCTTTGACGACCAATAGCTGGCCCTAAAAATTAATGACCTTCTAAACAATTAATACGGATTTATTAAACCTTAACGATAATTCATCTGGCGATGATTGACCGTATTTCAGCTCTTGCAAAATTTCCTGTTTGCTGCCTATTTCTTTTAAATCTTGTTTGCTTTGACATAATGGAATACTAGTACTCTCCAAACTATTTCTAACAGCATTTTACAGTTTCATTTGTTTGCAAAACATTGAATCAAACGCAACTTCAAAAATATTCAATTTCTGAAGGAATATCTCAAGCACTTATAAAAGTTTCAATTTAGAAATGAAAATTAAAACAAATTCTTTTTTTTGATAGTACAAGCATTATCACTAGAGCGTTTGCACACCCCCCCCCCCCCCGGATACCTTAAATGGACAGAAGATTGTTGGATAGAAGGAATACTGCAAATTCTGAGATATCTATTTCCCTTCCTTTATAAGGCCTTTCGAATTGTCAAAGAATGCTTTTAGCTGAGGAGAAATTTGTCTTCTCAGCAAGTCTCAAAATACGATTTAGTTCAATTCAAGCTGGATGAATGTTCTGATCAATCCATATGTTTGATATCCAGCTTTAAATACCATTCTTCAACAAGACGAGCGTTGTGAAATCAAAACATAATCGCCCATTAAAATGAGCGTATTGCCAATGCGTTCGGTATATGAAATATGAAAAACTGTTTTGAACTTCTATTTATGAAATTGCTACTCGGGAAGACACATTCATCTGCACTTATTCCTGCCCAAACTATCCATTCATTGCTCCGATTTTGTGACTATTCGTCCCTCAATATTCTCAAACTAATTTATTCTCATTAAAAGAAACGATGATTCATTGGAAACAAACAAAGACTTGAATGAACAAGATGCCACTCTGTGCCACCTGACCAGTGTTCTTCGCCTCCGCTCAAAGGATCGGAAAAAATCATCCAATAAAACCTATTTCTTGCAATTTCCTTCAATATGTCTTCACCTGTAGAATATAAAATCAATTCTTAGCAGATCAGTGACTTTTTTGTTTCGACGGCTGATACGATTGTCGGCTCCGACTACAGAGCACGCACGTCCATATCTTCCAAGAGCATTTTCAATCGTTTGAAATATATTCCAAAAGCAACAAGTCATTATTTGAGAAAACATTAAAAAAAATTCCATTTTTTTTTTTTTCGTAATTCATTAAGTTCAGACTCACCAGTTATGCGATAATCTATTGATACTAGTAAACGAACAATGATGATTTTGGTAAAATAAAATCCTTTTAATTACTAGAAAATACAGTCGTTAAAAATGAATGACTGTTAAAATATGGCATTGAGATTCTTCTTGATTTTTTTCCCAAAAAGTATTCCACCAAATTTAGTGTTGTGCAAAACGGGCAGCATAATCTAGAATGTCTACTTTACAAAGTGTTTCTTCCAATTCAAAGATGACTGATTTTGCTGTCATCCACGCTGATGAGCGCAACACATCTCCAAATAAATCACTCCAAATCAGTGTTTTATTTGCAGACTCTATAAACTGTCCTCAGATTTTACAAGATGCATATTAATTTGCATGCGAATGTATCGATATTAGCAAGTAAAAGAATCTGAGTGATTATAGGAAGCATTTAGAACGATTCTGTTTTATAATCGCATTCGGACGAGAGGGTGTGAGACACATGCGACAAACTGCGTCACAAAAATCTCCTTCTCAAAACAAGCTGGAAATTTACGTGAGCCAAGCATTTATTTTTTGTAGAGTTAAAAGCATGAAAAATTCTAGCCACATCCTTACAGTTATCGTGGTATATAAATTAATTAACAGTGCGTTATTCATACAAAAGTATAGTTATTCGCATATTTGCCACTAATCTACACTAAACGCAATATAAAGAGATGTGAAGGTTGAGAAAATGGGTTAAGGTAAGTAAAAAATGTATAAAAGAAAAGTTAAAAAGTAATAAAAAATGGTTTTCTGGGAGGGGGGACCGGAGGCAAATATGATCCTAAATAAATGTTACGATTGCTAAATTATTTGTCACACTAAAATATGGGAGTGCATTTTGGACATAGATTACAATAGTAATTATTAGTTAATAAATAAAATACATTGAAACTGTTCGGATGAAGCGAGTGAACTATTTTTCTCCCGTAGGAATATCTGTGTGATTACGCTGACATCATTCCTGTGCATTCCTTCCACGAACTGCCAAACATGGGGCTGTTCATGATGCAATGCGAAACCGTCAATACTTGTTTCTTTTCTTTCATATGTTTCATAAATGTGATGTCTTCAAAACCCATGCAGATATTTATTGAAAATTAAGAAGAAATTGGTAGCTGAGAGCGATTCTAGTTCGTTAAAATTCTAAGTGAACTGTGTGGATTAAAATGAAATTGTCAGCATGAACAAATTAAATGTTCTTGAGCTTAATGCAACTGATTACTTTATTTGGGCATTGGAAATACATGCAGTGCTGAATTTGAAAAGATTGGTCTGTGTGATATCCGCAGTGAAACCAGACAATCTAAATGAAAAAGATGCAGCAGAATGGAATCAGAAAAATTCTGACGCGATTGCTTATAATGCATTATCATTGTGAGACGAACAGGCCCTACAGTTCGCAGCAGAGGAAAATGCAAAAATTCTTTGAGATAAAATGAAATAAACATTCACGAGCCAAACAGAGGACAGTAAAATAGCTGCCGGCTATGAAATGAAAAGTAATGAATCGACAAATGATTATATTGCCAGAGCAAGAGAAATGGCTACGAAGTGTCATTCTTTAGGACTGGATGTCACTTCCAGGGAGCTCGTATATAATACAGTACGTGGATTGAAAGGAAAATTCTCTTAAGTACGAGAAATTCTCAAAAGCCAACGTGATAAGTCAATGAATGAAGTACTGGAAATTTTATGTGAAGAAGAAATTACCTGTTATTCAACGAAGAGTACTCGAGCTGAAGAAATTAATCTGGAAGTGTTTTACTCTAGAAAAAACAAAAATTCAGGTGACAGGCTCTGTTACATATGCAGATGTCCAAATAATATCTCCAAAGACTGCTTTTACAAAAATAAAAATAAGAAAAGCGCTCCATGTAATGAAAATAATCAAAGGCGAAATACACTTACTGCGTCAACTAGTCAATAAAGCAACGAAGTGTTAATGATAATGTGTTTACTACTTCTCATCAACAAAAAAGCCTAAGTGATAAAATATGGTTGCTGGAACTTCTTGTCACATGTCCAAAGACAGTATGTAGTTTGAAGAAATAATCCCTGAAGCAAAGGATATTTATTTAGAAGCTAAAGACTCTAAAGTTATGTGTGAGGAAGTCGGAAAAGTTAAAGAAAATACTACGAGTAATAATCCTACAAATTGAACAATTATTAATGTTAGATATGTTCCTGAACTAAGATATAATTATTGTTAGTAACTTGTTTGATGGAAAAGGGTTGTAAAATTTGGGGGAATAATAAGTGTGTGTTGATTCTTGATAAAGATAATAATTTAGTTACTAAAGCATTTAAAAATAACAATAGATTAGAACTATATTTAGAACCATTCTTTAATTCAGAGTGCCACTTTTCTAAGCAATCCACTAGTAATTATGATATTTGGCATTGCAGATTATGTCATTTAAATCCTAAGTATATGCTTAAAATGAAAGATTATATTGATATAAATGATTTTAGACGTGAAATTTGTGATATAAGTAAGATAACCGAAAAACTCATCCTGATGTTGACATAAATCAAAGTTCTGAAATTCTTGAGTTGACTCATGCTGATTTGTGTGATCCTATTCAGTCTGAATCATTTGATGGAGCAAAATATTTCATGATTTTAGTGGATGATTTTTCTGGCATGTATTTTACTTATTTCTTAAAAAGTAAAAATAAAGTGTTTTGTATATTTTCGCAATTTAAAACCAAATTTGAAAATCTAACTGATAAAAGAATTAAAAAAATTTAAGAACTGACAATAGCTTAGAATTTTTAAAAGAACAACTTGCTAATTCAGGGATATTTCATGAAAAAAACTATTCCATACAATAATGAATGGAACGGTAAAGCTGAAAGAGCGAACCGCATCCTTTTAGAAAGGACTAGATATCTATTTTACGTAAGTGAGCTTTCGTCAAAATTTTGGACCGAAGTCATTAATTGTAGCACTCAAGTGTCTGTTGTAACCCCCACGTAAAGGAAAAGAAAAAATACATCTTGGAATTTGGATAGGTAGAAAAGCGAAATTTTATTATCTTAAAAAATTCGGCTGTGTGGCTTATTTTCACGTTCCGAAAGTAATGAAAAATAAATTTGAAGCTCCAGGAAGACGTGGTATAATGCTAAGATACGATAGTGAAAGAAAGGATAATCGAATTCATGACATTAATAGCCGAAAAAATAATAGATCAGTTAAATTCAATGAATCATTAAAAGGTGATATTTATTTAGGGAAAACAAAAGTAGAAATTTGGGATATTAATTCATTGCTTGAAACTTCTCCGGCGACATGCAAGATAAATCAAAAAACGAAAAGTGAAATATCTAGTTCAGAAATTCCTGCCGAATCGGCACAGGGTGAGAATAGTGACTCATCAGTCCTACACCATAGCGAAACTTCGCGTCAGAGAGACGCCGTTATGGGTGTTGCTCAAGCAAGCAAGCATAAATCCGAAAAGAAACTGCAGTGAACTGATTACTGAATGATGTGTTAAGTTCGGCAGCGTTGGTGTACTGTGATGACTTGTAAATAACTGTAACGTTTGCTGTGTTGTGGTGTCTTTTGAAATAAAGCGAGTATTTTAAATGATGTGTCTGCTTAAACTGATTCAAAGTGCTAGAGCAGCTGGTAGCTGTCGAGAATCTTTACATAACATAATGGCTTCCGTCGCAGGACCGGCGCTTTGAAATGAAATATGCAGGCACTGAAGACAGACACTACGAAAGGTTTTAAGAATCGCTTTTACGTTTTGTATAAAGAATATTGAAGCCAAACTTCAAAACGAAACTTCTGAGGTGGAAGAGTTCCCCCTATTGCAAATGTAATTAAAAGACAAATTTCAAAGATTAGAAGATTGTCAGCAGTCAATAGCTACGAGTTTGCTTCAGGTTGAAGGGGATGAATCGTTGTTTGAAACGGATTTTGTTGAAGCCGAGAAATAATGTGATCGTTTTTTAGAAGTAATGTCACACCTGAATTTGAAATTAACCGAGAAAGTGATTCCGATCAACCCGCCACCGAAAAGGAATTTCAAGTTATCGCAACACCAACTAAAGAAATTCAGTAGAGATGCTCGGTATTATTTGCCCTCTTGGAGCCAATTTCAAAAAATCCATGCAGACCCGAGTATTCCCAACGAAGAAGACGCAATATCTTATTCAAGCTGTTGAAGAGGGTTCGAAAGCGCAACGACTGGTGCAGAGCTTTCCAGCAACAGCTTCGAATTATCCCAAAGCAGCTATACAGGAATTTCAGGAACGATTCGGGAGAGATGACTTATTGGTACAAATCTATGTACAAGACCTCCTAACCATGGTAATGAAGAACGCTACAACTGGACGGAAAAGTTTGCCTATCCTATATGACGAGCTCGAAGGAAAGTTAAGAGCATTGGAAAGTCTGGGAAAGACACAAGAGAAATACGGCGATTTTTTAACACCGCTGGTGAAGAGTTGTTTGTCGGAGGAAGTGCTGATTGCGTGGGAGAGAAGTAGGAGTAACGAAAACGAAACCAAAAGTTCAAGATCTTTAAACGACTTGATGACTTTTCTTCCGAAGGAAGCGAAGAAATGATGCTTCTAGCACGAATCAGATTTGAAAATAAACAGTGTTGAAGGAAAGAGGTTTTCATTATGTCGGAAAAAACAAACTGGTCCACCCACTGCCGCTGCTTTGGTGAGTTTAAGCATTCCAAGTAAGAGAAATTCGAACTGTATTTTTTTGTAATGGAAAGCACCCTGGTTTTGATGCTAGAAAAAGGACTCTCCAAGAAAGGTTAAATATTTTGTCAAAGAAAGGTGCATGTTTTACTTGGTTAGATAAGTCTGGCCATATTTCTAAATTTTGTGATCAAAAATCTAGTATAAAATGTAAACTGTGTTCTGATCCCATCCTGTTCTATATATGTGAAATTATGTGTAAAATGTATAGTTCAAAAAAGGCTCAGATTAATATGGATGTTGATAATCATAGTTCTTATTCAGAGGTGGCTCTTTCAAACGCAGGCAGAGGTAGGACGTTTATCGAGGACGCCTTCGAGGTCGTTATACGAGATCGGGGTCGCGAAAACCATATTCGTCTCGTTTTTGACTCGGGTTCAATGAGTAGTCATATTAGTGATAAGATAATTAAACAATTGGGTTTAAAGACACACCGGGTTGAAACTATTAGTAGTAATTTATTTGGGGGGAGAGAAACCAAGCCGAGGGCAAAGGGTCTGTATGCTATAGAAATAAAGACTTTATATTAAAGTTTTTCTGTCTGCTTGGAAGTATTTTCGTAGGAAAAGATATATGGGTTCGTGCCTAAGATAAATGATCGGATCATTTTAAGAGAATTGAAAAACCGCAAATTTGAAATGAACGATTCTGTTTCTGGAGAATATGAAACTGATCTTTTAACTGGCGCCGATCTTTTGGGAAGTCTTTTGACTGAAGAAATTGTAGAATTAAATTGTTATTTAAATGCGGTTCATACCAAACTAGGTTGGACTATTATGGGTAAGCAGAAGGGGACAAGCTCGATGGGAAACGTCATGGCAACCTTTTCAATGCATTGTAGAAGTGTCAATTTGACGGAAATGTGGAATTTAGAATGCTTGGGAATAACTGACCCATCTCAATCTCTTTGCATGAATAGAGCGCATAGAGCAAAACCTTCCTAAAAATCATTGCTTGTTTAAAGGAATTAATCTTATAGAACTTACCCCGTTGTGATTGACAGATTTAGGACATATCCTATTGGTTTAAGTGGAGATATCGAGAAAGTCTTTTGAATGCTATCTGTTGCTAATCAGGATGGAGAATTTTTAAGATTTTTTTACCCATGTGATGAAGAATTAGTATATAAGCACTGTAGAGTGGTTTTTTTGGGTATCTTGTAATCCTTTTCTTTTGAATGCTTCAATTGTATATTTTTTGGATAATTCTCCACCTGAATTTCATGATACGGTAGTGGGCCCCTTTTACGTTGACAATTGTCTCACAGGAGTAAATGATCCTTGTGATCAGGCATCTTTCATTGAGAGGACACAGATGTTGATGTCAAGGGGAGGTTTCAACCCGAGAGGTTGGGTGAATAATGTGGCTTGCGAATTTATCTCGAAATAGTTCGGCAGCTTTGATGTATTGTGATGGCTTGTAAATAACTGTAACGTTTGCTGTGTTGTGGTGTCTTTTGTGTTCATGTTTTGTGCTTGTGTCAAAAAAAAGCAAGTATTTTAAATGATGCCTCTGCTTGAACTGATTCAAAGTGCTAGAGCAGCTGTTAGCTGCTAAGAATCCTTACATAACAATGGGGGATGAAAACTAAACACCAGATGTTGAGTCAAGTAGTAATAACGTAAATCAGACCTCAGTCAGACGTTCGGAAAGGCTCAAATCTAAACAAATGTGAGCTAATGTAGCTCATAACATTGTGAAAATATACTGGGAGGCAAAAAATAGTGCTGATTGGAAGAACTGGGAAATAACAAGGAAAAATGAATTGGATTCATTAAATAAATACGAAGTTTGGGAAACAGTAAACTAGCCTTAAAAAATCAATAAAAAGCAAATGGGTATCTATTTTAAGATAAGATAATTGTGGTGAAACTAAATACAATTAAAATATAAAAATTATTCCGAGTCCTATTCAACCGTTGTAAATATTGAATCTTTCAGAATTTTAATGACGCTTGCATCTAAATTAAAATTATTTTTAAAGTTCTCTGATGTTAAAACTGCATATTTATATAGTGATACTGAAGAAACTGCTTATATGTTACCTGCACCTGATTATGAAAAATTAATTGGAGATGAGAAAGTTTGTAAGTTGTGTGAGCTTATGACTTACCACAACCTGGTAGAAACTGGTATATGACTATAAAAAGTGAATTAGAAAAAATTTGATTGATGCAACTGGCTTCTGACAATTGTGTGTTCATTAAAACTGTTGGCAAAAATATTTTTATATTATGCATGTACGCAGATAATTTAGCAATTTTTTCTAATGATGAAATGTATCCAGAGATTGTAAATAGCATCGAAAGCATATTTGAAGTGCATAAGAACAAAACTGGTTAGTTTTTAGGTAATGAAATTGTTAAACATTAAAATGGTATTAGTTTGTGTCAGTCTGGATATATTGAATGATTATTTGTAGACCTAATCTCGAAAAATGTAAAAGTGTTAAAACTCCAATTATAAAAGGAGGAGATAAGAGTTTCCTTACTACAAATGAACTCAATGTACCAAAAATTGATTGGTGAACTTTTATATTTAGTTAAAAGAAGGCGGCCTGATTTATCATTTGTAACAACATATTTGTCCCAATTTAATCATAAACCAGAAAAAAGGCACAGTAATTTGGCTAAAAGAGTACTAAGATATTTAATAGGTTCAAAAGATAAAAAATTGTTTTATGACAGTAAATTTGGATTTCTTAATGCAAGTTCTGATGCTAGTTGGGGGAATGCAGAAAATGGCAAATCGTTCTCTGGTTGTGTAATTCTATTAGGTAAGTACTTAATTTCATGGAAACGTCATAAACAAAAAAAAATGTCAGTCTGTCAACATGTGAAGCTGAGTTATTTCTATTTCACAAATATGTAAAGACATTATTTGGATTGTAAATTTATTAACTGATTTAAATTGTAAACAATTTATAAATGATGTTGTAACCGGAAACTCAGATAGTGAAGCAGCAATTCGTGGATTAGATACACCAGGTCTTCAAATAAAATTAAGACTTATAAACTTACATTTTCATTTTGTGAAAGATTTGTCGGAAGACAATGTAATTAAGTTACAATATATTTAAACAGAATAATTGATTGCAGATTTTCTTACAAAAGCAAGTAAGTGATGAAAAGTTAAATTATTCTGTGAAAAATATTTCGTTAATTTCTTAATTTTTGTATGTACAGGCAATTTTTGTATTGTTGCGTGTACTGAATAATTTTTACGTGTATTATTACAGATGCTTGAAAAGTATCACTCGCAGGAGGGTGTGTTGGGATGAAGCGAGTGAACTATTTTT
Source organism: Argiope aurantia (assembly GCA_026543865.1). Lineage (NCBI taxonomy): Eukaryota > Metazoa > Arthropoda > Arachnida > Araneae > Araneidae > Argiope > Argiope aurantia. The sequence goes on from JAPMOR010090161.1 coordinate 559,002, forward strand.
CTCGCGTAGGAATATGTGATTACGCTTCTGACGTCATTCCGGTGCATTCCTCTCGCGAACTGCCTAACATGCTGCTGTGTACGAAACCGACAATACCTGTGTTATTTTCTTTTTTATGTCTAATAAATGTGCTGGCTTCAGGAACCATGCAGAGATTTATTAAAAATTAACAACAAAAACTTGGTTATATTTCAACGAAATTAGTCTAAGATATCTGAACATAAAAAAAGAAGTATAGAGAAAAAATTCGGATACTCATTTCAACATAAAATATTACATAAAACGATATTCTAAAAGTCAAAACCGTTATTAGTTCAATGCAGATCTTTTTAAACCCATCAACTTTTCTGCTAAGCTTAATTTTTTTTAGAAATAATGTTTATTCATACCATACCAATGGATAAAGATTCACTCCGGTGTAGACCTTTGTGGAAGTAAATTTTTGTCTTTTTTTTTTTCGTAAAAAAATATTGGGTTAAAATTTAATTCAAATTTAAAAAGGGAATGCTTAGGCAAGGTAAAATGGATTAAAAGCATAATTTCGCTAATGCATCAAAATTATCAACTGAATGAGGCCTTTTTAAAAAGAAATGACTCAATAGGAAGCTTCAAAGCACAGCGTCGAAACTGTTGCTAATACGCTGATTCTGTAATTATACATTTACATTCAACATGATTTGTCTTCATGTAAAGATGGAATACTAAAATACATATTTCACTCTCTTCTCAATATTCAAAAGCTTTATATTTTTATACAATTGAATGTTCTTGATTCAAATATATTAAGAATTTTGGTAGTTAAATATTAGTCAATTGACCATTCAATAAAATTTTGATTTTATTCTGATGGCGCAATCTATTAAAGAATCTGTAAGAAATTGATAACGAGATTCTATTGTATTTATAATAATGATTAATAATCTTAAGTTTTAAAGACAAAAATTAGAATACTAACGCTTCTTTTTAGTATATTAATAAAAGTGTATTTTTAAAGATTATTTTAAGTTTATTCATTAAGGAGTAAACATCTCGTAGGTTGGAATTGAATAAAAAAAATCGTCAAATTTCTTCGTATTTCTCTAGTAGGTTATATTTTAGCATATTACGAAAAGTCGAGGAACTTGAATGTCACTCAAAATCTCACACATCGTAATTATATTGAGGCAAAATATTTTAGAGCTTTTTGCCATGGTGATGATGGTGATGAGCTCTACATTTTTCAAACATCAAACTTATTCATTTCACCTGAATGATGCGAAACTATGGTGGGTCAAGCATTAACGAAATTTAAATTTTATTATAGATAATAAAAATAAAATCTTTAAAACTTATTTTTATTAAAAATGAAAAACAATATTGCCTTTAATAATGATATTAAAGTATAATAATAAAAGCTTAAGGCTTTATAGAAATATGATAAAGAAAAAATTATAGGATTTAAAAGGTATCTTTAATTTTATAAGACAGATTAGGAATTTTTAGAAGTATTATTATTGCTTCTAAATTTATTATTATTCATTTAAACAAAAGTATTATTATTTTAAGTTTCTCATATATTTAAGGTTTCATTTTAATTTCCCTTTTTCTGGAAAATTTCTTTTAAGTGTACTAATAAGCACTTGTTTTAACAATACATTTTTCATTTTTTAATATCTAATTTTTATAGATCTTGCAATTGATTTTTTTTCTCACAATTACTGATTATTTATATAACTTCAAAATTTAATTAAAATTATTGAATTAACTGAAAATTAAGCTAAAAAATTCTTAAAATGCATTGTCGTGAAGATAATAAGTGAGAAGTGCTAAAAATGTTAAAACTTAAGTACATTAGAAAGTAAACAAAGAATTGATTACAAAATCCATGAAGCAAGTGAAGTAAAAAAACAATAACAATTAAAACACGGGTAAGCAATTTGAAATAAATTCAGATGTTTCATTTCATTCAATGCTGCCAAAATTTCTGACAATATTCTTGTTCGTAATCATCCCTTTTAAACAGAAATAATCCTCAATATAACGGCTTGATAAATAACATTTTTTTTAATAAATAATATGGGTGGGCTAGATTGTTTTCTGTTCACGATCGAATTACTGAAGAAAACATTTTGTTTCCCATTTAACATTGATTTACTGCAAGAATTATTTAAATTTGTTTTTAATTTTATGAAAACTCTCTGAACACAATGAATCACCTCAATGGAAGTAATGGAATAAAAATAATGCCTGAAAATCTCATGTATACAGCAAAAAAATATAGAAGCGATTTTGATTTCTTGTCCGAAACATAATAGCATGACTACGTTTTCGGTTTAATTCACCCGTTTTCATAAATTAGTTTCAAAAATTTAATGTTCATTATATCAACAATCTTGTGCACATTTAAAATAGATTCATTTCTGTCGTAACACGAATGTGTATCAGCACAATAACTAAAATAGAGAAAAGTATTGTTGTAAAATGCACCAAAAATGATTATAGAAAAATTCTTTGAAATTAAAAGACAAACTATGTGAAAAAAATAAAATCACTAAAAAGCGAATTGTTCTTATTTAAGCGCTTTAAAAATTACTTTTTTCACAGTTCTTTAAAAAACGGAATATTGCACGATAATATTCTCCGATGCACTTTCACAACGGAGAATATTGTACGATAATATTCTCAGCTCAACCATTAACATTGATTTTTAGTTAATTAATATACAGTTAAGTTTTTTTTATCTAATTCATCTTTCTTTAAAACACTTCTTACCTAAACCGTAGCTACATGCTAAATTTGGCAGCTCTACCATGTCGAGCATTTGAACGAATTTTGCATCACATGGTAGCTACACGACACATCGCTCTACGCAACAATAATATATAAACTGTTAGGCACACAAACTGTCAAACCTTACCATATTCGAAAAGAAACCTCAACACAAATAACATATTAATTATTAATTGCCATACTTAAATTATTTCACTACATTCATATTTGTAATAAAGAGAAAAAAAGGCGAATTCATTGCTGTAAATCCATAAACTTCGAATTAAAACAAAAAAGCTGTGAAAAGACGATACAGGAGAAATGTTACAGCTTTTTGTGTTCAAAGCGTCTTTGGAACATTTCGGAAAGACCAAAATAAAAGTTCGATCTGGGCTGCAGTATATGGAGATAGGTTGCTTCCATTTACTGTATGCCATAGACAGCTACTCTTACACGGCCGAAGACGCACGGAAATTTTGATTGATCGGAATGCCTAGGCGGGAACTACGGTTGAGACCATCACCAATGACAGTGGTACTCCCTCTAGTCGGAGGCAAGTCCTGTCATCGGTATCTTATACTTTTTCTACAATCAGGGATACCGCACTTGCAATAAATAGAGTAGGTTGATAGAGATCTGTGTGTGTGGGGGGAGGGGGTTAAGGATTAATCTACACTCTGGTTTCGCCTAAAGGAAAACTAGGAAACTCTCCCTTAACCCAAGCGATTCAATGATGCAACTCACGGTTCAATTGCACATCATAATAATTTTAGGACATTAATAACCAAGCGAAAATGAACTAATGTATTTTAGGGGGTATTTCATGCCCTTATTATAAAGGGGTTTTTTTGGTCCTTGACAGAACATTATTTTGAAATTGCACTCTTTTCTTAATCTCTCGCAACTATATTTTTCTTTTGATTAAACAATATTTTTATTATTTACTTAGAAGAGAACTTTTCTTTTTTTCTCTTCCAATGCAAATCGCATTAAAAAAATTTCATCTCATAAACACTTTTTGGCATAAACTCTTACTTATAAAAAAAAAAACTTTTGCACTAAGTACACACATTTGTTTAAAGAAATGCAATCACTAACGCGATGGAACGCCACGTTATCGCTCTCTGAAAAAGAATGAGAACTTCGGGGATGAAAAACGAAAGAAACGAATTATTTAGTGAGACTAATATGTCATTAATCAAGACTCGGAAACTTAAAAATGGAAAAATGATACGCAATTAATAAAAGATAATAACTGATGGAAATGAGGCTCCGAAAAATAAAAATCGCCTTCGTAGATCCTTCATCATTTCCTGTTGACAGAGACATATTGCTTTACCCCGGTCAATTTTAAGCGACTGATGAGCAAACATGCTTACAATGCATTAACATCATAAAAAAGAACGTTGAACTTATTAAAACGGGGTATGTGCACTTTTCCAACATCTGATGCCTTTCCAAAAGCATATAAATTCTTTCATTCAATTGTATGCCAAGTATAAAGCAGTGGGAGTGATAAATGCATATACATGTTAAATTTGTGTACTGATATAGTTCTTATCGGACAGACTTATCTTGTTGACATATATTCGAAAAGTCAGACAGACAGACTTCCTCATAATTCAATAGACATCTACAAATGTCGTTATACCAAATTTCATCCGTATAATTTAAAGTGTTTTTGAGTTTCCTTTGTCAAACAAACAGACAGAAAGACGAACTTAATGCCAAAAACGTGTTTTTCGAATAATCCCGAGTTCAAATTTTTTTGACAATTACAATACTTTTTCCATGATTCCTGTACGATAAAATATAACAGCGATTAAATTTCGAAATAATAGTTGACCTGTTTGCGGTGTATTGTTCCATTGCATGATATAATTAACTTTGCTCGCTTCTAAAACCGTTAAATTCAATTATAAATGAAAAAAAATAGGTTCAGGATTCACTTTGAACTTTCTTTTTTAGGACTCGCTTGAAACCAAAGCTCATTTTCGAGAGGTATTCTTCCCGAATTTTCTTTTTTTCCCCAAAATAATATTTGAATTAAATATTCTGATTCAAATAATTGTGGTGTGACGGATCTAGCTAAATGTCGTTTTGAAGGATCGTGTCCACTGACAATCATAATTCCAAAATTCTGCATATATTTATATAAATATTTATTCTGCATATTTTTAAAATTTTAAAGGGGGAAAACGGGCATAATCATTGGATAAAATTAGGTTTTTCATCAGATGGAACATTGCCTGATTTTGTTACGCGGAAAGAGAACATATGTGTCTTCTTATTCTGTTCTTTCGTCTTTTTCAAGGGAATTCAATTCAATTCAGTGAATGGACTGGTTAGGATTCTTGGAAATGACGCATTCTTACTCTGAGTCTCTTAATTCAAATGCAAAAGATGCGTTTTTGCGTTTCACTGCAATGCTCGCTTAGTCGCTTTCTTCAGAACTCAACTTTAGCAGTGTTCCAGTTGATGGAACTCCTACAGAATCAATCTTCACAAAGTTTAGCCTGTGTATTCTTTTGGGCTTAAATAGGTTATTTACTACTTGTTTTCTTTGAGTTTGTAATTTAAAGATAATTAACAAAGGGTTAACACATGTGAGACTTTTCTTCAAAATCGTAGATTTCTATCACAAAAGCCATCAGCGAGATTCGAAAATTCGGTTTCTCTGAATGTATAAGGACGCCATGAGACCGAAAAAATGAAATTTCACCGTCTGTCTATCTCTCTGTATACACGTGAGTATTTTAACTCGATTACTCGCAAGAACATGAGGGAAATGATGCTGGATACGCGATATTGTCATCCAAACTGAGGATCCGTATCAAATTTTGTTTTTAATCTATATATTGGGAGACATTGATTTTCTTCACTAAACTAGGAAGCTAAAGAAGATATTATGCTAAAAAGGGTGAATAAATTATCGCTAAATTCAATAAATAAAAGATATTTTTTTAATATCATACAGTATATGTGTTCTACTGGAGATTTTTTTCAAGACCTATATCCAATAAATAAGTCGTCCCTTATGTTCAAGCTATTTTTTTTTAAAAAAATTGCTTCATTTTTAATTTAATCACAATAGAAAAGCGCGTCCGTCTTATTCAACCTCATTTTGAAATATGTACCCTATGAGCACAATGTGCAGCAATAAGCATTGCCATGTATGATATCGCAAAACGGTACGGCTTTGAAGCTTCGTAGCTTTTTTACCACTGTTTTTTATTATTACTTTGTGGCATATGAGATGTACGACGAGGAAATAATATAACCTACGAAAGATTCGACCTTGAGATTGTACCGTATCTTATTGTTTTAGATCTTTCTGATATCGGAAAACACTTTTTGCGTTTTGTTTGAATCCTTACGTGTCTATATGTATAATAATTGAGTGAAAGCAGCAACATATTAGACATAATTAATTCTGTTAGTGGTTATAGCACAGAAGTTGTCGATTCCTATCAAATGAATGGAAATATCATTTTGCAGGAAATGTATCTTTTTCAATGCCTACGAAGGCCATAACTTAAATTTTAGTTATGAATCAAAAATGTGTGAAGAAATTTTAACTTTTAATTCGTTGTTTAATAATACTTAAACAAATGACTTTTAATAAATTCTAGAATTGTAAATTTTATGCATTGGTTGTCGATTCGCCTTTTGACATTATCTCCGAATCAAAAACATAACAAGCTACATCTAAAACTTTTAATGTATAATCTTCACACCAAGATCACAGATTTATATCTAGATCTGTACTAAATTCTTCAAATAGTAGACTGTTTGTCCGTTCGCCCGTAATATAATCAAATAATATAATCAATTCAATATAATCAAAAGCACAACAAGTCAGAGAAGCAAAAATGGGCATGCGATCTTAATACGAATTTATCAATGAATAACAAATATTGGACCAATTAATCAATGCCATGATGGCCAGATATTGCGTTCTTTAGCTTTGTAACAAATGAAAGGGATTGCGTTTCTTTTTTACGAAGCACGCGGTATTGTGCATGTCTCTAAGAAAATGAAAAGCATTACTCTTCCCTTAGCTCTCTCTATACCATAGCACTTACAGCACGCCTGTATGTTAACGCAGCTTGGTGAAACCTAATAGCATTGCAAATTTCAACTTAGGAGAACTCTTAACACTCTAAAAGGATCCTAAATTAAAATGTGTTATGCTTTTAGGAGTCAGCTCCATTTTATGAATTTCAGATTTTCTGTTCTCTTCCTATATTGAAGTGAATACAAAAAGTATGTAGAAGTGAGCATATATGTAGCGAGTAATTTATCGCATCATTGTAATACATTGCCAATAAGCTGCTTTGAATGCAATTAAGAGTTTTTAAGAGCATTCAGAGTTATAATTTTTTTCCCCAAAAGACAATTATATCCCAAATGCAGTATTGCATAAAGACATCCAATTGTCTCTTCAGCAGTTAATTTGTCATCATCTTTCCTCTCGATGAATTACTGTTATTTTACTCGGCAGTTCATATTATGTATTAATAATAAGCAACGTAGCTCCCACAAATTTACGGTTCTCCTGATGGAGAAAATAATGCAGTGCTTTTTATACGCCTTATTCCCAATGTTCAGAGGTTACAGAGAGTTTCATGAATTCGCCGATTCTTAAAGGAAGCCATAGAATTCGATTAAAATACCCACCATCTAAACGTGACCTAAAAACAGGCAATACCAGGGCTGACTGAAATTTATGGACACCCCTCTGCAAAGGCAATAAGAGGTTTGTTTATGTAGAAAGTCATTTCGCTGAGGAGTGGACATAAAGCACTTCCAGAGGAATGGGCGAGTCCAAGACATTGCGATCGATGCTGGGGGAGGGGGACACTTCCGAACTCAGGAGTGAAAAGACGAAGACTCTCGCTGAGCCAGCAAAGTCTTTACGAAATAGAAAGGGGCGCCGTCAGAAGGGCCCTAACCAAATAATGACGGTGCAGGGACAGAAAACAATTTTTCGTGGTTGTCGGTTTTATAGGAGATTGTATCACTTTGTAAACTTGTGTCGTCCTTTTTACTGTACACAAAAGTTTGAGTCACATTTTTTATTGTACGTTAACTTAAAGCTAAGAAATCGGTGTCAAAGTAGATCAAAGTTTTCAAATAAAGTGCTACTCTCATTTTTTTTATTTAAATTAAAATGGTTTTAAAGGTTCTATTACTTCCGAATATGTTCTTGTCGGTAGTTTTAACAAAAAGGTGATTACAAATGACAGAAAATTTTTCAATGGGACATAGAAGGTACGGGATGAAGCAAACATGACGAAAATTGTGATGAAAAATTCACAGCATCCGAAGTCATCTTTCACGTTCAGCTTTGTCATATAATGAAGCGTATCAAATGGGCATTCGGACAACTCCAAAATTTGATGATACCAACAGTATTCATTTTTAAGTTATGCATTCCCATGCCCACGAATAGACAGACAGTGATGAAATTAATTTAGATTCTATACACATTTATTTATTTGGTTCTTAAAACTGTATGCCAAACTGCCTCCGTCCTGTATCGTTGCAATGTAGAATGATCATATTTCCACAAACACAAGCATTTTGCGTTTATAGAAAAATATTTTTAATTTTAGTAGAAAGTTTGCTAACAAATTTCATTCTTTTAACTTGCTGCGTTTTTGAGTTAATGTATTCATCGACAAACAGATATGATTCTTCAAAAAATGATAGGTTCCAAACGTGTAAGTATATTTAAATCTTGGGGTGGAATGTTTTTTATGATTAAAAAATATTTTTATGTAAAAAATTCATTTGTCATAAACTCAAGGAAATAAAATGAAAATGTGAGTAATCCTATGGAATGTTTTTAGCCAGAAGAAAAACATTTTAAGATATTATATGTTTTCTGTGTTTCTTTGAGTGAATGGCAATGAAATGAGATGAAAGGCCTTTTTATTGTGTTATTTTTTATTGTGCTTCTTCTACTTTTGAATCTTTTATTTAAAACTCGCCATTATTAAATGATAAAATCTTGAAGACATTTTTTTATTATTATAAGTTTATTATCAGGTGGCACTACCAATAATGATTCATTTCAATTCAAATTATTGGCAAATTCAGGAACCAATTTTTTCAAGTTTTATTCTTTTGGATCCAGTTATATGCACAAAATATTCAATCAGTGGCAGTACATGTCTCCCACGTACATGTCATATTTTCACCATAATAAAAGTAGTTTTAATTGTTTTGTATTGACAATGATTTAGGCGGTTATGGAATGCCATATAGTTCAGGAAACAACTAGAAAAGTATCCCATTGAAATTTGCGTACCATTTTTTTTTTTGACCAATCGATGCTTAATATACTTCATGAAAAGCTAAGCCCTGGGGTGTTTCACATGTAAATACTAAATCAAAAAAATCCAAAATTATTTAAATGAAAGTTGGAACAGTCTATCTGGATGACTTAGTTAAACTTCCATTAAAAAAATAGTTTATCTGGTTTTGTTTAATTACATTAACGTTCCGTTTTTAAGCTATTTAGAGACGGAATACGCCATTTTTAACCGTAGTCAGACGATGAGGACAGCACCTGAGCTGGTACTCCCGTCTCCTGACTTCCATACCACACCAGCGGGATGATGTTTGTCTCCGATAGATTTAACGTGGACCAGACCCGCTTATACGGTCTTCGGTGGAGTCAGGTCTCGAACCTGAAACTCTTGGTGTGCGAAGCCGCGACCCTACCACCAGGCCACCGCGGCCCTGACAGTTAAACGGGATACATACCTTCGTGAAGAATAAGAATGACAGATTGCAATATTTACTCCTTTTTCCTCTCGGTTCATAGTTTTTTTTCCCTTTTACCGTTTGATAAGACTAAAAATAATAATTGGATATAATGGAAACTGAAATTTGTGTGAAAACGAATGATTTCCTTCGTATTTGCTTTTAAAACTAACATTTAACATTAAGTGAAAACAAAAAGTCTGCGAAGAGCAAATATGACGCAAAAGCTCATCAAACAAGAAAAAGTGCAAAATCTACCAAAGAATTTTATAGCCAAGAATAGCATTCCATCAGTTTCAAATTCCTAAGTCTCGCAGTTAGGAAATTTCCCGATAAGCAGTAAAATGATTTTACTTTTTTGTATGCAGCACTGGACGGAAGTGATATTGACCAGCTTTGCTAAGGTAGATGATGTATAGTTTACCAAACTGTTGGTGTCATTTCGCACGCTCCAGTGGCTGACTTGGTAGGAGTTCTCTTTATTCCAGTGTCCATTCAGAAATATCAATGAATATTCCACTGCTTCTCATTGTAGACATTCCTCGAGAAAAAGATTCAGATTTTTTTTATCGGCATTCACACAAGTATTATTTGAGGAGTCTCGATAACAACTCGTCAATTTCAAGTTCCTAAGCTCCACAGTTCCTGTAAACTTCCCTTTGCATACTCGTGACAGTCCATTCATTGATCCAAAAATTTAAACTTTGATGAAAAATCGAAAAAGATAAAATTCAAATGCGTATTCGGTGAATGAAATCTTGCTCGTATAAGTTTTGCAGTCACGTGTATTTTGAATATGAATCATAATATGTTTATCGTAAAAAAAATTTCTTTGTGGATATAACAAATACCAATCATCTACAATCGGAAAATAAATGGTAAAATTTGATAGAGAAAAGAAAACATGAGCGTATAAAATAAGGATGAATTCCAACGTTTAAGAAATAGACAAACTATAAAGTTTGATTGTTGTCATTTCAAATTTCTATTATTAAATTGTAATGACAGTTATTTGAAAATCAAAAATACGCAAAAATTTAATAAATCAGTTTTTTATAACTGTAGAAAATATTTGGGATTAAATGCATTTAGGGAAAATAAAAGTGATAGAAAAAAGCAGCGGAACTCTTCTTTGCATACTCTCTTACATAAATGTTATTCCCTAACCTTACAACTGCAGACATTCGGTAAGGTCGCTAGTGCCTTGGCACTGGCGAACAATAATTACGAAATATTGATCTTTGAAATGAATCCAAATTTTTTACAGAATCTATTGTGAGATTTTTTAGATGACTGATCATGGACATGTGGGTAAAACATACATACAATCCAATTTCTAATGTTGACGCCTTTTTTGATTCAACATTTGGCAAATAATTACAATAATATCACAAGATCACGTACCATATGTTCATTCTTTAAGACATTGTGTCTTTGAGTTGCTGCGTTTACATGTGTGCGAAAGTTGTTATTCGGACAGCTGGATAGAATCTTCCTTTCCTTACATTGCGCTTAAAATTTCGTAAAATTCTGAAAATTTGTTTTAAAATCCATAAACCAAATTCAAAACTGATGATATATCGATTACGTCCATTCAAATTAAAAATATTAAAATATGAATAACATCAAAGCACTTAATGCCAAAAAGAATTTTAAAAAATAATCAAACGATAGTAAAAGGCCGTATTGAAAACATTAATATACAGATACTTTTATATTAAAAAGAAAATAATAAATAAAAGGAAATAAAAATCTTTATCACGTCGATAATTTAAAAATGTGTTGATTTATGAGACAAATTAGCCAATTTATTAAACAAGTTGCAATATCAATTGCCATAAAAAAAACTAAATCCACCCCTATTAATAAAATATTAAAATTAAATTTGAAGAAACAATTAAAGGAGGTAAAAACTGTGCTGAAATGAAACTGGTGACAAAAAAGGTAATTTTTTCAAATTTTTGGTTGATATAAAAATCATTCTTATAGAAGGAAGAATTTCATCCATATTTCATAAAAAAGGTGGGTTTTAATAAGGAAAACCTAGCTTTACATATAACACGATTGATACGATTCATTAGTTCATTTAGATAATTACCAGTAAATATTTTTAAACGATAGTTATGAATAATGACCAATTAATGTGATTGATTAATCAGACAAGTTTGCTTTAATTATTCTTTTTAATTGTAATTGCGGTAAAATAATTTATCAAAATAATCGACAATTATTCATCCAAACCAGAAGCGGTATGATATAAATGTAAAAGCTGATATTTTTTCTTCTATTCAACCAGCTTTTGCTTTGCATATGCAGTATTTTTACTTTAAAATTTATTTTCAATTTTTATAAGAAAATTCCTAAATGAATCTATTATTCTCTGCATTCAAAAATTGGTTATATTTTAAAAGACACTGAAGCTTAAAAGATAAATTAAATATATTTTTAATTAAAAAAATGACTGTCTCTTGCAGCAGCAATCCGCTGAATGACGCGCGATTGCAGGTAGTGAATTATATTTGAATAAATTCGGAATGAGGAAAAATAATATTTTTCGCAGTTCAACTTTTACCTCTTTATTACTCGCTACTAGCAAAGAGAATGGGTGAGTGTGTCTTTGCGCGTTTTAGCGCTCAACGGGCTAAATCGTTAGATCCAGAGTTACCAACTTGACACGTTTGTACTTTGGTGCACCTCAGAGTGGAGTTTTTTTTGTAATTTTAATTAATCAAAAATTAAATCAAATTTTAACATTTTCCGCGATGAGTTAAGAATATATTACAGCAAAAAAAAATATAATTTAATTCTTCGTAAAATAAAAAAAAAATTAAAAAAACTATCTTTTTAATGATGCCAAATTTAATATAATTATTATAATATAATTATTATAATAATTGTAATATAATTATAATACAATTATTTTTTTATTTTTAATCAATTTTCAAAATTGTTAATATTTTAATTGTTAATAAAATATTTCATTGTTGAAGTGAAGCTCAATTCGTTTTCACTCTTGATATTTATATAATATTTACTGGATACTGGCCTTTTTGCCTATTGTTCATGATGAAGATATCGGAGTTCATCGTATGTTTGTGTAAAGCTTGTATAAGTATAAAGCTTGCATTTAATAAAATTTTTGAATCTTTCTTGTACATACAATTTTTTCAGGATCAAGCAACGATGAGAATTTTTAAAATGTTCCCATTTTTAAATAATGTTGCTATTTCTTGTGAAAAAAGAAATGGTTTGAATAAAAAAATATAGACAGAAAGTTAGTTAAATCCGTAGCATAATGAACACTTAGTATGAGCATTAAGACCCATAACTTTTAAAGCCTTACACGCAATTAAGATTTCTAAAATGGTACAAGTTATAATTGTATCAAAATATGCAGTTTCCGAATATTTTACTTTAAAAGCATATAGGACACGGTTATCCAGGGTATTTAATAGAAATTTTAGCAACTATTAATTTCGGCAAAGCAGCTGATCGCCAAAGTTGGATAGTATGAAGTAAAATAAAATAAGCTGTATTTACGAAATGGGTGGAAGAAGCGTTGTATTCTAAAGAAAGAAAACTAATATATCGAAGCAATAAACTGAAACTCCTGATATATGAAATAGGCGAAATTTAGTCGTATGGATCACAACTGAATTTAGCACAACCTCAAAATTTCCTGTACAAGGATAAATAATGCTTCAAGTGAAATAGCTTTAAATTTCAAATTATATGCATGGAATGCCATCAGTAATGTATTTAATATTACAATCACCAGGAAGTGCGTGCCCCAAAACCTGAGAAATAAATCAAGACGAATACAATATTTTCGGACAGAGAAAATTTGTCTTTCAATTATTAATAATTTTAGTTCATTTTTGACTAAAAAAAATAACTGCAAATCCATGAATGTAGATTTTTAACCTCTAAAATGGAGATCTCAACTCCGCACGCATGCGCACATCACAACTGTAAAGCATTTCGAAGATTGTTTCGGATATTTATACGGAACAAAGCGGATCCAATATACTTCTCACTCCCACCGTTATAAATATGTAGCATTTCAAAATAACTCTACTTTTCGCATGAGTGATCGGATTGCGAAATAATATACAGCGCGCCATATGGTAAGACGACTGGGGGGGGGGCAAAAAGGGATTTCCATGAAATTGATTTAACTCGCTGCACCATTTTTCTCATATATCTAAAGAGATTTCTATTTCCTCTTTTGTATCACGCAAAAAGTGGAATAAAAAAGAAAAAGAAAGAAAGAAAAAAAGGAATAATGCTGAAGGAAAAGAAACTTTTATTGAATAGTAGTATTTGATTGCTCTTTATTTGTTCCATTGTTTCAAATATGAAATGCGTCCGGCGGATTTTACGCCTAAAGCAATATCTTTGGAAACCGGGCAGCGAGGAAAAATGCGTCACCTTCGAATTTGGGTAGGAAGACCCCTCCAAATAAATAAATAAATATCATCCAATGATTGAATATATATGAGAATCTCCACATTTTTTTTCTTCGTTTTCTTTCATATTGCGGACGAGAATCTCCAACAAAATGGACTTCTTTTATTCCGATCGCTGTGTTGAAGACGCCGATTCAAACGGAGGGTGTTTTAGAGCATGGGTATTACACAAAAGTCATCCTTCTGCGAGCGTCGCTTCCTTTTATTTTCCCGATTCTTTTTTTGACATCTCTTTGAGTTGATTTCATTGGTTGACGTCTGCAGATCGTTCTGTCTGTTGTTTTCGGTCTTCAAAAGTCAAAGCTTCAATCTTTTTTTTATCTTAGTTAAATGGATGGCTCCTTTGCCCGTCTAGGTAGGAAGCACAGTCGATGTTTATTTATTTTTTTAACTACTTACGTAAACTGAGTTTTGTGTGTCAGGGAAAAGTAAGACGGGATTCCAAATGAATCATAAAGGCAAGAAGAAATGTATAAAGTAAGATAACAATGAACATATTGGCACATGCGTACCTGTTCATGTTGTATAAGACTCTTTAGATAAAAATGGTACTTGCTTCAAGCGACATTATTCCACTAAGTAAAACTTTTTTTTTTTTGTATATGGTTATATATGTCAGAAAAAATCCGGTATTAAATGCCTAACTGCAGTTGTTCTTATTGTGTACAGCCGATCATCCACCACCAGAGCAGACTCTCCTCCCTTTCTATTGAAATGGTAAGCTGAACCCAACCAAATAACCAACGTGACCAAATAAACGGAATTTTTTTCTCGTTGCTAAGGTAGAAGATATGAGGTTTATGCAAGTGTTTATAATAAATATTACATATATAGTAAATATATAAATAATGTTATAATATATTATATTGTTTTAAATAGTAGAAAATTCACCTGGAGTTTTTTCTTACCTTGTGTAGTAGATTGAATTGAAATAATATTCAAATTGAACAATTTTAAAGTATCGTTTCATTTACTAACAGCATTTAGCAGTACGAGAATAAAGTATGTTAAAAATGGGATATTGCATAATAATTCAATCGCAAAAGATTTATCGAAGAAGAACGCTAAATTTTATTGATTTTTTTTCATATGAACACAGATTCTGAAAAACTAACTGTTAAATATAGTCGAAGCAAAAGAAAATAACGTTAGAAATAAGCAATCTTGAATTGGAAAGAGGTGCAAATTTTCATGGCTTACATTTTACCAATTCTTAGTATAAAGATCAAATAATTCATTACAGTTTATAGTAGTTAGTTATAATAAGTAAGTTAGTTAAACATTTCTGATTAATCTGTTTATAGCACTTCTAAACAATGCGTTTATTACACTTCTGATTTGAGGTAAAAAATAATTTTTTATTTAAATTTGATAACTTATAAAGATTTATGCAAATTCTGATTTTTAAAAAGGAAGTTTAAGAGCAATGTACTGTTAAGAGGTAAAACCCACAAAAACAATATGATACCTCGTTGAAAATATTATAATACTTTGTAACTTCAACCCATAATTTTGCAAACATATTTATACATTTTTAAGGGATGAATGACATTATATAGAAATAAGTTAAAATTTTGAATGCACTTGAGAGCTATATAAGAGAATGTAAAAACACACATGTGGATAGGAGAAATTGGAGTTGATTCGTTGTGAAATGGATAGAGTATTCAGTCTTATTACAACATATTATCCGAAACTTCTTAGTCCGTAATTAACTGTAATTTGTAAGCTTTATTTTACATGCAATTTTTCATATACTACGTTTGAACCATTTAATTCAGTTTTGCTTCCAAAAGAAAGTAAACAATAATGTGTTGTTATACAACTTTAGAAAAGAACAGACGTTAATATATAAATGTATTGTACTATAAAAGGAAATTATGCACATTAGAATTACCTAGTGTTGAATTAAGTTTTGTAGGAGCTCTTATACGATACATGTTTTAGGATCCTTTTCCAAAATCAGATTGTTTTTGTTAATTTTAATTTAATCTGTGCACGGAGTGTACACGGAGTTACCTTCCCTCTCTCCCAAGCTTTCATTTTCTTAAATATTGCAGCTCGACATATAATTCAAGTCTCAAATTTTCCTTAAATAAATCGGGAAACTGTATGTAATAATTTGACATTTGTAGAGATTGGTGATAAAAACTTTTTTATAGAGATTGTTGATAAAAACGTTTCATTTTTTAATTTGATATACGGCTTATATAATGTTGAAATGCTAATTAGCAAAATATTAATATTAAGCTCAAATAGAAGCACATAAGGTTTAGCATTTCTATTCACAAAATTTCAAACATATATTACATTGAAACTTTATTGAATTAGAATACTTATTTTACTAGAAATTAATGCTTCATCTGTGGCCTGCTTTCTTCTGATATTGCACTTGTTACAGGACCATATTTAATCAGGTAGACAGCTTGATCTACAATCTTGTACAATATCATATTATATTCAATATTAAACAAAATTCCGAATCTTGTTTAACATCAAACTATATTGTACGATATAAGTGTACTACTCGAGAAGAGAGTGAAATTCGAAAATGAAAATTAAGTTGGCTCCTCTTATCAAATTTTTAAAAGGTGGTTAAATAATGCATTCATTGAAGTATTTACACAAACTGCTCAAACTGTGCCGCTTTGCTCATAGACCCAGAAACAAGCAGTGATGCAACTTCTCAAGTGAATGTTTACCATTATTTAATATTTTCAATAACTTTTGAGTATTACTGGCTAATGATTCGACAGGTGATTTCAAACAAATGAAAGCAAACAAAAACCAGCGTTTCGTGAAAAAAAAAACGAATAAAAAATCATGAAAACAAAACCAAAATCCCAAAATAGCCAATTAAAAAAGTTGCGGTACCTCCACGAAATTGAACTGGCTTTTCTATTTGATAATCCAATCCTGGAATTCGAATTTTTTGGGGGGTGGAGGGGGCAGAAAATTCAAAATATTATTTTGTCTTTTTATTTTCAGAATAATTTATATTCAATTTCATACTTTTATTACGATAAATCGATTTGAAATTATAGAAAAGAAAAAGAAAAATCGTGGGAAATGTAAAATGATTTTTAACTTTTATCAAATCTGATTATGAAACGCAGACTTAGTCTCTAAATGATAAGTTTTAGAAATGTCCTTTGTCATTTTTTCCCGCATTCTTATCTATATATTTTAATATGATAGCCTTTTTAGTTCATTATTTAAAAATTCCATAATGTCTGATGAGAAGAGCATTTAATTAAAAAGAAAGAAAGGCAGACACTTCTAATATATATATATATATATATATATATATTTCAGTTGCACAGGAGTACTACCCTACTTTGTTATGCTATGGCGCCATCTATTGTGATATTTATTAAAAACCTACATAGGGACATAAGACTCAGATGAATTAAAAATTTCACAAGTATAAAGATAAAAGAGGAACCATCTCATTATTAGTGTTTGTTCTACGAATAATTGTCAAAGTGATATTCAACCAACATGACTTTATGTTCTTACTGAGTTTAAATAAATTCATTTTTCAAGAGGTTTGTTATGCTAAGGGGATAGAATTTTGCGATTTGTCTTGCTTCAAAAATTTCGAACTTTATTTAAGGTAAAATGATAACTAATTGTTAATAATTTCATAAAGTTTAAAAATTTAACTAAAAGAGAACTCTTAAAAATGTGAATGTGAAGCAAAAATTTACAATATTCATTTTACATAATTTTACTCGATTCTTATATTCCCTGACAAAAGTACATGAAAACTAATTATAAGGCATGAATAATAAAATGAAAGCTCAGCAACTTTATAACAAAATAAATTTTCGCGATTAAAACAAAAATAAAATTTATTATTAAATACTCATTTGCCAAAACGTTTTTATAATAAAAACCATAGAAAACATAGCTGATCAATATTCTAGTTCCCTAAAGTTTTGATTTTTCGAAGTCCCTTCTTAAATAGTGAAATAACTTCAGCACTTTTTCTTCAGAAAAATTTTAAGCCGAAGTCTTTCTTTAAAGGCATATTGTTTATGCCACTGTAAAGGGTATCCCGAAAGTCCCCAACATCCAGTTGCATTCTGTTCTATTCTGGGAGAGGCATGAAAATTGTATCTTGGAAAGCTTGGCATCGACTAGTGACCGGACACTTGAAATCGTAAGAGAAGTATTGATAAAGTTTTGTTGGTTTAATCAGTAATGGTCCAGTGTGATTGTCGTGAGTTTCTTCTCTACTGGGAGAAAAGCTTAGATTTCCGAATGGAAATAAGCGAAAAATGATACTTTTTTCTAAATTATCCAAAAACAACGCATTCAATTTAAAAATTATTTTACTCAAACCTGCTAGAACATAAAATCTTGTATATACTAACATTATATATAGGATCAATATATTTATCAAATATGATTACAGTTTGGTCATAGTGTTTTCACATACTGATCACAAATTATCGCGAAAAAATCATTTTGCTACCATAGTATTCGATGAAGAAAGAATCCTCCCTCAACGGTATAGTTTGCGGTTTTGAAATCAAGATGCACACTGATGGGCTTTCGAATAAGGCACATTTCTTTTTGTTAATAATTTATATATATATATATATATATATATATATATATATATATATATATATTGTTTTCCTCATGGTGCTCAATCATATCAATGTTGCTGGCTTCTTTGACCTGGAACTCAAAAAGACCGAAAAATATATTTCCTTGTTAGTTCTATCTTATTTTCCCCTGTACTTTAGAACGTTTAGAAGCTACATGGAAGCTATTTTGGCATAAGTAATTTATTAATTTTGAAAAATGATAAATTAAATAGTGAGTCGAAAACCCCAATCAAAATTTCCATATCACACTAGTTCTCTGATTTTGGTGCACCAACAAACACACACACATATAAGTAAATATTTTCATTACAAATTTTTATAAGGCATCTTATTTAATTTTATGTAAAAAAGTTAATACTTGTTTTTTAATTGGAAAAATTAATCAGAGATTTAATAAGATTTTACTTATAGAACTGTAACACTATAAATAATGTTCACATTTATTTTACACCGAATTTAGCTCTATAATATTTTTTAACCGTTTTCAACAATAGGTGTGTCGTTCTGGAATAATTTTTATGAAAAAAATAACCTTAGTTTCATTTCGTAAAAAATTCCATTCTATTAATGTTATATAAAAATAGAATTTTTAGCAAAAATATGAAAGCATAAATAAAATTGTACAAGCCTAATGTACTGAATACAATATAAGGAAATTAATCACATAGGATATGAAATGAAAATCCTTCTTCTATACTTATAATAAAGCTCAATGTATGAGTGCGTGTTGGTGCTCTACAGGCCAGACCGTTTGACTTACAGCTACCGGATTAGCACATGTATACTTTGGAAATCGGGAAAGTGTACTCGGAGCGATATATTGGAATTTTTAATTAGAATTTTAATTGATTAAAAGATAAGTGAAATGTTGATGTTTTTCCGTAATAAATTACGAAAATATTACTATACAAAACTGATTTTGATATCATATTGAAATTTAGAAAATTCAGACATTTTTTCTATCTATATAAAATTGCTTAGATTTATTTAATCCATAGAAATATTCGTTTGAAATTTTTATTTACATTTTTGAGCTGGAATTGTTAAGCATTCTTAGGTCAATTAAGAAAAGTAATTGCAAAGAAAAATCATCAATTATTTTAGATAACTAAACAAGAAATTATTCAAGAATTAGAAGAAGAAAAAATGCCCAAAAAGAAAATAAATATTCTAAAATAATATCAATATGTCAATCATCCGTTTAAACTCAACAATATTGTAATTTTTTTTAACTATGCGTTTTTGCCTTTTTGCTGTTTTTATTGAACTGATTTAATTTTAGAGAACATAAATCCCCCAATCAGATATTACTTGCTCCATATTTTTAGCAATATAAACCACATACAACTCAAGAGGGATAAAATCTTATTTGGAAACAATTGAACCAATTACATGTTACATGTAACATGCCGAAACGTATGCTACATGTCATATAAATGAATCCTTCGAGAATTGAATACTGCTGTAAATATAAACAACGGAATTCCTTCAAAAAATGACAGAATAAATCCAATCACAATTTAAATGAAAACCAAAGAGGGTCTTACAATTAAAATCCAATTGTCCTCATATCGACGATGTATTACTAATCTGAGAAAGGCGCGTCGTTGCTCCGCCCCTAAAGAGAAGATTGGCCGGTTCTTTTATGCTGGACCTTTCTCATCCACTCACTTCTTTTTAAATATTTTAGCTGTAAAGTTGCAACAAAGCAAATGGGTTTGGTGGGATAATTTTTTTTTACGGAAAAAGCTATGTGACTGCAGAAACATTTGATATTTGAATTTAGATATCACATTATATAAATATTTTAACAAAAGTCCTTACGTTGTCTAAAATTAGGTATCATAATTTGTTATTTCAACTCAAGAGAAAAAAATCTTATTTGGAAAAAATTGAACCAATTATTTTCGAACGGAACATGTGTTGCATGTTAGATAAACGAATCCTTCTAGAATAAAACATTCGATTTACAGTAATAATTTCATTTAAATGAATTCTCGATAAACCTTTTCCAGAAGCTCTTCATACTGAGCGAAAAATAAATGTTTTGTACCGCTCTTTTCATGAATAATCCAAAAAGTAGTTTGTCATCACTGGCATTCCACATTAATTTGGAAATGGAAGAAAGAGAAGAATACAATAAAAGCGTATTCAAAACATCGAATGTTGATTGAAAGAAAATTAAGTTTTGCGAGGAAGCAAAGAAGAAATAAAATTTAGATTTGTGTGAATTTAATAATCACGAATTACTTTTTTCTTTAAGTCTATTTAAAACAATTAATGTCCATGCATTCGGGAAACCAGTTTGTTTGGGTTGAAGATGCAATTTTAATATTCATTTTATTTTTTACTTTAAAATGTATTTCTTTAAAAGTGATAAAAAAAAATTTTAAATAAAATATAAAAAAAATATGTCTATTTTTTACAGTCGTATGCATATACACATTTTTATAGTCGTTTTTATACCTCTTTACCACCGTTCATTAAGAAATATTCAGGTGATCCAAAAATGCGAATTCTTCCTGTAATTATTCTTCAGGACTACATTAAAGGGCATGAAAGGAGAGAGAATAAAATGCAATTTCTTTAAATGCAGACCAAACATTTTATGCTTTGATACTTTCCATCTAATCATGGTTTTTTTTATTTTAATTGTTTTATATAACATGCAGGTTAAAAAAAATTAAAGTTGGCAACAAGATTTATGTCCTTTTTAATTCTCTTACGATGGAAAATCTTCTCTGAAACTGCATTTTAATAGAAAATCATTTCAAGTAATGTCATAAACATATGACAAAAATTACAAGTAAAATAAAATATTTTAAATGAGTAACAAATTATTGCATGCGTATCACATTGTGCGCGCGCATATTCCTATCATCTAACATCTCATACTGTATTGAGGAAAAAAAGAATTAATGTTCCATTTTTGGTAATAAAATAGAAGCATTAAAAGGGAAGATGATAATTTTACAATTAGCAAGAAATTTTTTTTTCCATGAGATTTTCAAAAACATGCTTATTTTTGAATTTAGTGTGGTTCATGGCAAATTCAAATGAAAAATATTAATTTCTGAAATGTAAATTCATATTTAATAGCCTGTAATATATAATTATATGTATAATAGTACACCAACTAATCCCCAAGACTTCAAATAAATATGCTAATCATGCAAAATAGTGTTCCCTTTAATAAGTTGACAGGAGCAATTTCGACTTTGTAAAGAAGGGAAAAGAAACTGGAGAAAATACAGATATCTCCGAAAAAATACTGATGCGAGCCAAAAAAGAAGAAGAAGAAGAAAATTGTTCTTTCTTAGCCCTTGTTTGCTTTCTAGAAGAATGAAATACTAAGCAACAGTCAACATTTCGACATGCTGAGGATTAATGACTATGTTATCGTCATGGAGGTCTTGTAGCAGGAAAATACAAATGACAATCTCATTATTCCTTATATTTTTGTAGAAAATATGTTTTCAGAACAGTTTAGTGATTGCAAATGACAGGATCCTTAATTTTCCGGAGAAGAACAGGGACGATGAGGCATTATGCACGTGATGCAAAAATTGATATTTTGGATCTTTTTTCAAGTTATCCTCTTGCTATAGTACGAACAGTAAGTGCGGAATTCAGTTTTTCAAAATGAACAGTATAGAAGATATTTCAATGGTTTTATACGGCTTTCGTGAAGCCCATGAAATGCTACACACTGCATGGAACCTACACGATCGACTTTTATAATTTTACATTTGAGTCCACTTTAGGTAAAATCAATCCAAAAAATACAATTTGAGCACACGAGTTTTGCTTTAATCGAGAAATAAATATTAATCCTCAAACTTTCACTTTGGGAATGATAAAAAAAATATTCTTTGTACAAGTTAAATATCAGAGAGAAATTTCTGAAAATGTATGTTGTGGCATTTTCGGAAATTCTTTGGTTCATACCATTTTGTACAACAGTTTACTGAATGGTGATAGATACATGCAGTTCACTTTGACTGCTAGTATTTCTGGAATAAGGAATAAATATACACTCTGGGAATATACACTCTGTAGATTTCTGTCGATTAATTCCAAAAGCCTGCCTTAAAATGACAAGTGGTCGTATATACAGAAGTATTGTTAAAACAATGCAACTTTGTAGAGGTATCAAAGGTACAAATACTTTAGGTAGGTATACTTTGAACAAATTTTTAAATAAATGAGTGCATTATTTGATCTTTTTTTTAAAGGATTTAAGGAATGTTAGTAAATGATTATTTTTTGATTATATTCTTTAATGATCTTTCGTTATATGTATATTATTCCTGAAAGCCATAATGAAAATCCGCCTCGCTCAAATATTACAAAAAAGATACAGAAAAAGGGTCTGAGTCAATAATTTTGCCTTTTAATATCTTTACAGAGAGTGGCATCAATCTTGTTTTCTTATACATGAGAATAATAAGAAACGTTTTCCCGTAGACCATTTTTAGCTGTGAGAGCATTGTAAAAATTTAATTTTTGTAACTCTTTATTTTCCACCCTCTACAGAAACTGAGATATTTTCACACATTTGGATACCTTATTTGATAAAATTTTGCAACTAGAAGTATCAAAAGTAAACATGAGTTATAATAATTCAGTTCTCCAGTACGATTTCTAATAAAAAGCGACATCATCAAATAGCCAATAAAGTTCTGAATATGAGAAAGCGCAAAATTTAAAACAAAAATGAAAAGTTCGGAAAGCCACAGAACAGCATTTCCAGAAAGAAAACTTTCTAACCTTTGAAATGATGTAATTCCCGATGAGAGATTCTGTTCTCTATTTAGAGTGCTTTAAAAAATCGAAATTTGAGTAAAAACAGATGAAATGTGGAATTTTTCCTTTTTTCAAGATATTTCCAATGAAGATGAAGAAGGTGATCCAAATTAGGCGAACTATTGTTAACATTGAAAAATAGTTTAATATTAAAAGGTTTCTGATATCTGCAATTCCTCAGTAGCTGCAACACGTATTTATTGATTTTTTTTTTTTACCTAACCATAACATCTCATTTTAAATGTATTATATCCCATAAGCTTTAAAATAACTTCAATCGTAATGAAATAAGGCTTAAAAAAGGTGTTGAAGGGCTGAGAATTTTATTTTCTCTAGATATCCCTCCCCTCCTTCACGAGAGCACTTCAGATATGAAGATTACTAACTGCCTAATAAGTAAATTGGTTCTCCTATCTCTGGATGATGCAGTAAGGGTGCTACTATTATAGCTGATGGAGGACATACCTCATAAGAGTTGGGGCCGAGGTGGTGATGGATGTTTTTTATGCATGTAAGCTTTCGTGGCAACCGGCCATTCAAATACGCTGAACAGCCCGGAATAAAATACTTTCTGAATGAATTTAATCTACTTATTATCAAAAAATCTATTTATTATTAAAAGATGGAGGGATAGAATGAAACGAATTATTGGTTCTTCGATACATAAAAGAACAGTTGCCCTTCTGTTGGATGAACTTAAAACTCTTTTGATTAATGACATCTTTCAGAAGTGTTTTTGTTCTGATCTTGTCCAAGATATTTCAATACTTCTTATTCTCGTATGAGCATTGAACAGACTGCATTTTGCTAACATAATCTAGACACACACACAAAAAAAAGGAATCTACTTCTATACTTTGGTTTGCTCAGAAGAGTTTTTAAATATCTGAATGCGAATTTGAGAGAAACCAATTTACCGTAGTGTTCTGATGAATGTTTCTTTCTGACGACGAAACAGACAACGATAAGGACGATGAAGATGACGACGGCCGACACCGCCACAGGCAGAATGATGGTCATATCCAAGTAAAAAGGTGCCGTCACTTTGTTTACCACAGTTTTGGGAGTCGCGGCGTCTGAAAAAAGTTAAATACATTTACTTCGAATATGTTATCACATGCAGGATTTGAATGTTACCTAGAGAATATATTGGGGCTTTAATGACACAGAATGTACACTAAAATATATTTAGAGAAAATCGTAAATCCCAGAATATTCTTTTTAATGCTGCCATATAGTTATAATAAACTTATTATGCTTCATGTGCAAATCAAAAAAATTCAATATTACATAATTATCATAAAGTCAAGAACTGATACATTTAAACAGGATATATAAATGAAGTGAAATTTGTTAGGGGCACTCAAACCGTTTTAGTGATGAGGAATGCCGTTCTCATCTGACGATCCTGGCTCACTCACCGTATGTACTGATAGTGGAGAAGGAGTATTCAGCATCCGTAGTGCCAGCCGGATTGGTGGCGGATATGTGGATTTGGTACCAAGATCCGGGAGTCAAACCAGCCAGATCAACTTTCCTGTTGTCCGTTGGGAGCGGTCCGTCGTTCAGAACCGTCCACTCAATATCCTGTTGCAGTCGGTACCGCACAAGGAAAGACGTAATGGGACATCCTCCGTCATGCCAGGACACCAGATTCATTGTCGCCGCCGTCATATTGGTGCTCAAGAGGGATTGCTTATCCGGGGCCAGGGGAGCTGTTCGAAAGAATATAGATATTTGAATAACTGAGAAATAAAAGAAAAAGATGATGGTCTTACAATTAGCACCCATAAAGTTCTGATTTTCAGAAACGAATTCAGAGGGAATGTGTCGAAAACTCACTTTACCATGAGGTAAAGCCAAATGGTAAGTAGCGTACCTTTCTAGGGACACCACAGCAATGAAGTCCGTATTTTGCAGACAAACTGTCATTCGTTTGTCGAACTTTCGTCTCTTTTAATAAATACAAAGTAATATGAATTGAACTCTAACTGTAGCGTATTATTAAGTAAGTGAGTGAATAATCTATACTTATAATAAAGCTCAATGTGTGTGTGTGTGTGTGTGTGTGTGTGTGTCTGTGTGTGTGTGTGTTTTGACGCTCTACAGACCAGACCGTTTGACCTACAGCTACCAAATTTGGCACGTGTATACCTTGGAGGCCGGGAATGTGCACCTGGGGGTTATTTTTTCGAATTTCGAATTAGAATTTTATTTATTTAAAAATTAAGCTAAATTTTGGTGTGTTTCTGCTATAACGTCCGAAAATATTACCGCACAAAAAAGATTTTTACATGAAGATAAAGATCAAAAATTTATCTTTTAAATGATACCAATGTTTTAACCTTAAAATTAAATTTCTATTTTTAATGAATTTTTAAATAAATATTTTAACTATATTTTTCAACAATTTTTTTCGTACAAAATAAAAATAAAATTTAAGCTGCACGAGCACGTTTCGCATTCATGGGAAAAAATTAGCTTTTTTCAAAGTGTTGCCATCACATTGATTAAAGCTCCAATTAAAAATAAATTAAATCTTTTTGGAAATGAAATCTGCAAATATATAATTTTCGGCACGTGTCTGTAGGAAATGAAACAAATATGAAATATTATTTTTTCTAAAAAATAAATTCGAGAAAAAATATTTTATAATCTTTTACACTCTCTATATTATTAATCCAATAAATCAGTTTTATTTTAAGGCAAGTTTTGTTTAATATGAACTGGATATCCATTCAAATCAGGGCCACACAGCTAATTTGTAAACCTTTAGTAAGACACAGATCTGCTAAAATGGTCTAAATGGAAAATGATTATATTTTATATAACTTGATTCAATAAATGCTCTAATAAATAACGAATATTTGATTTTACATAAAGCTTCTGCTGTGGAAATCAAGATTAACAAAATGTTCTTGAAACATCAATATTTTAAATAAAAAGAGTTAATTTCCAATCAACTAAACCAATCACTTAAACTGACTGATTTATGAAGATTTGAATATCACTATTCAATAAAAAAAGGATAATTTTAGATTTTCCATCGATCGTTTCAAAGAAAATACGCCAATCAGCGCGCGGGTTTCTCAAGATTAATTGGCCTAAAATTATGAAAGTGTTGAGTTTTTATAAATTTTTAACATTCTAAACTTTATAAATCAGTCTTAGTTGATCGTGAAAATAGAACATTCATTCATTTATTTAAAATTTGGTGTGTCCAGAATATTTCTCAGAATATGATACCTTACTGCATTAAATTTAGACTTCATAATTTTTAAAATATATTTATAGGCCAAAACAAAATATTATTATTGATTTCATTTCAATTCTTTTGAAAGCAAAACTACAAACTGAATTTTATTGAGAAATTTTTGTTGAATTATTGTTTAACATATTGCATAAATTATGAAAAATATTTTGTAGTTCACATAAGATTTAAATACCGAGCGATTCTGTTTGCAATACTCATATTCAATAATAATAATAATTAATAAATAACAATAATGATGATAAATAAAATAAAACGCTTGGTTTTATTAATAAATATCTTAATATTAATTGCAATTTCATCATTTACATTTTAAATTAAAATTGAAGTTTTGCCGGAAATGACAACAAATTAGCAAAATATATATAGTAAAGTGAACGAAACGATCTAAACAGTATAAGTTCGGTATGGCTATCAAAATTTGAAGATTAAAAATGTTTTGTTTGAGAATCCTTTAAGAGACCAGATACTTAAAATATTTAATTGAAAATTGTAGCGAGCGGTAATACTGACGAACCGGCTGGTCGCCAAAGGCGGCTAGTAAGGAATAAAATGAATAGTAAATAATGAATTATTTCTCTTCATTGTGCGAATTAATTTGGTTATTATATATATATATATTGGGTTAAATTAATGGTTTTTTTTATTGGAATATGATTTCCTTAATGAAACTAATTCTAAAATTTCATTTTAAAAATTCTAAACTCTATTAAATTTATTCAAAAATGTTTTTACATCAAATTTGTCTGTATTTAATTCTGCTATGTTTGACTATGCATGTGTAAAACTATTAAAGTAAATCTTAATAAAGAGCGCCTATTAATTTTTTTTATTTGCTGCTAATTTATGTGCTCTAGCGACAGCCCTGAATACACGTTATGGTCCGTTGCGTATCTGGCTCCTGGTTACAGAAATGAGTTCACTTTCGATTTCTTTTGTTTTCTGAATCAATCTGCGTTTAACTTCATTTTTTCAACCTTAGTTTATCGGAAGGTCACTTAGAAAAAAAATAATGTTTTTATTTAAAAATTTTTAGTTGCTGTAATTAAAGTCTTCAAGAAAGGAGAAAATGAAATCAAATACGGCATGACAACAAATATAAATCAGTCAATTTCTTCTTATATGTGATGATATGTAAAAAAAAAATTTGTTATTTTTGACCAGAAATGTGAAAATTGCTGTTATATGAAAAAGACAGAAAATCAACTTTGTAAATCTCTCTTCCAATTTGACACCCCTTTTTTTCAAATTTAACATTTCAAATAAATGAAGTTGTTGTACTTCTGCCATTTATGCCTTAAAGGGGTCATAAGATATTTTTATATCCAATCAACAATTCGTTTCCAGCCTCTGCAGTTCATTTAAGAAATGAAAGAGATCCATTATACCTCCTCCTTCTGTTTTGGCCACCAAAATCTCACTCGGTTGTCCTTCGCCTGCTGAGTTGTAAGCGGTCAAGAAGAACTGGTACTTGGATCCACACTGCAAATTCGGCATCAGGTAGGAGCTTTGATCGCCGGCGATGTGAAATTTCTCCCAAGGCCCACTTTCGTGTTTATGGTGCAGCACATAGCCTAAAAGAAAAAGATTCATTTAGTATAGTTTGTATGCATGCAAAGGAAATCTAGAAGGCAAGCGGTGTTGCTCAATTAAAAGAACCTAAAATGTGATGGAAAAAAGAACTTTTGTAGCTGATGGAGCATATTTTATACTATATTTAAACATAACTAACGACCAGCAATACGAAGAACTTGTCTTGGCGAAATATGTATATATCAACGTAAGGAAGAACGATGCTTCTCGATGCCGCCATTCGCGATCCCCGACGGCCACTTTGTTCACGTCGTTGTCCTCCAGAAACTCTCGACAGAAAGTGAAGCCTTATTGCTCGGAGGATAAATGAAATCTGGCCAAGGAAAAAATAAATAATTTTTAACCAGTGTCTTTAATGTGCTCTCGTTGAAACCTTTGTATAATGACGAGATTGACGTATAGAATTTCTTTAATAAAATTACAATTGACGATGTGTCTGTGTTACTATCGCCCTTAATAATGATGTCTCTATCTTGCAAATCTTTCGAACGAATCGCCTGCTTGCATATTGAGATTATAGCACCGCTGCGCATTTACACTAGACCTTTTATTTTTGAGTGAATCTCGAATTTAAGTGAAGATATTGTGTGTTAAACTGGTTTCCGCTTGTTAGTCGACACTCTCAGAAGGAAATTCTAGAAAAAAATTAAGGAGTTATTCATTACAGAAGCAACGAAACTTTAAAGAACTATTTTTTTAGTAATAATATATTAAAATATTTTTGGGATTGAGATAAACTAAAAAGTATTTCATCAAACTAATCTGGTATAATTAGTTTGATTTGTTAATTGACTTGGTTAATTAACAAGTGAAGACATTTCCTTATGTTGTGAGATATGAAAATAAAACATCCAGAATGTTATTTCATCTAACCTTTCGATGAGAACGTAGTGCAACCTACATAACTGCATGCCAAAACTAATGAATTTTATGGTAATTATTTTTACCATGGGGGTAAGAAAGGGTTTAAAAGACCTTTAAAACAGATAATACAATTTTAACGAAATCTTATTCCATGTTGCTTTGAAGCCAATTTCCAGTATGACTCGTAGTCTCTTTAGAGTGCCAAGAAAAGATTTCTATACACCTTCTTAGCATTCTAACCCGGATCCAAGAATTCATTTACTTATACACTAAATTCTCATTCCCGTATCTGAAATAAGAACTAAAAAGGAGGAGGGGTGCCATGTTGAAGTAATTATAATTTCGGAACTTCTCCAATCCAAAATTTTCTCAACCTCACACCTAAGACGCTGTAAATTTCAAGTTATTTTTTTAAAAAAGGTAAGTTTTGAACTAAAAAAGAATATTATTTATTTTTTAAAAGTTAATTTAAGAATTACTAGCCAATAAATTATAAGAAAGTATAAAAATTATTCAGTAAATGATTTTATCATTTTTATTTCTACGTTATTCTCATTCGGAATAACTGTGCTCGGAAGAGATATTAAAAAGAAATATTCAGAATTTTGCTTCTAACAAAAACAGATAAAAACAGGAGAGTTCGGTTGGTGAGCTAGGATCAAGTTGTAACACGCGCTTTACGCAATAGCGTTTAAAATTTTTGATCGGAAATGTTATTAAACATGATTTTTATGACTGAGCCCATTAAACAAGTTAGTTTGTGCCTTGCTGAAACAAGTTCTGAGAAACGGTGTTCCCTTAGTGTGCACGTGTTGCCTTTTTACTAGTTAATAGTAAAGAAATATTTCATAAATTTTGATTTAAGAAAAATCAATTCATCTCGTAATAAAAGTGTTTACTTATTTATTTGGCTATGTATCATATTATAAAATGCTTTTTAATTTTTTTTATAACTGCAATATTAGTTTATTAATCAATATAGATGTTCCAAATTGTATCAAAATCTTGAAGCAAGTTTGAGTACGCGTTTCCCTCGCGTCACGATTTTTGCTGTTAGATTTCCTTAGAATTTAGCATTCCTTGAGACCATGCCAATCATTTTATTCCTGTCAGAGTAATTCATGAACAGTTGCTGGTCTAAAGACAGAAAAAATAAATTATTATTTACAAACAGAAGACTGAGTGGAAAAGAAGTACTCATAGACTTAAAAATCAAGAAGACGTTATCAAAACACAATAAAACGTGTCACACCAAGGTGTATATAATAGTTGCAACATACATCGGAGAAAGTAATAGAAGAAATGAAAGTGATCACAGAACAAATTATAAATTTGAACTACTTTATCTAATTATTTTCTTGCTTTAGGATGAGGAACTCTAAAAGGAAACTTGAAAAGACCTCAAAAAATTGAAATTTGTATAAGTTAGCTACGGTCGAAGTCTTAGGGAAAAAAAGCATTAGAAATGTATCCTATTGTAGATATTTGTCACGTGTCTCTGTATTGATATATTAAAAAGAAGAAGTGAAATTCTTCTTTGTATTGTATATGCTGTGCTAAAGTTAATACATTAGTTACATCTGCGGAAAAAGAAAAAAATTTCTTATTTTATGAAATGTGCGAATATTTATTTCGTATTGCTTCATTTGAAATAAGAAAGTTAGCTTATCAGAATGTTGTAAATACTGCCACTCAGAATATACCCCTTTTCTTACATGAAATTAAAATGGCTGATCAACTCTGATAATGAAGAATGGGTGAAATACTTAACTTTCAAATCTGTTTAAAGGTAACGATTTGCCATTTGTTTGCTTCAAATCAGTTAAAGATTCACTTTTATGTTGTTTGTTTAAATAACTTTTTTTATTTATTTATTTATTTATTGCTATAAACAACTTGATATTATTTATTGCCACTATGCCAAATAATAATAATTAGCAGATGGCTCTTATTATTTCAATTAATCAAAAAGTATTTATTGTGGTAAAATAATTAAAATTGCAAAATATTTCTTTTCTTGTATATGATTTATGAATAGTTACACAGTAAAAAAAAAGCAGATATACTCAAGAAATTAATATTTTTAATTTTTTTTCCAAATATATTTATAACTAGCTTCTAGCTCCCCTACTTTTAATTGAAATCTAGTAAAAATCTGAGATACTCTTTTAATCTTAGAGATAAGAATTGCGAGTGTCATGACCATTTCCTGATGTTCATTCATTTTATTATAGAGGAAGAATGGAATGGATAAATAGGAAATCATAACAGCACTTGTTTAAAGTACTATCTGATAGATGGCGACACTTAATGCTATACTTTCCTCATAAGCAAACATTTTGTATTGATTGAACAGGCCAATAATCGTTATATATAAAGATTTAAATTAATGTAAACGGGTACATATGATTTTTGCATGCTTTATTTAGAAAAGGAAAAGCTTGAGATAATGCGATTTAATCACAAAAATGTCTAAAATATAAGCTTGTTTTACGGGACCGGAGATTTTTCCCAATAATGTATTTTCGAAACTCAACTAGGTTTTTGTTTTCATAATTGAGCCAGAAACGTTATTAGGGTGAAAAACAAAAGCTGGGGATTCGAGTTGAAGATTTTCATTTTATATAAAAGTAAAATTTTTAAAATTGCATAAAAATTAATTACATGAGAAATAATATTCTTTATGAATTTAGTTCATTTTTAAAGAATATTTCAGACTATTATCCGAGAGGAACTTAGCGATCATCGAATTACTTTTTTATTCTGAAAAATTAAAAATTAAATAGAAAACAATAAATTCATTTGTAATGTGTTTGCATGTTTGCAAACAAATCTTCAGTGCAAGTTATTTCAAATCTTTGCTTTCGTGCTGCCATCTAGGAGCAATAATTAGAAATTAATCTTTTAAGCTGGAGAAATATTCTATGTAGGGGATTTCACACGAGAAATTATGCTATATTCCTGAAAATTTTTATTCTTTATAATAAACTATTGCTAAGATGCATTAAATATTGATAAAACTGTGAAGCTTTGCAGTAAATATTTGTTAATGCGATCGATACAACATTTTTTTTTTCATTCATATGGTGTAAATGTAAGGTTAGCGATATAAGGTAAATATGCAATTATATATAATTATCGCGTTATATTTTATTTCATTTTATTCATGCCTTCAGATAAGTATTATTATCTTAATGAGATAAATTTATTAAATAATGTTTTAAAATGTTCTAGTAAGATAAAATTTAAACAATAAAAATAATTAAACAGAAAAAAGACATTGAAAATTAAACAAAGGTAAATATGCAAGTATATATATTTATCGTGTTTTATTTCATTTCATTTCATTTATGCCTTCAAATGAGTATTATTATTTTAATCAGATAAATTTATTAAACAACGTTTCAAAATGTTCTAGTAAGATAAAACTTAAACAATAAAAATAATTAAACAGAAAAGAAACAATGAAAATTAAACAATAAAACATGGAAATTAAATTAAATTTTAGAATACATTTTTTCGTCCTATTTGTTTAGATCAGAAAAGTGGATTATCAAAATAGAGATGCTAATTCTCAAGATGACAGATGGGAATCAGTTTAAAATGACTTGATTCATACTCTACAATAAAACAAGTCATAAAAATTTAAAATTTATAATCATAAATTTGATAATGCAGAAAAAAATTATACAAGTTTCAGGAAGAAAAATTGTATACTTGAATTTAAGACATTTTAGAAAGCAAAAAGGTAATTCACTGAAGTTACGAATGGAGAGATCTAAACATAGACTTAAAAGAAAAATGAATACCCCCCCCCCGAAAAAAAAAAACTTCTATGAAATAAATTTAACTTTTGGGGCCTGCATCTGTTGAGAACTCAAAACAGTTAGTAAACCGTGAACATTTTAAAATGTTTTGTGGAACCTGAAAGCTTAAAAGTATTGGATTGTAATGGGTAATTTGACATGCAGCAATACTAAATCGTATTCATACATGATAAAATTTAAGAAAATAATTTTCATTGGTTTTCTACTTCAATAGCAAAAAAAAAAAAAAAAAAAAAAATTCTAAACAACTGTAATCGAAATGTTGATAAGCATTTTTATGATCAATTCCTTTAAAAAAACAAAAAAGTAATAATAATAAAAACGCCTACGTCTTTAGCATACCGTGCTGCCATCTAGTATGAAAACTATGCAACATTAATACTTTGAAATTATAAAGTAGTAGTTACAAAAATATGTTTTACTGAAATTCAAATACAGAACTTAGATGGAATGGAGTATTTATTTTGAATACTTCTTATAGCATTATTTTTGGCAGCCGGATTGTGGTGAATATTTTATCAGCGATATTGACTGGATCTAAGGCAGATCTAGTCAATAAGGTAAGATTACCGATATAAGGTAAGATTTCCGATAGGTATTTTGATATCTGTATATAAGCTCATTTTTAGAGATAAGCAAGTTAAAAGTATTATCAATAAAAACAGAAATTTTGAGCTTTTTCACATTGAAAACAATTTTAATTTTGAAACTTTAAACAGTATGCAATAGCAATCTAAAATAAATTGTGTTTGTTATTTAAATCATTCGTTATTAGTAATATGAAATAGTAGCAATTCATAACCACATGTAAAACGATTAGATATCTCGGACTAGTCACCGCAGTTCGCATTTTTCACTATTTTTGTCTTTGTAAGTTTCACTCCTCAACCAGTCCCTCAGGAATGCTCTATCATTTTAAACACTTTTATTGCATCTGGAAGCGTTCAGGAAAGGAAGCGTTCAGTACTATGAAACCGAGAAAGATTTTCCCGGAAGAATGACCGAGAAAGTATTCCATTTAGAATTAGGTTGAGATAGGATAACATCATGGATTGTAAGGCGCGTTTATACCTTCCGCAGCAAAACTTGAGCATATCAGAGCTTAGGAGGTCTTACTCCAAAGATTGTCGACCTCAATGCTTCTGTCTGTTTAATGAATATTTAAACCATTCATTTTTAATTTAGAAATGGATACTATTAAGTACTCTTAAAGGAGTCGGTTTGAGTCCATTGAGCCATTGCGATGCATTTCATTTCAGTAAATGGGTAGGAAGACCATTCGTCTTACATTGCAGTGTCTTTCTTTTTCATAATTTACAAAGAGAAAGTAACTTATGTATTGGTCGGAAAAGCCAAAATCTAATAGAAAAAAGAGAGTGCAGCTTCCGTAAGCTAGAAAACCCAAAAGTAAAAGACTGCAAAATGGAATGGACACAATAATCTTTGATGACTCTACCTGCAATAGTGTCGTATTGACATTATATACACGGCTTTGTACCGTACTTTTAAAATCATAAAATATTTAACTTATCAACCCAAGTTATATATTTTTTGCTTTTTTTGTATAATAACTGCGATGTAATTATTCAATCGAGCTCTTATTTGTTTGTTTTTTTACTCTGAATAAAGTGCAGTCGTTTTCGTCTGGGTATAAAAAGCGCTTGATCTTCGGAGAGGTTTCGTCGAGAAAGTGTGATATGATATCTATAAAGCTGATACGCTGAAACGATTGAACTCCGACGTTTCTTCGCGTGCCAGTTATTTTTGACCAATCGCTTTCATGAAATGAGTGGGAATGAAAATGGCATAAATATAAGAAACGTCATTATCACAGGAAGACGGAACTTGATGGCAAGTTCTTTGAAGTGATAGACTTTTGGCGATTAATTATATTTTAAATAAAATAAAACCTTTGTTGTATAGAATTTATTTATTATAAGAAAAACCCATTCATTTCGATTAGTTAACATAAAAAAATCAAAATAAAGAAAAATAATAGCATTTCATTAAATCCTCTTTTACAGGATGAGGCGCATATAATTCCACCACTTCATAGCTTCAAAATTAATATCAAGCATCAAATAACATTTTTTATTTATAAACTAATTTATTCACTTATAATAAAATAACACACTCCGTTATAAAGAAAAATTCATTGCATCACACAATACGCCAACATTAATCGTAGTAGCACACACAACTTACTGATGAATTTTGATTTGTACAGTTTTTCCCACTTATTTGCGCATTTCCCATTGGCACATGTCATTGCCAACTGAATGAAAAACTTTAGATAAAATATTGAATGGGAAGTATGGCAATGAGTCATCAACTTTTCGAGGTGGGTTAAAATTTATCCCCCAAAGCAAAAAAAGCTAAGCAAAAGGTAGGACAGTTTTAAACCCATCTCGCCCCAAAGAGTTAAGCTAGCTCCCTGAAGCTTTTAAAACAGGGAATTCTGTAAAATAGGGAGGTTCGATCCTAAGATATTTGTGGCTAGTAGTCGGTCTTAATACCCTTTTTATTGTTAATCTCAATATAGTGTCGACTGAACAAACTTATCATAAGGTAATAAAGTAAATGCGATAGACTTCTCTCGAACTTCGATGACATTAGCCACTGAAATAATAATCGATTTTGAGTTTCCTCCAAACAAAACTTATCATAATTATGCTGATGACCTCTACTAAAAAAACACCTGTTAAAGAGTAGGTGATATTTGAACAGTCAGAAGTGGCCTTAACCAAGTACTTGATCACATAAGAAAACCTTTGTGAGTAGAATCTTTTCACTTTCATTAAAATTGCTTTCATGTTCTACTTTGCGATAAAATAACAACCGTCCGTTTTTTATCCGTTGCGAATGTTTAATGGGAAGCTTCGGAAGCTAAGTAATTTGCTTGCAAATGAAGGCGATAATGTTTTACCACATTTCTGTGCGAGCCAATAACCTCAAGATGCAACCGCAACTTCAGAATGAAAATTATTACTAAGATATGTGAGCATTTTTGTTTTGATGTGAGTGACGAATCTTACGAGCTGTATTCCCTGCGCGAGATAATTTAATTAAATAGCGTGTCATCTATAGGATTGTGTTGTTTAAATATGCATTATGTTCATATATGTATCTTCTTTAAGCTGACTATTTTTTACATTTTTCAATTTACTTCATTGAGTCAATATTAAATAAAGAATGCTATGGCTTCCATTTATTCCATTAAATTATAAGTATAGACAGATTAAAATAAATGCATAATCAAGATGAACTGTTAAATAAATTCGCAATTTCATTTGTTCCAACAATATACCCTTATTATATTCTAAGAGTATTATTATATACCCTTATTATATTCAAATAATATTACTCATAATTATTTGTCTGTTATGAGTCTTCTCATAAACATGATGGAAGAAGCAGTAACTATAACAATTATCCAAATGAGTTAATCTCTCAGAATTCATAACAAAATTAGATTCACTGTACATCGCACATTCTATCCAGAACTACCTCGGGAACAGGATATGAGGGAATCCCTTTGAAGAAATGAATAAAAAATCTATAAAATATATGCTTTTGCTAATTTTTAAAAAGTGTCACATACATAGAATTATTACGCCTCTGTATCTGATTATAATAATTAAAAGATATATTAAAGCTAAAATTGTCACTGTTACCTGAAACTGGATTTCTCGTATCGTAATTGGGGTCCCAGGCTAAATGAATAGATGATGTTGTTTTATCCATAACTGTTAAGGGCGGTGTTAGAGGTGGATCTGCAATAAAACGGTTAATATAATTATTCATAAACTTTTATAAATGATGTTGCAATCGCCATTTCTCATCCATGAATAAAATACATTCATAATGTGTTTCTTCAAGTAAATGATGAATGCAAAGAAAGAGGTTTAAATTATCATAAGTTTGCTCGTGACAATGTTCAGTAAATTAAAAAGATTGAAAAAGTCTCTTTCATACGTTGGTTTATTTTTTAAAATTATTTTTCGATTCATGCTATTTTTTCCCCCCGATATATTCTTGCACCATCTCTTGTGACAGAAATTCTGTTTTTAGTCAAGGCATAAAATTTCATTTTCGAATATTTGTTATCTAGCGCAGAAAATGACTATATTGCATATTATTTCTGTTAACTTTTTTTACAAGAAAGAATATCTAATCGGATAATAAACCATAACGAAGGCATAGAAGAATAATCAGGTGTATAAACAGAAACGACACGTACATCGATATGTAGTATCTATGCACACATGTAAGGAACAATCTCTGAATCAAATTCTAAACAGTAGATCTTGTACGGAGTTTTTCGAATGGATATATGTGCAGTTTACCCATGGACCTAACTTTTCATCATGCCTTTTGCAATCGATTTTTCACACTCTTTCTTGCTAGAACGCTATTATGGAAATTTGTACGCTTATTTTTCTGAATGATAATGCTTTATTTTATGATTTTCAGAACTTGTCTGTAAATAAATCAGTCCATTTAGTTAAATATCCATCTCGTGCAAGGGGTGACATCTGGTAGCAAGTTTGAGAAAAATTGAATTTTAGATTTCATAATATTCATAATTGTTGGTTATAAATTAAATGCTGAAAAACAAATAAGAATTTAAATAGAAAAAGTTAAGTCTTTTAGTACATTTATTGTATTTATTTTCAAAAACCTTTTTTGTCTTTCTTATTGAACGTGAAACCATTAATAGAATAACTAGAAATGGCTTCAAAATCTCAAAGAAATATCTCACCGTTTTCGAGTGTTTCTACGGTCACTTCATCCGAGGGCGGACCCGCGCCTTTAGAGTTGAAGGCCTGCACCACGACGTTGTATTTGGTGTGCCTTCGTAGGCCGGTGACGTGGCACTCCTCCTTGAACTCTTCGCCGATCTCTAGCGTCTTGTACACGAAAGATTCGGGAGTCGAAGCCAACTTGTAGCCCACATAGTAGCCCTTTAGCACGCCGTGCTGAAGTTCGGCTATTGGAGGCTGCGGAGAGAAGTCAGCATTACAGAGGCACCAAAAAACACACTGTCGAGGGTTTTTTTTTTTTTTTTTCCTTTTTTTGTAAATGAAAGTTGATATTTGATGATTTTGTGTCTGCCTTTAAATTCGTGTGTACTATTCAAATGAAAAGCCACAGAGAATGCTCTTTTTAATTCTTTCACACATACTCTCAAATAAATATTCTTGTATATTATTAAAATGGCATACCACTGGTGAACGATAATTTCGAAGGAGCAGATTAGCTTGCAGTTTTTGGCAATGAATTGCTAGGATGCAGTTAATACAAAATTACCAGAAAACATAATTTTAATTTGGATGCTTCTTTCAGACTCATTAAAACCAAAATTTGACACAGAACAATAATTTTAATGAAAAAAGCGCATACCAAATTTCATACCTTGCATTTAGCAACTATCACTTGCAAAAGTATAGAAAAACAGACGGTCCATTTCGTGACGGAGCCAAATTCGTCGTATTTTGATATTAAATTAACGTACCAAATTTTATTCATTTTGCCCTCTCCGTTTCATTCTTATAATAAGACAGACAGATTTCCTCTGAATGAATTTCGCTCAAAATTTGATAAGATTCAATACATTTGGAATAGAGACTGCATGCCATTTGTTCAACTCAAAGCGGTTTTTCAGTTATCGTGTTCAAAGAAGATAGAGCGACAAATCCCGCGTTTTTTGGATTCATGGAGGTCCAATTTCCGACTATTACAGTACATTTTTCTTTGTATATTTCGTACGCAAGAAAGTAAATTTGCTTAAAAGAAGTTTTTATATTTTCGAAAGTTTTTTTTCTGTGTTATATTTTATCAGTGTTATTGAGGGTATGAATAACCATTATGTATTTTATAATTAATATTCTGCTTACATCACACAGCTATGTTTTTCTAAATTTTACTATTATTCTATGTATATTTATAACTCCTGGTTCATTGCTCATTTATGAAATTTTTGAGTCGCATTCTTGCGGTATCCTGAACTCTGTGGGGGGGTTTTTCTTTGCATGTATCTTTTGCTTATTGCAATGGCTTTTATGAAAGATATATACATTATTATGCGTGTTATTCGGAACTTTGTATTTAATTTCTACTCTGTATTTAATAATAAAATTAAAATTTTAAAAGAAAAAAATTATAAATACAAATGCATTTTTTAAACAAAATAAAATTGTTTAAATTTAATTTACTATTTACAGATAGTTTTAATCAATATGCTATTTATTTTTATGGAAGGATAAATGTTTATTCTTTTAATACTTAAATAATAATTTAATGTCTAAAGGGAACATAATTAAAAGCGTAACATTAATGGCTACAGATAATTTAACTTGCTTGCATCATTTTCAAACAATTAATTTTCAAATTCTTGGATTTTAATAATAATAAATTATCAATTATAACTCAACGAAACTGCATTTATATCAGAAATTGAAGAGAGCAGCTGGTATTTGTTAAATATGTAAGCAAACGTCCCCAACGGCAGTAATCAAAAGAAATAGTAGAGAGCAGGGGTTAATTTATTGAATGCGTAGGCAGATGGTTCAAAGCATACTAAGCGTAAACAAAATTCTTATTTAATCGAGCATGATCAAGAAATAAATTCTTGCGAAGATAGTGTAAAAATTCAATCAATAGTACACCATCAATTGTCATCACCAATTTTTGATAAGATGATAAGGTGTACATGGTACGCTGCCCAGCTTTCTGAGGAAAGAGAAAGATTTTTAAATGCAAATGAAGTTTGTTTTCCCATAGATCTCTTAATGAAACTTTGGTCTTGAGGACAATCATCTTTTATCAGTTATGCAAGATGTCGAAATATATTTTGTTTCCAATGTTTTTGCTATAGTTAACATTCTGGTTCTTGCATATAATTGAAAGTAAATGTATACGGGAAAATTTTTTATAAATATTGAATAATTTTTTTACGATGTGAGTATTTATAATTAATAATTATCATCATTTATATTATACTTATTACTATTTTTTAAATATTAAATTAAAATTTAAGTACTACAAAAATAAACATTTATCCTTGCATAAAAATAAGTAGCATATTAATTAAAACTATCTGTAAATAGTTAATCAAATTTAAATAATTTATTTTGTTTAAAAAATGCATCTATATTTATAATTTTTTCCTTTTAAAAATTTAATTTTATTATTATTTATTTCGATAATAAATATTTATTTTGAATGAAAAAAATTAAAAACATATTAATTAAGAATATTTCTAAATTTTTAATTGAATAAAAGTTAATAAAAAAGAAAAAAAACTCCTAGCCAGGTTCGAACTCTCACCTTCCGCACACGATACGGTTACCTAGACAACCATGACATCGGTATCATCGGGACGGGAGTCAAGTTATCAGTATATAAGCTTTTACAAAAGTTTGAGGACTATTTTCTCGAAATTGACTGGCCATTGCGTTTTAATATTTTCATGAAAGAACATTCTAAATATATACTATCATTATACTAAATCTCATCCCGATCTCAGATTTCAACCCCGTGCCCTCCCCATTTTAGTTATACCACCAATGTTATATTTCTATACTGGCAGTAAAAATAACCTTCAATTCATTCTTTAAATTTAGCCATTATAATTCGTGTATTCTATTTTCTTATCAATCATCCGCTTTCCGTTTCATGTGGAGAGTGACATCTCTCAGATATAGTTTCAAATTTCTGAAATATTTTATCCAGCTACGCATTTATTGTTAATAATAAATTATTGCACTTACAATTGTAACCTAAAACAAGAGAAACAGTGACAGTGGTCCCCCCAAAACTTTCTTTCATACTCTCTAATAAAGATGTTATACTAGAGAACGCCTTCTATGACATTGGAGTATAATAGTCAAGAAATAGAAATACAATAGTCAAGAGCCTTTGACGTGAATTTAGCATTTTTACTGAATCTATTGTGTAGTCCTTGACGAGTGTTTTTGGCAATTAATCCTAGGCATGCGGTAAATAGTATTCGAGAATTGATTTTGCGTTTTAGACACGTGCCAATTGATCTCAAAAATTTGACACAGAACAAAATTACATACCAATTTCGAAACATTTAATCCATTGCATTTCAGTGATTACATGTTTCTGAAAGTAGACTGATAAATGTTCACCCCATTGTTGGAAGTAGTTCAAATTTTGATAGATGTCTACATTATAGACATTAAATACGCGTATCCGTCAAGTTCTCTTCTTTTTGTAATAATCATGTTAACTAGTAATCGGACAACCGCGCAGGACAGAATTTCATCTGAACATATTTTGCTTAAAATCTGTAAGAAATCTATACATTTGGTGTAAAGATTGCATACTAAATTTCATCCGTCTATCTGGAAGCGTTTTGAAATTTTTGTCAGAGACATAATGTCAAAAATGCGTCTGAAACTTGGAGATGCTCAAAAGCTCCAGTTAGAAGTTTTTGGCAATTACCATTCTTCTCTTATACTTCGTAAACGAAATAGTAAGAAAAATATCAGAATTGTGGCATGGGAAAAACTATTAAAAGTGACAACCATTTAAATTTTTTAACCGCTTATTTATTCGGTCTCCGCTTTGCTCTTCAGTACAAGAAATTTAACTGGAAGATATTTTATAGTCTATTGAATTTTTATTTTGCTTCTGAACCCGTTCATCCGGCCAGCTCTTCACCTAGTATTATTGATGAAATAGTTAGCAAACTGGTCGATATACAGATAAGATTTTCAATGTTCTACGAAATATTACTGAATTTTAATAATGCCAGAACCATCTTTTAGATCAAAATGCCAGTTCAATTTCCCTTTGCATAACGGCGCTCACACTGATCTTATTCATGAAGGTTCACAAAATACGCGCCAAGGCATCCATCGAAGAAAGCCATTCAAAATGATTTCAGTTCATATTTGTATTTCTCCTATCCGAAGACATGAAGAGAAAGGACTGGAAGCGTCAACTCGATACTATCTGCACATTTAATTCTCCCCTCATTTTGAATTTGGAAATATTAACACAGTGTGAACATATTTTCCTTCTATGAGCACAGTAGCTGAAGAAAGGCAAATGGCTGTAAGCTGTGCTTTTCACAAGTTTTTTCTTTCGAGCAAATCATCTTTTTTTCATTCAATCAATTCATTTTTCTTTTCGCAAAATGTGTAGGATTTCTATCAAGTTTTGGATAAAATATGTCTATGGAAAACGTGTCCACTTCAAGGAGAATACTCAAAAAGCATGTAAATATGTAAACAAAATGAAACATAGATATAACTTTAAAACTGTAGATTTGTATCCCATTTCGGATACAAGGCGGAAAAGACGTCCTGAAAATACTTCTTCATAATTCAAAAAATACCTAATTAATATAATTAAAAACAAAAAATAAATTTGAAGAAAAAATTTTCAAAAATTTTCAAAACGTTCTTAAAACATGTTTCATGTTTTAAGAACGTTCAGTTTCATGTTAAAGGTGAAACGCCATATATAATATACTTTTATTTCAAATTCAAATCCCATTCTTAATATAAACATGAAACTGAACTTGTTTAAAGTACTTAAAAATCGAATATTATGATCCTTTTTTCACTCATTTTCTGTTAACCTAGTTTTGAAATGCCGTACATTTCCTTGTTTTCGATATCTATGCACTATTTAATATTTTCATGTGTTTACTAGCACACAGGTTATTAATTTAATCAAAATTTGAGGCCGTACTAATGGCAAAAAATTGTAGTAAATTTGATAAAAAAAATCCTTTCAAGATTCCAAAATATTTATAATGGATTTAAAGACTGATAGACAATAAATAATTAAAACGAAAAAAATAATTTTTTTTAGTCTAGTAATAAAAACGTATCGCTGAAAACAGTTTTCCTTCATTTTTTAATTTCATCTTTATTTAATTTATAAAAAATCTTTATTTCCAAATAACTCTTTTATGTGTGTATCTGGCTCTACTGTTATTGATCTTTGCAAATTTCTTGCATTTCTACATAGCATATTTTGAATATTTCCCTCGCCCTAAAAATGAGTTAAAGATTTGTTAAAGTCGACAATACACAGGTATTAGGAAAGAGAAGATAATATTATAACCCTTCATTCTGCAAAGTTTCTTACCCTAATGTATTTCAAAAAGAATTAATAGTAAATAAAAAATGTCAATAATCAATGAACTTATAAATTCCAAAATTGGATAGTTACTGATTTTTAACTCCAAGTAAAAGCTGCTTACTGTTGCAACTTTTTCAATGATTTTATATGCTGTCCCCAATTCTTACAAACATTTCTGTATTAACA
The DNA here is from genome assembly GCA_026543865.1 of Argiope aurantia. Lineage (NCBI taxonomy): Eukaryota > Metazoa > Arthropoda > Arachnida > Araneae > Araneidae > Argiope > Argiope aurantia. The sequence continues at coordinate 602,284 of JAPMOR010090161.1, forward strand.
GAACATATGATATTTGATGCAGATATAAACCTTTTATTTTATGCCCGCCATATATTTTACTGACAATATCCAAAGTTTTCAATTAAAATATGCGAACATACAAATTACGGGACAATATATCAACAAAATTTTATTTTAAATTCAAAGTAAATACATTGAATATTCCAGAAAACACGTGTTTTGCTGTAAATAATTTTTAACTTTTCATGTAGGAAACATAGTATATATATATTTTTTTTACTTTCATGGTTTCGAAGATAGATATAAAAGGCAGCATTTATATAAATTATATTTGCATATGGCAGCATAAATGGATCTTCGCTAGAATATTAACACAGTGGACATACTATGGGGGAGTTCAAATGATAGATTGTTTCCTTAACATACATTTTGAAGGTTAAATAGAAAAGAATATAGAACAACCCCAACCCAATATGCTTCCACTGCTGAAATTTGCAACCAAATTGACGCAATTTAAATTTTTTATTAATGCCATATTTCTTCGAAAATCAAAACTCAGCAATGCCAAAAAAGAACAAGTTTAAAATATCATTTTATGAAAAATTCCTGATTATTTAGCTATTCTTAGAAAAAAATTGAAATTCAGCTCGCTGCGATACTTTTCGCTTCAGTTTACCATATTCACTTATAATTTTCATTTAAACTGCTCTATATATTTGGCCTCAAAATGATGTAATATGTTGAACAATAATTGCTATTGAAATGCTTGTTTAATGAATCTTTACTCATTCCAAATCAGTCACTTATAATTTTCATTTAAACTGCTCTATATATTTGGCCTCAAAATGATGAACAATAATTGCTATTTAAATGCTTGTTTAATGAATCTTTACTCAGTCAGTCTTTCCGTATAATATTTACCGGATTACTTATTGTTTATATAAAATTACAAAAAAAAATATTCATTTCTAAAATACACCGTTTACTTTGCAACAAAAAAATTAATTAACATTTTAATCAGTAGTCAGATTTTCCGAACAGCTTTCAGAAACCTATCATTCATAACAGCGTCTAAGATTAAAACGTTTCTGCCAAAGCTTAGTGAACAAAATCAGCATCTGCTAGTTGGAAATTTGATTTACTAATACATAACTGAACTAATTAGTAGATTTAAACTTATTATTTCTTTTTCCATTTTGTTAAAAGTGTTGTATATAAAACTATTATTGTTTAAAATGACGTAAAACGAATATCACTTGAAAGAAGGGGGAAAATAAATAAAACGCATTTGTTTACTACGAGAGAAAGAATCGGAAAAGTAAGCAGACAGCAATTAAAGTAGGATTACAGTCATAAAAAGGAATCGCTTCGTCGATAAAAATTGATAATCGCGCTTACGGTACGCAATTCTGCTCTGTTTAGAATAAGTTATATTTTAAAAGCAATGAAGGAAAAGAAAACGTATTTTATTTAGCGAATAATAGGATAATGATGTGTTTAAATGTTGCTGTTTTTTTTTGTAAGCAAATAATCTTTGTCATTAATTTCCAGAAAGATTTCGGAAACACGCCGTTTTATTCATTTTTCAGTGTTTAAAGCTTGTAGTTCTAAGCAAAGTTTAAATAGCTCTTGATATTTGAAAACGAATCTCTGCCTCTTAATTAAACATTCAATAAAAACGAATTAATAATGTTAAGCCCGACAATAATGAAACATAATGCTCAAAGTGCACAAAAGAAAGACCACTTATAATCGAATCTACTCAGTCAAAGAATAATAACTTCGCTGAAACAATTTGCTAGTTTCAGAAGTTGATTTTTATTCCATTGTACGTTGAATGCCGATTTTAACAGCAAAATTTCATAATATAATGAAAGAAAATCAAGAAAACAAAACTGAAGAAAGACCATCGTTACATTTTCCCACTTGATTAAATGCAGATTATTTTAATGACAAAACATTAGCTTTATTAATAAATCTTCTCTGCTAATAAAAAAGTAGCAGTGACATCTTAAGCATTTTTAAACAGAAAGACTAGTAATTAAATTCCCAAATTTATATATCCCAACGTTTTGTAAAATACATAGTTACAGTGCTAAGCAAATAGTGAAATATTATAATGTTTTTAATTATAACACGTTTTATTATTTAAACTAATAAATATTTTCAATAAAGAAAAAATATTTTTTTGATAAATTATAATTTTCTTATTTCTTTCTTTGATTTGGACTATTGAAAAGATTTTTAACCCTTGAAATCGTTGCAAACGTCACATATTTCGATTCATTATATACGCAATGATACGTTTTATTTTTATAGTTTCAAAAGGTAATGTTTAAACTCTGATGCAGTCTCAGGAACAGCTAAAATAAAGAAAGTTGTTTATTTATCTATAAACGTTCAGTGAAACTTTTTAATGGGCATGCAATCGCATTTTAAAGATTTTTGTTTGAAGCTACCCGAGTTTTATTCCACGTTGTGGCTTTTTAAATTATGAGAAATGATTCTAAATAGCTTTTCATGAAATAATATTAAGGGCGCAAACATTTTGAAATAGACTTCTCAAGTAAAACTTTTAGATGTAAAATGTATGTAAAAAGTTTAGAAAAAATATATTAAAAAATTATTTAACTGCAATGAAAAGGATTTTAATATATTTCTTTATTTATCATAAACCATCCATTATTTTATTATTTATATTTAAATGTTATATTCCAGTAAATTTTTCTCTCACTGGGAAACTTTTAAACCGCTATTTCTAAATTCGAATTCTCTGTCTCTTCTCTAGTTCACCGCCGCGTAAAAATCCAATGATGACGTCGTGTCCGCGTTACCACGGAAAGGGGGTCTGAGGGTAAAGACCCCTGAGCACCCGAGGGCAGAAGTCTGACTTCTTGCTCATATCAAGATGGCACACATACTCGCTTGCACGACCCCTTTTTAAAGGAGGGAACATTCACACACCTCACAGATGGAACACAGAGGAAGAACAACCATGCCCGAACCGGATTCGAATCCGCGACACCCACATCACGGGGAAGATGCGATACCCCTATGCAAGGACGCCGGCGTAAAAATCTAATATCAATAACAACAACAACAATAATAATAATAATAATAAAAGAGTGCCATGTTACTGCTCATGCGTTGTAGAAGGAATCGGGATTGGTTGAAAATGCAAACCGATAGACGTTTATTAAAAGATGTACGTTTGAGATAGAAAAAGTGAAAATGAAAATGTTACCAATTCGTTTGCCGCTGTCTTTCCAACTTTTCCCTTTGCATTGAATAAAGCCCACATTATGGACTTAAACCTATTGCGCAAAATTAAATAAGTTAATTTGGAAAATCTTGTAGGAGTTATTGTTTTGTAATTTCTATATCATTAAAATGGCACTACGTCAAGTACATTGTCCTCACATGAAGGGCATTTCGGAATGATAGTGCACAGTTCTAAGAGCTGTCGCACCATTGAGAATGGATGGGCATAAATCCTAGAATCATTGACAGATTCGTCTGATTAAGAATTGTTTTATTTTTAATTTTCGAATTTCTCTTATCAGGTTTCTTAAATGCATTTTATAATATGATATTAATGCAAGAGTGAATCAAATATAAAACGAGACTTCATAAAATAATATTTTTTTTAAATACTAATACTTCAATACTGACATAAAAAGTTTCACCAATGGAAAAGGATACCCATTTTTTTACATCTTATTTACAATCTACAAATTGTTTCCTACTTATTATAAGTCTTTTTTTTATTTTTATTCTTATATGATAAAAAGAAATCAAACTATACGAAGTGAATTTTCTAAACATTGTTTTACTTCTTCATCCAATGAAAATCTTTCCCTTCCTAAAGCTTGCTTATTAGAGAGGATCTATAGTGATAACAGTCAACGTGATCCATGTCTGGACTACTTCTTGTGTTCTTTATATAAGGAAAATGTCCCAATGTTGTGGAATGGACAATTTCTTTTTATTTTTCTTAAAATGCATTAGTTGCTTGTGATCTCATATTGTTCGAGAAAAGGAGAGAAATGAGATCAGAAAGGAATGTACAGAGTAGTTATAAAAATTCACGGACATATGAATTCCTGAGAGGCAGATCCATTTAACCAATCGGAAGGAAATTTAAGATATTATTGGAATGTCTGCGCTCAAGATTTCAAAGGTTTAAAACAACAGAACTCTCTCGGTTATGATCGCAGTGAAAAAATTCAAATTGTTCAAATAATAACACCTATTTTTTTTTCCATGCACAAATGGATCAACACATTATAAAAATCATAAATGGCAATGAAACGAAAACTGTCGATGTAAATAAAGAAAATAGAATTCCAAAGAACACATAAAGGAGGTACGGTGATGCATGTTACATAATTTACAGGGACAGAAAGTGCAGAGGCCAGTCTGAGAATACAATATACAAAGCATAGCTTTTGGAAACATCTTAATACGCACTGTAGGAAGATTGTTCCTTCAATCAGGTGTTCGAATACATCAACAAGATGACACTTTTAGGGCAACAGCGAGGAAAAAGCTGTTTTAATTGAAATGTTATCGAAGGCAGCGTGAGTTTATGTATAAAATCATGAATAAAAAAAAACCTTGAATAAAATAGATATACATGTAATGGACTAAAATTCGGACAGCCATTTGCATATTAGGATTACTGAAAATCCATTGCATATTGCAAGAAGCCTCATCCGCAGTTTGTATGTATCGAAAGCCACAATACTCAACGCTTTACCTTCTTCAAATGCTACATCCTGGGGACTTTCGGAATTCTTTCATGATAAAAACAGCAGGATATTATGAAGGCTTCCTTCCTTTCAATTGGGACTGCGTTCATTGAGCAGGCGAAACTCCTTACGATGCCGCACCGTGACATACATTTTACATGAAACTAAAATGACTGCATCGTGCGGCATCGCAATGGCACTCCTTTGAAGAGATTACTTTCACGCAAACGTAAAAGGGCTTCGTCGCAAGTGTAGGTATACAGCAATTTTGCAGGTTTGCGTAATTCCAGAACAGCAACAGCAAAATGTTGTGAAGGGCATTGCATGATTGCAAGATGGTGCTCCACCACACGTCGAACATATGTGTCCACCAAGTGATGCAACAGCATTTTGGTAATAGAGTCATTTTCTGAAATTTTGTAGCTTCGTGGCTACCGTAATTGCATTGACTCTTTTCGAGGGAATTCTAGTTCTGAGGTTATTTGAAATCTGAGGTATACACATCACATTTCCGAGGTTGGTCAAAATTGAAAGATACCATAAAATGTGAAGTTGTACAGATTTCTCCTTCGATGTTATATTCATCATTTTTGTCAACAATCTCTTCCGGCTAATGCATTTTCATCTGCGTAGTTGGGCACAACAACTCTGGAAAAAAGTAAATATTGTCATTAGAAAATACCGGAATATTTTTACCGCAGCCGAGTTCCATTGTTCCGAATCATTATAATCTAACCAAATGACAATATGTGTCATTTACTTTCGATTAGTTAAGCGAATGAGTTGCTCGAAGTTCATGCATCTGCAGTCTTTTGTGTGTATGCTGGATCGCTCTGTATTTTCCATCAAGTGCTGCTTTAACTTTCTCCAAAAGTTCCCAGTAGTATTCTGTATTGTTATCCATCGACACCAAGAACAAAGTTCTAGATTTATCGAAATTTCTCACATATGCACAAGGGCGACTCTAATATAATTCAAATTTGAAACTGCTGCATCGCCATTTTCAAAGCTTTTACATTTTTTTTCATACTATAGGCTCACGTCGCGGAGTCAGTATTTAACTGGCCATCAATATATGCCAAATTTCACATTAAATTTGTTAAAAATACTTCTTTATTTCATTTATTAAAAAGTTATTATTTACGGTTCTACTTCACTAGGCAGTAGCCGCAACGTGCTAGCGAACGAATCAGTGAACATAGAAAACAATTCCAAACGGTTAATTAAATTTTAAACTCTTTAGTATAGTTACTTTAACAAAATGCTCATATATTTCACTATTAAGAAAATCCTAGTTTTTAATATCCTTTCGCGACGGGCGTATCATATATGTATCACCCACGAACGTCTCCCACAGCCGGGCGTACAATCCATGCATTTCTGAAAATGGAACTCATGGGACGGTGGCAAATGTGCATTTTAAACTGGAACAATTTTTTCACGCCACTTGATGGCTCCCTGTGTCCTTTACTTTTGAAATATAGTTTTAGTATCCTGACTTACAGTTGCTCATATTCAACCTTTGGTATTTTATATATTAGCTGTTGCAGGGAAGGAGGGGTGGTAAGAGTAATGTAAATAAACAGAGCTGAGTTGTGTAACTTTCCACTTCGTAGAATCATTCGCGTTTCTGATCTCCCATCAAATTCTTTTCTTCGTCTTTTTTTTTTAATTTTGTTATTACTGTGTAAATGTGACTAGACTTTTTGGATTTTACCGTCGTTTCTGTAATATTTTGCGTAGTTTCCGGATACATTTCGCGCACTTCTCTTTCTATTGCGGAAAGCCTTGGTTTCTGTTTAGTATGGCAAAAAAAAAAAAAAAACGTGATTGGTCAGACGAAGAATGTGCTTATATTATAAATGAGCTAATAATCTAAAAAGTGGGGAAAAGGCCTACGTTAGGATTTGAACTTTATTTTTTGTGATTTTTTTTCAAAGTTTGGTTTAACGGCGCAAACCCCCGTCCTGTGGGATGATTCCTTTTGTTTACGCTTCGTCCCGTGCTTGCGTCTAGGATAGAGGTAGTCCGATTCTAAAGATTTGAATGATTTCCCAACGTATTTCCAAATGTAGAATGAAAACGAACTTTTTAAATGGGTGATATAAAGAGAAAATTTAGAATTATATTTACAACATGTTTCTTTTACAAATTTCTAGCAATGGAATTTATTGTTAGATGCTTACTTATATAGCTGAAAAGTAAAATTCAAAAAATAAACTAATTAAACGAAAGAAAGATCTCATGCTTACCTTCCAGCTTACTTTAATAGACTGAGAACTTGTGGGGTGAGCCCGGACTTTGACAGGTGCGGCTCCAGGAGCTACAAGAAACAACGAAGAGATTGAATTGCAAAACTATATTTTCACTCTTTTACACTTTCACTACCGGGCCCAACCGGCAGCATAATTTTCTACAGAAATCTTCCCGCTAATATAGAATCTGCACGACCTATTGTACTGGAGCAGTAGTAAAAAGGTTGAAATTCAAGTTATAAAGGTCTCAGGGGACATATTGTTACGGAACTTCCTGCATTAAGTCCGAAAAGTTAATGGGTTCGCTTGTGGTGGGTTTATGGTGTGAAACAATCAGCAGGCCTCAATAATAAACAAGAACTTTTATTACACCAACAACATGAATACACCAACAACAAATACACAACCTAGACGTACACAAGTAACACGTAGCAGCACACTAAGTACAAATAGCAGCCCACAAATTGTAAATGGTACTAATAATAACAGTAGCACACGGTCAGAGAGAATTCAGTAGGAGGAGGGAATCTACGTAGCTACTTTCTATGGTCTCTCCAAACGCCTGCCATTCTCCACTGTCCCCTCGCTTTAGCTGTATCCAACTGCCAAATCAATACTATACAGTTGATTATTTTACACACGAGTCAATGCTGCTTTTCTAATAAATTCCAGGATTCGGTACACAGCTTAATTCACCAATCGTTTGTGCTCTACTCAACGCCTATGCTTCACTGGGCTGACCCTTCCAATTGGCTATTGACTCACTATGCGATTCTAAACCTCTCGATGACTTTGTACACGACTGTTTTCGGCTTAGACTGTCGGCATTTTATAGTCTCCGGAGAAGGGAAAAGAATGTTCTGGAACAACCAAGCATATTTCGGCTCCTATGGCTTCTATTGCCAAAATTCCTGAAGATTCCAATATAATATATTTTGTCTCCAAAGTCAACAAATTCATCAAATGGTTGCCAAGTTTGTCGCCAAGCCCTGGGTCACTGATCCGGCATCTGATGAGAATCGACTAAAGCTGAATGTAAAATGGTCTTTCTTACGATGGAACTATCCGTGATGGGAAGCAATATTGCAGATTCGTAACAACATAAAACACCTCTTCTAAGTTTGTAAATAGCAAAACATGAGATTATTATTTTTTTTAAAACAAAAACATTTTGTGTTAAAATTATCCTGCTTCTTGCCAAAAATCAAAAGAAGTTTGAATATTTCAAACTAGAAAATTGCACCCTTGCATCATGAAATATTTTTGACATTTTATGCAATTTGGAATCCTTTAATCCCATTAGAATGTTCAGTAAAGCTTTAAACAACGGTTGGATTATTTCCAGCGTAAAATCAATCAGTGTGCTTTAAGCGATTTTCTTAAATGTAAAACAAATCCTTTGAACTGAAAAGTCCGAATTATGTACCAAAATCTTTATTTTAGACGTACTTCCTTATTTTTTCCATAAAAGAGCGTAAAGGGCATATAGAATACAGAAACATGTTTAAGTAATAGTTGTTTTTAAAGTGATAACTGTTTAAATTTGAATTCAGATTTAAATATAAAAATTACTTTAATAATAATATTAATTCGATACAGTCAGACGATGAATAGGACCAGACGTTAATGCTTATTTATTCTTGATCAGAAATTTTAACATGCGTAAGTTCAAGCAGAAGTTCTGTCAGGTCAATCATCAATGCATAAAAACATTAGTCAGTTTCTATCCATGCAGATGCCCGACTCGTCTCTTGTATCGATTAAATTCAAACAATTTCGGTATCGAGATCACATACCAAATTTCAATCAATTAGCCTATTTGAGTTACCGTGTTCACACACCCATGCAAATTCGCTGAAGAAGAAATTTTAACGGATTTCATACAAAATATGACAAGAATTTACTATACTGCTACAAGTGCCTCAGTGTTGATATAACCTAATAAGTTGGAATTTACATGGTTGTTATTGCGCTTCAAACACGAATTCAACGCGAACAAAATTTCCGGTTCGCTCTCAAGCGGATGTAAAGTGATTTTTTTTAAATAATATTATTGATCTCCTCGAGGTTTTAAGGCAGAAGATTATATTATTAAATTTAATTACATTGATAATTTTAATTATTGCAAAATTAAAAATCTTGATAGTTCTGATGTTTTCTGAATGTTTTTTTTTGTCTTATATTTCTAAGGTTAAATGTCTTTACCTTTTTTTAGATCGAAATATTATTTTGCTTAAATTATATTCTGAAATGTAAATACTGTTTGACATGGTTCTGCGGCCTATTTGGCGTATTCTATGAACTTTATTGTTTTTTATTTACTTTCTTCACTTATATTTTAAATATTGCCCTTTATTTGTGTTTCATGAAACAACACTTAATTCATCTTGTTTGTCATACGCATTCTCAAATAAATAAATAAAATAAAGCTCATTTATCAAAAATCATTTGTGTAATTTGTAAGGTTTCCGAATCAACGACAGACAATATTCACAACAAAGCTATTATTCACAGATAGATAACATTCAAAATGATTGTCAACAGATCGGCATAATATTGGAAAAAATTATTTCGGACTAGAATAGGCTCAAAATTTAGAAATTCATCAAAATTTCGAAAAAGTATTTTTTTGACAAATGCAATATTTTATCTTGAATGTTTTATAGACATGGAAATGAAATATGAAATATTACTAACAGCATTTGCTTCATTTCCATTAATGTTTTCAAAAATATAATAAAATAAATTCTATAATAAATGGGTCTTTTTTAATTTTATCATACATCGTTTTATTTAAAATAAATAACAATGAAGTATAAATCATCTTGAAACATTTTTTTGCAAAGAAGAAATTTAAAATAAAAAAAAATCTATATATTATGTTGTATTTCTTTTCAATTTCTAAGGCACAGTTTTCATTTTTCACATATTAGAGAATAATAATACGCTTATAAACCATTTCTAAAACTACTTAACATTAAAAATATATATCTCATTTGCATTTACTTCTCAAAAGTCAGTACTTCCAAAAGCATTCTTGGCTTTTCAGATATACGGAAAAAAGAATTTTCCACTAAAATCACCATAATCAATATCATTCAGTCTCGGAAAAATTTTTGACTTAAAACTGACAATTCATTCATCACAGGGTGCACCTTAGTCCGAAATTAGACTGTTCGTGGAAACGCCTTCCCCAAAGAAGGAATATTTAAAAAGAATCTTTTAAGCATCGAAAATAAATCACTTTATTTCTCCATACCCAATCGGATTAAAGAAAGAAGAGGAAACTGAAATAAAATAGTCTGCGACGTAAAAAAAAAGAGGCTGGAGTGAAAAGAAATAAGTTGCCAGACATTGTCGAGAAGCATCCGAACTCGATTGAAAAATGTTCCTATGGCCACCACATTCGAGTTTTATGGCCAACAATTTACTTTTTCAACCTTCCCCTCTCACCACCGAAAACTACTTCAAAGATTTTATATTGGGGAGTTCAATTCAGTTTGAACTCATATTCGCGGACGATTAAGGAGGTCGGAATATTTTGGGCCGTTTTTCGAGATCAATATTCGGAATGGATGGGGGAAAGGTGGAGAATCTCTTCAGAATAATAGAGAAAGGGAGTAAAAAAAAATAAAAAAAAAAAACCGCTTCAAAAATGCCCTTTGCAGATATTCTGAAGGGGGAAGGATGATGTTTTTGTCAATTCGATTTTTTGAGCCTCGATAAAAGAATATGTTGTCTTTCTGTTCTGGTAAAGTGCGAGATGGGTTTGTGGGGATCATGTGTAAGGGCGGCGAGAATCATCTATGAAGATTATTTCTTGAGTAACCCATATGTTAGCGGGCATTATGTTTTGATGCATTGATATATAACGGAAGAACCATATAACATTAAATTTATCCATCTAAAAAAGATGCCCACCAGCGATCTGATGGCTTAAGGCAGGGAAAGGATGAGAAGTATGATGAAGAAAATGGGTTCTGCTCTCCAGCTTGTACTTTCAAAAATTCTTACACTGACGAAGATCCAGGCAACTACTTTCTCAATGCAAAAAGACTGGTTGGTTCCTGTTTTTCTCCAAGCAAAGCATAAGTGTGAAACTCCTCAGAATGAAGCTCCCATCAAATTTTTCATTTCAGCACACGAAAAATCCTTCGTCCTCTTCTTAATAGCTGGTACCAGATATCAGTGTTTTATAATTGAAGCATTCCCTCGGAAGTATTTCAAAAGATTTCACCAGGTGATGTTCCAAACACAATAATATACGTGACTGCATGGTAATACACAATTATAAAAAATGATGGCATGCATTACAACTTATAAGAATTATTAAAAATCTGAGCCGTAAGTTAATAAAAATGGGTTTCTCTCATTGCACCCACTTTTGATTCACACAGAGATTAGAATGGTTGAAAGCTGGGAAAAAGTTGCAATTATCTCTGCTCAAAAGTTCTCGACAGCTGTGATACTGTTGAGAAAAGCATTACATTTCCCCCCCCCCTGCATCTTTAATTGTTGCTCGAAGTGATGCTGTTGACAGAAAGCATTATGGTTTTGACCCCCTACTTCTTTAACCGTTGTTTATTTTGTCTGCCCTCCTCAAAGTGATTCGTTTGAAGGTTTGTAAAAGAAGCCCCGCCCAACAGAAACCGTGTCTTTAAATGAGAGCGTTAATACATCTGTCTATCAACTCCGTTGTAATAACATTGTGGAACGTGAACATTCGACTTGAGGCCGCGTTATTTTGCTCCAGATTTATGAGCGATAAAGTGAACCGTTATTTATCGAAAGATCGACTATTTTTTATATTCCGAAACTGGAATATCATATGATTTGAGGAAACTGTCGCCTCAGTTTGGCAACAACCCTTATGGAAACTTTTAGATACTGCATAAAGAATGCAAAGAAATAATTTTAACCAAAGCAAATGGTTTGATACCGACAACTCAAGTAGAGAAGAACGTCCACAGAAGACGACTGGGGAAGTGCTCGATAATTCAGGTGAAGGGAAATTGTCACGTTGAGTTTGGGAGCACTTTGATTCAGGAAAACGATCGTTAAAAATGTACACGAAATCGTTCTATATTTAGGCTCCAACAAAACATATGTTATCCATTTTTCTTACTGCTAATGTGCAGACGTTTGTCATCACAGCAAAGTCAGTCTTTGAACACGCTATGACTGTGCGCCTTTTAACGAAGAAACGATCTTTGGTGAAGCTGCATCACACTCCTCGTATTGAAACATTTGTATCCATCTATATCTATATCTATACTTATAAATAAAGCTGGATGTGTGTGTGTGTGTGGATGGGTGTGTGTTGGCGCTCTACAGGCCAGGTCATTTGACCTACAGCTACCAAATTTGGTACATGTATACCTAAGAGGTCGGGATTGCGCACCTGGGGTACCTTTTTTTATTTTTAATTAGAATTTTAAATATTAATTAAAAACTAACCTTCCAGCCAAAAAAATCTTCCATTTTCCCCACCACCAAATGAGTAAGGCTTCAGTTTTTTTTCCCAACAGTAATGAGGGTAGGGTTAACATATTTCGGCCGATTATTTCAAACGATTCTGTTTATTTTCTTAATGTTTGATACATTTAAAATTGAACATTGTTAATTAATACATCTTTCAGGTTCATTCTGAAGTACTTTTGAATTAAAATAAAACAGAATAAAGGAAATTAAAAATTTCTAATCTGCATAGCGTTACACCAACTGGCGTAGAAAAATTCACGCATTTGCGTTACCGTAACTGGTGTTGAAAATTCTTGCATTCGCATTGTGTTCTGATTGTTGACATGACAACCATTATCATCGGATGATTTAAATTATTTTTAGGTTAGTTGCATGCTTTTGTAATTAAATTGTATTTATGTTAGTTATATATATATTTTTTGTATATGCTTATATTTTTAAGTACATCGTTTTTTAAGTAATTTTTTTAAACCTGTTTTCGATCGATTATTTTAAACGATTCATTTTATTTTCTTAGTGTTTGATGCATTTAAAATTAAGCATTGTTAATTAATCGATCTGTTCATGATGAATCTGAGAAAATTTTGTTGACAAATTTTTAAGATTCCACTTTAATTTAAAGCATAAATTCTACGAGAGGTAACAGAAAATGAGAGAGATACATATTACGTTATGACTGAAGGCCTTTATAATATTATGAGTGAATTATATGACTATCAAAATTTGAAGTTTTAAAATATTTTGATGAAAAATCTATTATTGCGTAAAATATTTAATTATTAGAATTTAAACGAACATTTAGATTGGCGAACCGGCTGGTCGCCAAAGGCGGCTAATTTATTATAAAATCGAAAGTGAACGAAGTCCAAATGCCTAAAAATACAGAAATAATATGGTAAGAAAAAGGGATGGCTATATATAATCCTATAAAACGAAACGGTTTGAGTTTTGGAAAGCAAATGAGATGGAGATATCTGAAATATATTCGATGCGCAAAGTATGCTCTCATGAGTAAAACCTAAATCTAGTAACAGCTAGTCAGGATTTGCAGGATCGTACAAAGGGTGATCAAAACTACATTTGAAAATTTGAAAGAATAGAAAAGAACTGATTGCCCAAATCATGCATAAACAGAGGAATAAACTCTTTTGAAAAAGAAAAAAATCCTTAAATGGTGTTCTGAGCTACGATTGCTTTATTTTAAAAGTCATTAGGCGATTAAAAATTAATTCATTTTTTTATTTCAAACAACTCATTTCATTTTAAAACCTATCTTTATAATAATTCAGTGAATTGGGTTCGATTCTTAAAGTTTAAGATATTGGACCATGAGAAGGATCCGGATCTTTCATTTAAATAATGAAACAGTTTTCAACTTTTTGCTTTTGTTATAACGAAAAGAAAAATGTAAATGCATCTTTCACGCACACATAAAAAGAAGGCATTCCATTTGCATCGTAAAGTAGAAGGATTAGAATTCACGATCATCATTTTCGGCACACAATTTAGTTATAAATCAATTCTGCTTTCATGTCTCGTGAATTCGATGTCGCTTCTGTTTTGGGGATATCATTTCCGTTTCATGAATTATTAGAAATTTGAAGTAAGAAAGGAGTGCATTTCAGTTTCTTTTTGTCTGTAGCTGTACATTGATATTGAACGTTTTTCATTTGTTGAATATAATGCAAATGAAGAAGAAGTTTTCCTTAAATGATATTTTGAAATGCATTTCTTCAAAGCGTATGCATAAATTCTATAGTAAAAAAATAATGGTAACATACACAACGTTTCAATTTCATAATAAATAATATCGTTACGTTTAAGTGCATTTTTTTTTCAATTTGTTGTACTGCCAAATGAAATGTTTGCATTGAAAACTTACAATTAATTCAGTATTGATTCAAAAGCTTTCCACAAAACAAAAATAATAATTTTTCTACATTTATTCAAATAAGTAAAGAGTTCCACAATCAGTTTATGTAAATCAGCGACGACTTAATATACGCGGGGTAGTAACTGGAAACGGAGACGTAATGAAAAAGCCATTTCCACCGACAAAATGCGTTGTAAATTTTAATGCCTTGTATGCGAATGTGGGAAATTAAAAGTCAAGAGCAAAAAGAATAAATAAATAAAAGTGTAACAAAGAAATAAAAAAAAAAAGGTCTGAGGGTCGGAATTTCTTTCAATGCACTAAACATCGTGCGAATTCAAAAGCCGAATGATTTTACAAAGACTTTTTTACATTGAATTGCGTTTCAGGAATTCTAATGAAGGGAAATTCTTTAGGGAACTTTTATTCGGGTTTTTCTTCCTTGCGCCTTTGCTTTTATCTTTCTTTTGAAAAGAAAAACTTGACTCCTCTTTTTGTACCAACTATGCGACCTCATTTATGACGAGTAGGTTACGACATCCTTCGCTCCATTTGCTCTAAAAGTTTTTGGATATCTTCTTTCTTTTATTATATTTTCGTATGAAATTACTTTTTTTATTTCTTACTTGTTCCTTTCATTCCTATGAAAATAGTTACTTCGCATAAATCTGCCTTTAAGTATGTTTAAGGAATTGTAATTATCTTCGGAGAAATAGCAAAAAAAAAAAAATTTTATGCTCGAAAATAGTCATAATGTTAATTAAAGTATTTTTCTCCTTTGAATGTTGAAATAGTTTTTTAAGCAGAATAAAAAATTGCTTTTCTAATAAGGCGATTGTGGATCTAACTAAGGAATTAAATAAAATTTTGAATCATTCTTTTTGCTGAAAAAAATATAAAGGTAGCTATTTTGCAATGCGCATTTAAATTTCATTTGAAGATTAAATCATATACATATAGCTAATGAGCATTTATTAAAATTCCTCAAAATATTTTTTTCTTTGTGTAAATTTAAAATACAAGAAGTAAAACTTTTTAGATTAATAAATAATAAGACCAACAATCAAGACAAAAGCAAAATTGTTATCGGATTAAATAATAATAAAGCTAAGATTTCTTTTTTTTTAAATCTCTTCTGGGGGGGGGTAAAAAGTTATTCATCAAAATTGAAATCTTGTTTTAAATTAGCTCTCATGCTGTTTGTCTTTTGGTTTATGCTAAAAGTTTATATAAGTATTGAGCCCACTTTTTCTTTATAATGCGTGAAAAAAATTTCCTGTACTTTTCCATTTTAAATTGTAGTAGTAATTTCTCATATTTTTTCTCCCAAATTTTTAAAGAACTAGCTATTCCTGTAAATGCTACTGAAATGCTAGTAGACCAAATTCTGTTAAGTTTTAACCCCATATCCTCAAACAATTAATTTAATGCATATAGGATGGATCCAAGACCGAGAACAATTTGATTTTGTCATGTGCCCTTTCTAACATAATATCTTTTTAAAAAAATTATTGCTAAAATTATTTCAATTTCCTTTTCCAGGTTGATATTAAATTTGCTATGCACTCAATTTCAAAATCAATATTTTCATCAGTAGTCAAACATCTGTGAAGCTCTAAGAAGTGGTAATGCTGGAATTTGAATTATTCAAACTAATCAAAAATAATATCGCTTTGATTGGAGGATTGCCTGGATGAAATCGCGCATTGGTAACTTGGGTGATGACCTCACGTACCACTGCGCCAAACTAGTAAGAAATGCGTGAAACTCCTGATATCAAACTGAAAATGAAAAGGAATTTTGTAGAGTTGGTAAGTATTTGATTTGCCATGATTCAGAATCTGGAAGGAAAAGGATAGGATCCAATGAACGGATGGATGAAAACATTGAGTTGAATATAAATTTTTTATAAAGTTATCAACTGAATAGGCACCATTTTCTCTCTGTATCTCAGACTTTTAAAATTCTTGATTCTTCACTACGTATCCGTAAAAAAGTAGGATGACAATAAAATTTCAGACTGCGATGCACTTGGAGAAATGACATTGACTGTGCCCGTGCAGAGAAATTTCATTAAATATGCTTTCAGATCATTTAAAAGGAGAGTGGCTAATAAATTCATTCTTTTTTAAAAATGTACTAAAACTAAACTCATTGGCACGACAGCCCATGTAGCCAAGGCCTACAGTGCCCCTATCTGCTTTCTTGACCGAGGGTCCTGGGGTGAAAGGCATATCTCTCGGTTAGGTGGTCAGCCTAACTCGGAACACCCCAGTGTTTAGTTCCCAATCATGCTTGGTCCTCAGTTTATCGACCCACTGAAGGGATGAAAGGATGAGTCGACCTTGCCCAGCCAGACGATTGAACTTAGGACCTTTAGTAAAAATGATGTTTCCAAAATTGGCAGATTTCCAATATCAGTGATCTTGTATAATTCAGTAACCTTAACCAAGAAATATGTCTTATAATTTTTAACCAAGGTTTTACTCAGCAGATATTTTATTATTAAGATTCTAATTAAATTCTCGAAAGTCCTCGACATTCTGCTGTGAAGTTTCCATGCTTATTTTATTATGACTTGGAGTGGCAAAAATAGCACTTGAGAAATCTGAGTGCACAGCAGTAAGCAGAAAGTTTAAATTGGAAAATCATTATGGTTAAGGGTTTATTGCTTTAATTAAGATCTGATGTGGCTACCCTACAGTTCATCCCTCCAGCGAGATGAGCTTTGGTTGCTAGGTGAAAAAATAAGTAAGGATTTATTTGATTCTCCTAAATTACCGAAAATTCAGTTTTGAAATACTTACTGGAATTCAGTTTAGAAAATGCTCCCAATTCAAATGCTACAACTGAAAAAAATCAGTGTTGAGAATTAGTACGAGAAGACACGGATCTTCTCTTCAGGTTTATGGCATTATTTTCATTATCTACAAACAACCTCCCCCCCCCCCCGAAGCAGAAACTTCGAAGATTCAAAATGTATGAAAAATGCTCTTCTGTTCCTTCTCACTTTCAATGGTTATGATACCACTTGGTAAATGAAAAACAAAAATAAAAAAAAGAATTTGTTAAACTAATCTTAAGAAATGAAACTCGAGTTTTTCTGAACAAACATGCCCAATAGGTAAAAACTCATGACAGTACTGTATAAGGGTAAAAATGGCGCTGTGAAAGCATTTTTAATATGGTTTCAGTATCTTTGACATTAGAATCTACATTCCAGCAGTGAACCTATTTGTAGATTCAAATATGGTTAGGCAAGGAGATGAACTGGGGTTGGTAAACCATCGAACTTCATCTGGCTCCAGTTATCCCATAGAAGACCCCTCTCCACAGATACTTTTGATGATTATTCTACAAATGTCCAAAGAGTATGTGCAGAAAATCGGGATTATATCAATAGAAATCAGGTCAACCCCGATTTAATTCAATAATCTAAATAAATATAATAATATTGTGATGGATAATTAAAATAAATGTATTAGTATGAAGATATAATATCTAAGTACACTGTTAAATTATAGCCTTTAGTATGCTAAACAGCTACCCACTCGGAGCTACAGGAATAAATCAGAATGCAGTGATAGTATTGGCGAGAACAAAGGTAGTGCTTTAAAGACCACGTTGCAGCTGCTCCGACACTTCCGATCATCAATAGGTGTAGTCCCGAAATTATTTCTATATCCAACAAGGCGGCAAAAACCACCCACCATACCGGAAGCTTATGTCAGAGGTTGATGGTTCCCTGATGGAAGGCTGTTACAGAGAGAAGGTCACATACTGTTGAAATAATACCCACCAAATGAAGTTTTTATTTGTTCTCTCCTATTTTATCTGTATTATATTTTTGACCTCAAATCTATATCATTTTGAGCATTAGAGAATAAGGTCTGCCATCAAAAATATTCAAAGTGTAAGAAATAATACCTTCTTCTTGAGTCAAAGCTTCTACAGGCTTGCTCGGTTCACTCCTTCCGATTCGGTTTTCAGTCAGGACTCGGAATAGGTAGATTTTTGCTGGTTTCAGACCCACAACGATACCTGAGGTGTCGGTTCCAGTGACTGTCACGTTTGGCATTCGGTTGTGCCACTTCCCTGAAAATTTCAGTTTCTATTTTAGAGTTTATGAAAAAAGATTTAACAGTTTATTGTAATTATATTAATATCTACAACATTGAGATATCAGTATATCTTCATTTTTATTAATCTATTGCGATCCAATGCACAGAAAGTTACGGTTAGTTATAGAAATAAGGAAAACATAAATGAATAAATTCAAGTAAAGTATTCAGGAGAGTATTAATAGCGAATGCTGTGATTACTAATAGACAGGATTAATGAATTGTTTAGTCATTGAAGGCGTCATGTTTTCTTTCATTCAAAATCTTCACGATGCGTCAGAAATCTTCATTACTGTTTAATTTTTTGCCAACAAATCGAAGGTTTGCAATGCTAGGTTTCATGATCCGAAAAGATTTCGATTTTGCCATAAGGCAGCAAATTAGATACTGATCTGAGACATTGTCATGTCTGCAAGAACATTTGTCGTGGAAATATAAACCGGAATACAAAAGGTCAATGGCCTCAGACGCGCTTATTGATTTGCGACTTAAATAAGAATCGGATAATAATTACTTCGGATACGAAACAGAAAAGTTCATCGAAAATCTGGATATTGTACATTTACTTAGAAAAAAAGGTCATAAAATTATATAGACATTTCATATTAAAAGACATTTTGCATGAAAGATCTTTTCTTTAATCTATACTTATATAAAGCTCAATGTGTGTGTGTGTGTGTGTGTGTGTGTGTGTGTGTGTTGTCGCTCTACAGGTCAGACCGTTTGACCTACAACTACCAAATTCGGTACATGTATACCTTGGAGGTCGGGAATGTGCACCTGGGATCATGTTAATGCTTAAGTTAACATGTTAATGCTTAAGTTAACATACCAAGCTTCAAATTAAACATTGCTAATTAATCCATCTTTCATATTCATTCTGAAGTACTTTTGAATTAAAATAAAGCAGAATAAAGGAAATTAAAAACTTCTTATCTGCATAGCGTTACCCCAACTGGGGTAGAAAAATTCACGCATTTCCGTTACCGTAACTGGCGATGAAAATGCACGCATGCGCATTGTGTTCTGATTGTTGACAACTATTATCAATGGATGCGAACTTGATTTAAATTATTTTTAGGATAGTTGTATGCTTTTGTAATTAAATTGTATTTATGTTAGTTATATATTTTTATATATGCTTATAGTTTTAAGTGCGTCGTTTTTTAAGTAGTTTTTTTAATCGGTTTTCAACCGATTATTTTAAACGATTCGTTTTAGTTTCTTAGTGCTTGATGCATTTAAAACTAAACATTGTTAATTAATCGATATGATGATGAATCTGAGAAAATTTTGTTGACAAATTCTTGAGATACTACATAAATTAAGAAAGATATTCTTTAATGTCCATAAAATTTAAACGCTCAGTGACTCTGTTTTCAGTAATCATATTATAAAAAAATGCTTTGTTTCAGTAAAAAATATTATTATATTGATTACATATTAATCAGTTCCACTTTAATTTAAAGCATAAATTCTACGAGAGCTAACAGAAAATGAGAGAGATACATATTACGTTATGACTGAAGGCCTTTATAATATTATGAGTGAATTATATGACTATCAAAATTTGAAGTTTTGAAATATTTTAATGAAGAAGCTATTAAAGTAGGAAGTACATAAAATATGTAATTATTAAAATTTTAACGAACATTAAGATTGGCGAACCGGCTGGTCGCCAAAGGCGGCTAGTAAATAAATAAAACAAAAAATAAAGCTTCAAGCTTAGCTTCATAATTAAACGATAATGAATTAATTAGTTACACAGTTTATAATGATTAATCATTAAATTCATCTAATAATTAATAAACCTAAATAATAATAATTAATAATTGTTATTAGTTAGGTTTTCTTTAAATATAATCAGACACTGAAACATTTTTTTATTGAATGTCTTATTTCAGGACAGTGAGTTTTTGGAGACTTGATGCATGTGTTAGTGCTCCAATTAATTTCAGAAATATCTTAGCATGAGAACTTTTAATTAGCATTCTTTACATGAAGCATATGCATTATATTATTTGAGCCTTTTGCATAAATGACACTCAATGCTACATTTCTTTTATAGTAGTCCCCATCTGAATCGATCTAAGAAGATTTTTTAAGCATTTAATTGTTATTTGGATTTTTTCTTTTTATACGTCTAAAATTTTTTTATTGGCATTTCTTACAAAAGGAAAAGCCGTTAGTCAGAACGCAAGCATGGTTTTCTGCAAGCGATGAAACTGTCTTATAGTTAGTATTCTGCTCATCAAGCGAACTATCTTAATAACTGCACAAAATCTTTATACCTCGAATGAAAATGTGAACAGAAATAACAAATAAATAATAAATAGTCATTTCTTTTGAAGTTTACGGAAATGATGTAAAGCAGACCTTTATTTGTTTCTAACGAATTAAAAATTTTAAATTTTAATTCAAACGAAAGAAAAAAAAATATTTGGAAATATTTTTAAATGCAACTCCGTATCGAAATTACCATGAGTAGAAAAATGCTCTTGTCTCAACAAGCAGAATTCAAAACATGTCAATTTGACAATGCTCATGCAAATAAAAATTTTCTTCTTTAATCTCGTAACCGGAGATGTCGAATAAAAGTGCTCCTAATTGCAAAATGGCAATTCCTAGCTAACAAAATCATAACTCTGGATTAAAATGGAGCAGAATGTTAGATTCTTCAAAATTATTTATCGTTCAGATTTAAAATATTTTTATGATATCAATTAGTAAATTAGAAAGGAAAGCAGTCACCATTTTACAAGCCCACAGAGCAATGAGATTTGAAGGCATATATGCATTTCATTAAAGAACTGGATTAAAATGTACCAGTTTTTTAGCAACCTGATGATAGAGCCTTTTCACATCCAATCCTTCATAATCCAATTAAAAGCTACCATTTATCGTGTACAATATTAAATTTCTAATCAATTAAAAAATAAATGCATGGAAATAAATACTGTTCCATATTTATAAAGATGGACTTTTGTAATCGATTCTCCGTTCATTTACAGATGAATTGTTAGGTAATATTCTAAAATTGATCTTTCTCAGTTTTCTCTCTTTTCTCTATATTTTACAGATCCTAATTTTCAATTACAAAGAAAAATGAAGTTGAATAATTCTTTAATATAACGTCAGAAAAAATAATTTTTATGACGTTTTCAATCAGCAAATGTTAAAAGTAAGGCAGATAAGCGTTGAAAACGAGACATAATGCAGACTCTTCGATTATGATTTTGAAATAAGTGTCTCCTTCTTAAACGAACGTTTTAAATTATTTGTTGCATCTGTGCGAGTGCCACATTTTATTACAAAATCGTTATATTATAAACTTTGCCCAGATGTGGGTTTTGTTTTGTTTTCAGTTTTGTTAAATGAAGGTGATTATTATACAATCAGATCAAACTTGTATGCTATCAACATTTTTTTTTTCTAAATTGGTTAAAAATATTAACATTGGTTAAAAATATTTAACATAAATATGTATTGAAGAAAATTTAAAAAAAATGATCTGACAAAACTGATTAAGTGAAAGGAGTTCAAGCATTCATATCTAGATTAAACAAAGCTGCTAATCAAGCGAGCATCGAAATTCATTACAGCATGCAGAATCATTTCATTCAGCAGCTCAAGAATATATCACAGTCTCCTTCTTCTCAAATTTTAACTGACGAGATATGATACTCAAACTTTCCTTATCCCCTCAACAACTGATAAATTTCATGGTCACCTTCAGTTTGTATATGTTATTCAGCATGCACTTATATTCATATAAGAGTGATTTGTTAAAAAAAATGGCAGGATAGAAAAGTGCTGTTTGTTTCTTTGTATGTGTTTATTTCAATGGAATATTAAAGATATCGTGTATGGAGCTCATGTTTAGAGCATTAATGGCCATAAGACTTAATTTTTCCTTTCGATTTCTTTTTCCGTTCGATGTTTACTTTTCTAGTAAGACATCGAGCACACTCTTCATGTACTTTAGGATCACTTCATGTGCATCATTTGATGCCGCGAAGAGAATATTAGAAGCCTTCAAAAATAGGAGACAACGATTGATTAAAATTGGTAATCAGCAGGTGCGTGTTCTATATTCTATATTCTTATATATTAACATAATTTTGCTGGTTTCTGCTTTGCAGTAAGATGAAGGAAATCGACTACATGCCTCGAACGATCTGCTTTCAGGAGATTGAATTCTTGTTACAATTTAGATCACAAGAATGCGTAACAAATTTCATTTATTGAAATCGTTGAGTTTTGATTTCTCGTATACAAGTATAGAGGAAGTGTTGCAATCATAGTGAAATTAGAACTCGAGAATTTGACAAATATCCACGTTTCAGACCTCCTTGAGTAAGAAAAATACGTTGTTGGCGTTATATCTGTCAGCCTTCTGGGAACACGATAAGAAACGCTTTGGGCTAAACGGATGTTTATAGTATATAGACTTATGACCAAATTTGAATATTTTTATGAAATTTTCAACGAAATCCATTTATATCAAGTCTGTTAGTCCAACTGTTCGAGGATAAATGAATTACAAAATTCAAAGAGAAACAGGTAGGTAAAATTTGGTTTAGAATCTTCAACATAGATTCTTATCAAATTCTTAACGAAGTGTTTAAAACGGTTGACCGTCTGTCGGTCTGTAATTTCGCATGCATAAAAATTCAATAATTAATAAATGTAAGGACTTAAATTAATTAAATTCGGTATATTATTGCATGTCGGCGTTCCTTCTGGGCGCGTCTTCCCCGTGATCATGGCGTCTTGGTTGTTCTTTATCTGTTCTATCTGTGAGATGTATGAATGCGCATCCATGTAAAAAAAAGGGGGTTGTGCGAATGTGATGTGTGAGTAATTAAGACGTACTCCTGGCCCTAGTTGGCACTACTAAAACAAGAGACGCTCCCTTGGCTTAAAATCGCTGACTGCTTCAGCGAGCTTGTCTTTGGCAAGTGCCATTAGAAACAACAAAAACAATGTTATTGCATAACCATGGAATGCATACACTGGCGACAGATAAAGTTACACCAAAGATCTAATTTCGAAGCTATCATTCACCCATGACATGTAAGAAGTTCGTGGCCCTAACCATAGTCCACCAATTTACGTGAGAGTGTGCATGATGAAGACTTCATTGAAGAGTACGCAGGAAAATTTCTGGGAGACAATCTCAGTCATTTAAATATCATCTTCACATATACAGAACGGTGAACAATCAAACTTTTACCGGTTTCGATCCAAAAGTTGGTCAAATATATTTTTGCAATCTGTGTGATGAATCCATGAGCTAAATTTGATCCATGTGTGTCGCTACGTTTTTGATTAATCATTTTCACGGGACAGAAAAGACACATTGAAGAATCGTATTCACAAAGGGAAGTCATGTTTTCTCCGATTCCAGGTGGTCATAAATTTGAATGTTAATTCTGATGATTTGCAAGCATTTCTCATCTCAAACAAGAAAGTAATGATCTAAAAGGTTTTCTCAGTAATACATTGATTCTCTGAACTGGCCGCGTAGTATTGAGCTAAAGAACGAGAGGAAAGAAGGCTTATGTCTATTTAGGAAAGGTTCGATTTTATTGAATAAATGAGCTTTAACAGTCGCCTCCGCAAAACAGCGACAATAATGGGATAAAAACCTTTCGCAAACTAATCTATTAACAACCAAACAGACTTTAAAACGTTATTTTAATGTAAACAGTATAATATGCCTTAAATCAAGATTTAGCTTGTTTTCAAAAATGTGTTTTTCTTAAATATCCAGTTGAGCTGAATTTTAGAAAACAAACATCGCATTATTTATTTATGGGGAAATACTCCTTTGTTTAAGTTTTTAATTTAGTGAATACTTTATTTACATTTGTTGAAAATATGAGCAAAGTCATTAAAAGAACATTCAACCCAATTCAAAGGACTTTTCTTTAATACAACTGCAAAATATATAAAATTATTAACTATTTGCAGAAAATAATTATTATTTTATTTTTTAACAATTTGTTCTTAAAAATGAAACCAATAAACAAAGTTACATAAACTTTTATCTTTCAAATCAAAAATATAAAATGAAATATTAACATTTTAATTTTTATATATTCTGATTGTTCAAAGAGGTGCACGTGCTCACATTTCTAAAATTGACAATAAAAGAAGTCATGCTCGGGAAAAAATATCTTCATAACGTGCTCATAGGATCAGAGGGGCATTGGTTTTTTTCATTTGCAAGTCTTTTCGCATAAAAAAAATCTTTTCAAAAAATGATCGACACCTGTTGCTCTGTCGTCGTACTGAGTCATTTTCGGAAAATCAAGCTGCCAAATAAAGCAGCCGGATAGAAATGTATTTGTCATTCAATCCCAGCAGTTTCTATCGTTTCCCGACCGAGTACTGGTGATGAAAATGTATGCTATTATTACATTCTTCTTCTTCTGGTGTGCACACGGCTATCGCATTGCGAAAACTTCTCAAGAAGAAAGGATTGAAGACGAAAAAAAAAATTTTATTAAATAGAATGTTGAGTCTTATATTCTGAGGAAACAGGGAATTTTCAGAATTTTTCATGAAGTGGAGGACTCTCTTTGAGTTCGGACCGCATCCACGTTGTAAATAGAGTCATAGAAGAATTGGCGGTCAGGAGTCAATAATTTGGTTATTTTTATTTTGATTTAATTATGTATCAGCATGCTATTGAATATCTAAATGTTATAATTTTCTTCATCATTCTTAAATTGCGATGACAACTGTTCTATTGTTGTGAATGAGTGCTCAAAAAACGGTGAAAGACTATTAAAGCCATTTTGTTAGGAGCGAACTATATATATATTTCCCCCCTTTTTTCAATCTGAATATTTGAACTTGAGCTCTTAACTTCCGAACCTAACTATATTGAAAGAAAGTACAGAGCAATTGCAGATGCAAGCGTCAATCAATCCTGTGGTTTTCGAAATGTGTAGTACCTCCCCCCCCCCAAACAAAAAGGCCAAATGTGGCCGGAAATGGGTAGTACTTGGTGGAAAGTGAGTGAAAGGAATTTGAAATGATGTGCATGAAAGTCAACACGCTATTGAAATGTGAGGAAAACCATGCAGTCTCTATAAACTTAAATCAGAGTGTCTCAAGGGCCGAATGTTCACCTGTCATAAAATCTCCGGAGAGAGGCACTCTGCTGCCCTTGAGATGTCGGATGAACGTTTCACAGCTAAATAAACGGGAGTGCGAATACATTTTATCTTGGTGTCTTCGAACAACAACAAAGGTGAGGGATCATTGGCTGTAGTTGTGATGGTTCACAGGCTTGACCAGAAATGCAGCTCATTAGAAACAAACTTCAAGCAGCTTCTGCATTTTTTGAGGGGATACTTGTGCACCTTTGTTGGAGACCTGCAATATTCTAGTTACGAGACTTCATTCAATCGTTATGTTGATACTGTTCACACGAAAGCGATTTGCAGACTTCTTGCAAAAAGGTCCATGCAAAATTTTATGGAAATCGACAATTTCAATGTTTTTGAGTGATCGAACTTATTTGCACTTGAAGGAAGGCAAGTCCTCTGATACAGATACAGAACAACTTATGATCTGCAGTTCTATCAATAAAACGCTATGCTAATTTCATATACCTGTCACACTACATTTGTGAGTTGACACTCATATGCAGACAGACAATCTCCCATGTGAAGTTTTTCCAAAATTTGGAAGAAATCTAAAATTTTCATCCTTACTGGACTTTGCGTCTTCCAATTACAGTGTTCACAAACATAGAATATTTTCAGATTCAGAGTAAGTCTATAATGTGGTGATCATCAGAATTTCGAGGTCATATTTATTGACAGTGCATTTTGTATTAAATATTTGGAAACGTGTGAAGAATTTTGTCGATTTACAGCAAACCATTTCAAAATCTGACAGACATCCTCAGCATCTTTTATTTTTTCCATTCCCGATCAAATAAGGAACCTTATAAAGCTCCGGGCTTGCAATATTAACTTTAAGAAGGGAATGAAATTTTATGTCACATAAAAGCCACAAAACCGTGACTGAGAAATAAAAAGAAGAAGAAAAATGCCTACAAATCTTGAGTGGTATGAAAAAGTTTTTTTTTCTTAGTTAGGGGGAAAAAAATTCTTTCACTTCCTTCAAGAATTTCCTGTTCGCTTTTCACAAAATGGGGAACAGGGAAAAGTGGACTCCTGATGTATCTGAGAAGAAGTGAAAAAATAATCAAAATAAATAAATAAAAGCACCGCAGACGAGACCAATTAATTGTGGGTCATAAAAGCTCACGTTACGACTCATGATGTCGGCCGGAAGGGAATGGGGGGGGGATGCTGCGATTGTCAGGAAAACGGGGAGGGTGTTTATATTGCTTCCCTTTCGTAGCTTTCCCGGATGAGTTGAGTTGAGCTGTCCACTGCCTGCTTCCGGAACTATAAACATACTGAGTCTTATCTTTCCCACTGCACTACATAGAAGGACTGGGAGAGTTATTAAAATACATCGTTTCTTGAAATGAGCAGAGTTGTTCGAATGCGTAGTTGACTGAAAATAAAATGCAAAAATTTTTAATTTTTGGAATTGTTTGCTCTTTGATAGCCCCCTGTTTTTGCAAGATGTGAACCATTAGTTTAAATCAACTTTCTTTAAATAAAATTTAGTGCCTTTTTTAGGATTGCTCCAATTCTGAAATGCAGTGCCAATTGGGAGAAAGGGTGATAAACTCTCTTTTAAGATTTAAAAACGGCATGCTAGTTACGCAAGCTGCAAACCCAGTCACTCTTGTAAAATTATAAGAAAAAGAAAAGAAATCACGAAATCTTTCCGAATGACGGTTAAGCATCGTGTAGAATAAAGCGTGCGATGATCAAAGCTTTATTAGGCGCATTTTGTAGTACATATCAAAAAGAATATCAGACTGAGAAAACTTTTATAATACCAGAAAAATGTTGCAATGCAGCTGCTTAATATTTCCATCAAACTAAAATTTCATACTTTGCCTTTCACTTTTTCTTATATTTACACACAGTGATCCTCCCAGGGGGTGTATCAGACATAGGGATGAGAAGCTTCCCGAATTATAGGCGGTTCTCGCTGTCCTAATGGGTATAGAAATGGTGTGGAGACAACTATCCTTTATAAATGACGGGACGTGCCTCCTAAGGGAGGGGTTGTACTGTGGCCAGTGATGACCATTAGGACTCAACCTTTATTCCCGTCATTGATGTCGTGATCTTTAGTCATTCAAAATTTTCCATATGTCTTCAGCGGGTCGGAGCAGCTTTTTATGACCATTAACAAAGGATGACTCTCTTTGTGTTTCGTGGAGTATTGAATAAAATCGAATAAATAATTTAAGGATTTTTTTAAGCCTAAAGGATTTGACATACAATTAAGAGTAAAGACTATATATCAAATTTTATTTTATTTGGGCCATGGGTATTCTTGTCATAGCATTTCAATACCAGAGAATATACATATCGACAGACGGCAAATCTGCAGATCTATTTAATTCAAAATTTGACAACAATTGTCAAATCTGGTTTATAATTCTGACTATAAAACCGTATATTGTCGGATTCACTAACATGTGGATGGACAGGCAGACACACTTTCCTTTAACAGAGGTCCAAAGTTTGAGAGAAATGTGTAGATGTGGTATAAAAGACCACATGCCAAATCTAATATTTCTAGCATATTGAAAATATATTCTAATATATAATAATAATAATGACATTTCAGAACTAAAATCCAAAAAATAGAGATTCATCCAACTATCCAGGCTTAATTTTAAATTGAGAGTACAGAATAGGAATGGTTGAAAAGTTCTGTCATAAAAAGATTTTAACATTTTTCGCTTTAAAGCTGGATACTACCTTCAAATTGAATAATGTAACATGCAAGATGCAAAGATTTCTCACAACGTTTTATAGGGTATAGCTAAAACTATCACATTTTCGTAAGCAGTCACTTCTTGTGCAGTGATGGCTAACTCAAAAGTGATTTTTTTAATAACTTCAACTAGATTTTTTAATGAAAAATAGTCAATTAAAAATTTTAAAGTTGTATCTCATTAAATTTCGAGTAAATTATTGTACAAATTTCTAACAGGGCATAAACATGGCATAGTTTGTATATGATAATAAATATAATAAACAATAATTTGTATATGATAATAAATATAATAAACAATAATTTGTATATGATAATAAATATAATAAACAATAATTTGTATATGATAATAAATATAATAAACAATAATTTTTATAAGAATAAATTTTAATAATAATAAATCCTAACATGGTATATACTAGTTAAAATTCAAAAAGTAAGCATTTCAGGAATATTTTTTTCGTGCAAATTCTTTTCTTTCAATGTAATTTTTATATGTTTTTAATTATTTATTTTTAAGAATTTTTATTGTTTTAAAGATTTGGTTTCTTGTCCATATAAGCTGCTACGATAATAAATAAACATTTTGTGAGCACGTCACCACTGCTACACATTTTGGCAAATAGAAAAATGGATCTAAAATTTTATGTGGTTGCGATGTTTTGAATTAGAAATTCAAATGTTTTTTATTATTATCATTATTATTTTTAACTGCTTTTTATCGATAAATTATCATAAAATATTTTTCCCTATGTCAGATCTATGAATGAAATAAAATCATTCTTTGCCTCGTTATTCATAAAATTTAATTGCTTTTCGGCAAATCGAAAAAAATGACACCTTCGTCTTTTTCAAGATCGTCACTTTCCTTCACAGCGGCAACGTGCAGTCATCCCGCCCCTGCTTCCCGCGACGGAAGCCTCAATCCGCTTTTCATTTTCCTAACTTTTAGAAAAATGAGTTTTTACTGCAGCAGTTTCTTTTGTGTTTCACCCTAAATTAAAACTTTCAGCGTCCCAAGATTAATGGCTTTCAATGCCAACGAAAAGAAATTTCTGTTATCGGGGGGGGGAGGTTTAACGGGGCGTTTACCTGATTTCTAACCCATCCACTGGGTTGGAGGCTGGGATGATTTACAGCAATATTAGCACCACAAGCATATCAATCTGGGAGCTCTCTTTTTCAAGTTTTGGCTCGTCTTTCTGTGTTTTTTTCCCCATCTCCTTCCCCCTCCCCTTCCGCTTAAGCTATCCTTGAGTAATTGAATGTGTAAACGCAGCAGAAAGAAGGCTTTAATGAAGGTAATTTGGCGAAATCGTCGTTTATAATCACCAGATTGTTGTTGCGGACGAATTTTTATTTTTTGTTATCGATTGGACTCGGCCGTTTAAGTGTCAGCCTGTTATCTTAAGACCGGGATTTACTGAATGCAGCAATTAATCGCTTTTATTTTGGAGAAACTGTCTTTTAGTTCGAGAGAGACTAATTTTTTAAAAAAAATTGATTCTATTTTCTAGAATTATTTGTTTTTGAATTGCTACTCCATGCATAATTCAGAAATAAATTATTTTTATCCTTGGTTTCCTCCTAGAATTCTTAATTGATTATTTCTTCCATAATCATAAAAAAAAATCGAATGAATCGTGAGTAAAACGGAAGGCTGCTAGAAAAAAATCATGAGGAATTTTGAATATCGGTCATTGCTTTTCTCTTCATTTAACTCAAAACTCATGAACAATCTCCCCTTTCACTTCTCAATTGATACTTCAAATTATAAATTTAATAGTAAATTGTATTTTCATGATCAATTTTTGAAACTTTGTTGATAATATATATTTACATTTACGCTGGAGTTTACTTCATAATTTATAAAACCTTTCTGCAGCATTGTTACTTTTCTTTCCATTTTCCTTTTCTTTTTTGTTTATGAAGATAGATTTTTGCAATCGATTTTTATTATAGTTCTTAATTAATTGATGTTTTAAAATTTTGTATACTTATATATTTTCGAGGATAAGACACTATTTAAATATTTTTAGACATAATCATCAGCTAATTGACCCATTTCATCAAAATTTTCTTCCATACAAGTTGCGCCACCTGATAAAAAATTAATCTTCTAATAATTGTGATAATTACAAATTTAAGATTAAAAAGTAGGAAATAATTAACATTAAAAAACTTGTACTTTTTAGTATAATTTAAAAAAATGTCCCCACAAACGTTTTTTTAGAATTTTTTTTGTTATTTATTTATTTGGAAGGGGGAAGGGAGACAAATATACCCCTTCTGCTTCCTGACACACAAAATGAGTGTATTCTACTTCGTCCCTGATTGAATTTTAGAAAGTTCAACCATTTCAGTAAAGGAATTAATAACATTACAATAACATAAAAGTATGAATAACACTAAAATAACGAATAAACCGACAGTAAAACGCAGACATCCACAGTTATAGTGGGTCAACATGTAGTTTTTAAACTGTTAGAGAGAGATGCATACACTAATTGGAAAATTGAGTAAGCATTTTAAATGAGGTAAAAGATATTATAAAACTTTTGAATTTTCACATTCCGTATATCAGATTAAAATTATGCGTGAGTGAATTAATAAGCGTAAGTTTAACATCATTTTGGGTTACAAATCCTAGAAAATATCGAAAGCATTTCGAATATCAACTCATTTGCTTATAAGGGCTTAGTTTAGTTACATTAACGTCCCTTTTTTTAAAGCAACACTAAATCTATTTTAAAATGAGCCTCGTAATTTTGAACCGCTGTCAGATGACAAGGACGAGACCTGAGCTGGCAAACCACTCTCCAAACTCTAGTCTAGTCATCAAATAAATATAGTTGCAAGAAATACAAATTTTTTCATTATAAAATATTAGCATCTGCACATTGAAATATTAAAATAATTAAATGAAATATAATTTATTATTTTATAATATATTATAATATTTATTACTTATCAATTGGTTACATTATATTCCACATGGCAGGTTCCTAAAATCAAGTTTTTAACGTTTTATATATATTTTTTGAAATCTAATATTAATTTTTTAAAATTTTTAATTATGTTTTAATTTAATTTCTGTTAAATATTTCATATTTATTGAGTGCTTTTATATTTCATAATCATTAACTAATCGTTATCTTTTTACTATAAAAGAAAAATTTTATTAATTTTTTTCTATAATAATTTTTTTTAGGATGAAGAAAATAAATAAATAAATAATATTCCAACAATAGAATTAAAAGAATAAATTAATGCAAATAATCAACATGTTGATTAAACTGAAAACGTTGGGATTTAATTGACCAGACATTAGAAGGGTTGCCTTATAATACGCTTTTTCAGGGGCCACGAAATGCCCACTTTCGGAGATGGCCTCACGTATATTGAATCCACAATAGATCACATGCATTCGCTCTTTTCGAGGAGTAGCAGTTTGAAATGCGATTCTTGAGATCATCAGAGCGAAGTTCAAAATGATGTTTCGTCTTAAAATAACTCTAGGCTCCAAATGTAGTTTAAGTCTACTGAAATTTTTTACGTTTCTTGCTTTTTTTAAGTGCAAAATTTTAAAAAAAACTCTTGTGCAAAGTAAAGGTGCAGTTTTATGGCTAAGAATTGAATCAAAATTTGTGAGTAAAGAGGGCGATCATTTGAAAAAGTAATCATTTTGTCCTTCGCATTCGAAAACATTTAATTTTATACATGGTATTAAAGTGACTTTAGAATCTATTTTCTTAACAAACGATTTCATATATTTTTTAATTGTTTTAAAAAGAGTCCATTTTTTTAAAATTCAACTAGAAATGTCTAGAAAGAGATAACAATTACAAAAGAAAGAGGAAACAATCCTCGGCATTGTTTCTTTGTAACAATGATCATGAATTTATACATGGAATCGTACTTCATATTAAAAAGAATCACGCTCTGGAATTGTAATTATTTAATGAAATTATAATTATGGAATTATAATTATTTAATAGGATCAATGCAGTCTGTGCATAGTTAAAATTGAGAATGTGATCTCATCAGAATGAATCTTCCTGAATTTGTTTTAACGATGAACTACGAAATTTTAAAAATGTGGCAGTCAGGGAAATTTTTATCAACGTCGGAACCAATATTAATAAAAAATTAATTAATTCTCTGTCCAATCACTAAAATTATATAATATGTGTGAATTATTCTTAATGAAGTGTTTTTTTTTCTTTTATATTTTTCATGTGCAAATAAATTGAACCAAGTCGAAGTAATCCAAATGGATAAAAAATTTTCAGCTATGCTAAGGCAAAAACATTCATCATCTGTTATTCTGCTCTGCATAGAAAAAAAATAATAAACATATAAAATATGTATATGAATCGTAAAATACACTTTTACCATTCGTTTGAAGATAAAAGGATATCGCGGAACCAAAAAAAAAAAAAAAAAAAAAAAAAACAGATACAAGTTTATTTGTTAAGGTTAGGGAGTGGATGATACACATGTTCAACGATCTCTTTTGCTTATTTATTTACAGTTTCATGCTTTTTTTTAAGCATTTGAAAGAATCGAACTACCATTTATCAGACGATCGTCTCTGAGAAGGCACGAGTGCGCTGCCAGACCGTAGTGGAAGGCTGCCGAAAACTGAATACAAATTCTCACCGAAAAATGCACTACAAACACGCAGTTCTCATAAGAGTTAGAGAGGACTACACATTTATTTCATCGGAATGCATTCTTTTGCAAGAAGAATTTTGCTTTTATAGAATGTTTTTTTTAATTGGAATAAATTGTGCTTGAAACACAGAGTTTGAAAGTGCTAAGAGTTTTAATTCATTAAATGATTTTGTTCTATCGTTTAGTAACAATATTCGATTCGAGAGTAGATAATTTTGCAGTTTAAATTGGTCATTAGAATTTGGTCTTGTAATTATTATCCTTTTATTTAAATATTCGAATACAAATAATTCAATCTATCAATCTTCAGACCCGCCATTTTAAGGACTAAGAATGGGATTCAGATATGCAAATAAGAAATCACTTGATAACAAACAACAAATAATTTAAAAAATCGAATATTAGATTAAGAAATAAAATAAGCGCGTAATTAAATGGAAAATGTTTAGGGAAATTTCCTACTTTAAAAGCTTTTGATGCGTATAGAGATGCATCTTTCCGATTCCTAAGGACAGCTGGGTTAAGAGAAGCTGCAATAGGAATATTGACTTTGAGGCTAAATAAATTAACTTGTAAACAAATATAAACATCGTGGATTAGGAAATTCGACGTTCTGCTTGTGATTATATTGAATTATTATAATCATTATTAACTAAATTTTAAAAAGTAAATAATTACATTCTAAATTGAAATATTAATTCTTCACTTGATTGTTGACGTTATTTTCCATTCGATAAGTCCTGTAAAATAATAATTTTGAATGCCATATTTATTTGTTTATTCCTTCATTTTAATTTATTATAATAATTAAATTCTTTTAGTTGTAAGTCAGGAAATAAGAATTGGTTTTATTAACTCTTCAAGAATTTTATAAATTTCATCATTTCTCCAACGATATCTTAAGATAAATTCAATTTCTCTTGATGCTGATCACTTATTAAACGAGAGACCTCTTAATATAAGCTGCTTAATTCCGCCAATGAAATCCTGCTACATGTCTATTTCTTATAAATTTTAACCAATGATTCAACATAAAACTTTCATCATTTTAAATACATTTATATTTTGAAGATTGCGAGAATAAGAGAAAGGTTGAAAAGCCATATTCACAAAATTTTCTAGTGAAAGGCATCTATTCGCAATCGTGATTATCAGAAAAGTTTTAACACTTTCTTTACTGCATTATGGGATCATCAATTTTTTTTAAATTTTATTTTTGCCTCATTGGAAGTGTTTTGGTGTGGAATAAACCCAAGAAAAAAATCCTAATTAAATTAATTAAAATGAGTTACTTAATTTAATTAATAGTTAAAGTTTTGCCTTAAGTTGATGTCAACTGCCAGCCGTCAGTATTGCGTTCTTCTTGTTTTAAATGCTATCAGAAAGTATAGTCATATTTAAAGGTAAGATTTAAACGGTATTTTTAAGGACTGCCGGTATATAAAGGACTGATGCAATAAAAAGTATATTCCTTTGAGACGTTCCACTGAATATGTGCGTACTTTTTGAAGTTGTTCTAGGTTATTCCCTAGAAAAGTGAATAAGAAATCAGCATAGCTTATGCGCATTCAAAATTTAAAATTATGGTAAATTTAAACAAATATAAATCTTATCGTCCAATACTGGAATATCTATCGAGGAACAAACAATGCCATCCAATATTTGCCACTTTATTCGAAAAAAAAAAGGAAAATCAAGCCTTTGAGAAGGAAATGGTTTAGCTAAATGAGTATCTGTTTAGAGGAATATTATTAATGCAACGATCACTTCGAATAACTAGAAAATCATTATAACACGACAGAAAGTAACTATAAAATGCCCTATGAATGTTTGCCATAGAATACTTCAAATGGACTTCTCTTTTCAGGCTGATTTAATTTTGTTAATTATGTAGCATTTTATTGCCTAACTGATTCTTTGCCGTCATTCATTTCGCTTTACGATTTCTCAAAAAGTGGTTTCAGCATGAAGGACAGTCACTTATATTTGCTTTACCAACTCTTAGAAGTAAACATTTTGGGGCAAGGAAGTCTTTGTATACGGGATATACGATCTCCCAGTTTCAATACTTAAGACAGCTGTCTGTGAGATCTCTTTTTACTGAGAAAGAAAAGCCTTTAATAAAATAGATTTACTAAATCATATTCTCTTTTTACAAATAAATATATTCACCCAACAATGTGCCATACAATTTATTTCGATCACAAGATGTTATTTTGAGCTGATGATGTGCGCTATTTGAAGGGATTTTTTTCCCGATTCTTGATTATAATCGTAATTTTAATAATATTAATTTTATCCTTAAATGAATGTACAGACCCGAGTTTTACATTTTGCAATGTAACACCTCCGCAATACTATTATTTACCAACTCAAATGACTGATTTTCCACCATTTGCCATTTTTTCTTCCAAACTGAAAGAAGATCAAAGTCAAATCTATAATAATTTTACCTCTGTCACAACAAAAACATGTTGTATTGTGTTATTTCTTCTTTTTTGAAACTCGTTCTAAAATTAAAATTTTGAAATCTTATCCTTCTTAATATTTAAGAGCAACTATTCTGCTTAGAAAATTTCTCATACATTACCTTTAGCAAATAAAACCGTAATCCTAATGCTGTTAATCTAATAGAGCACCTTTTCTTGAAGGGCTCCACTTAACAGGACACAGAAGTCTCCTAACTTACTGCAAGTTTCATGAACTTCATTAAAATATCAGGACCTGTACCAACATTCTCTACCAACTGAAACAACAGTATAATGCATTCAGATTTATGTAGAATATTCCGTGAAAGCCAGTTGTTAGCGTTTAATACGGCATTTCAGAATCTTCATTTGAGCCGCACAATAGTATTAATTAGGCATCTCCGTTGATAAGCGCGCTGTTCAGAGATATTCCGAATTATTCTATTCACCATTTGCTCAGATTTTTTTGCTTTAAGCTTAAGACCTCACGATTGAATGATTTACAGATTTATGCTCTCTCTCTCTCTCTCTGCAAGTTGGGAAATATAAATCTCCAAGCGTGTTTCGATTTTATTTATTTCATTACACCGTCCAGTTTCAGCAGTCCGATCCATCGTTTTTCTTGTCTAAAAGGAGCCATTCAATTTTTTTTAAAAATCCACAGTTTATTTGCTTGAAAATGAATGGAAATATACAAAATTAAAGTTATCGATTTTACATTACACATAAGGCTTAGTAATTAAAATTACAAGTAATACGTCTAACCCTTGGTACTTGATTTTCAAAGGGATATCGTTCTTTTCTCATTGCCTCTTGTAATGAGTAGTATAATTTCCGATACTGTTATCATTTGCTTTGCTACGACCTTTGTTTATCAGATATTTTTTTTTACTTAATACAAAATGAATATACCTCCAGATAAAATTATTGAAATGGGGAGCTCTCATCTTCATGTTCAATTGGCATACCTTAAAGGGCTTATGATCATCCTTCAGTGAAGTTTGCTCTTTTATTAATTTAGAGGGAGAAGGCAAATGGATCAGCTAAAGCTAGACAGAGGGAGTGTTTTTGTTTTTTGTTTTTTTCCATGAACACGAAGAAACAAATTACATTCGAAGAAAGTCGCATTTCTTTCCAATCACCTTTTCATTTGGATAACTTTTTTTATATATAAAATAATGTTTACAAATTTTATTGTATAAAAAAAAGTCACAAAATGCATGAATAAATCGACGAATAAGAAATCTCGCGAACGGAAATTCCAGTTATGCAGTCATATAACTGCAATAAGAAGCTGAAATATCAAGAAGGATTTTTTTATGAAAATATATAAATGAATTATTTAAAAAAAATTATTATTTAAAAATTATTTATTCAGAAAAATTATGGTGATAAATCATAAATTTCTGACTTTTAATATTATTTAGTTTAATCAAATTAAATAAACAGTATGTAAGTCGCCGGAAAACAGACTATAAATATTTTGCAGCAGTAACGTTAATAGAAATTACTGACAAAAACATTCCGATAAAAAAAAAACAATTTTGTGAAAGCTGCATCTATTGACGATGAGTGGAGATCTTCTGTTTCGCTTTTCTCTTGTTGTTTATAAAGGCACTTGCCACTGACAAGCTCGCTGACTAAATCAGCGATTTTAAGCCAAGGGAGCGTCTCTTGTTTTTCAGTAGCGCCGACTAGGGCCAAGAGTATGTCTTAGCTACTCATCCATTACATTCGCTTGCACAATCCCTTTTTACAGGGGGGGGGGGCATTCACACATCTCCTAGATAGAACAGATGAAGAAAAACCATGCCCAAACCAGGACTCGAACCCTGAACGTCTAAATAAAGGGGAAGACGCGCTTTTTTGCGTTTTTTTTTTTTTTTTGCTTTCCTAATTTTTACTTGTATTTAGTCCGAATGCGGCCGTTATGTTTGATTATGCATTTTATGAAACTTCTGGAACAATCAAAGTGTTATAAAAGACCAAAAGTTTTGAGATGGATTGGAGACGTATGAAAATTCCCTTTCTCGCTTCAATTACAAATATCATCTTCCTTTGATACATGAATATTCGAAAGAATGATAACGCTTTTATTTACTTTAATGTGTTACTTTAAATGGCTTGCGCTCAGCTTGATAAAGGGCATCTTAAAATAAACTTACTTTTAAGATTTAAGCCATTTTCACAAAATCAACTTGAGAATTTGATTTCTAGAAATAGTTTTTTAGAAATATCATTTTAATAATTAAGATAAAAGACATAACAATATGGGGGATGGATTTTGATCTTTGGAATTATTTTGATATTGCTTGCAATTTATAAAATATTATTTGTGGTAAGTTTTCATAATGTTAATGATGTCAATTAAGTATATAACATTTTTGAGATGTTGTTACTGAAGTTACTTTCCTATTTTTAATTAATATTCTTCATTTTTGTATATTTTCACGTTTTCGGTGTATATGGAATATTTATGACTAAATCAATTTAAATACTGAAAGACATTTGAAATGCAACGGGAATCATTCGCTATTAACTTCTTGAAAAAATTATTCGACTTTAGCATATGCAAGCGCCGACTGAAAGCATTTATTTTTCCTATTCATTTCCAATTTAGAAATCAATGAATTTTTATCAAATCACTCCGAACATACATTTTTCCGACGGAACTATGCCATTTAATAATAATAATGATAAATAAATTAAAAATAATATTCTTTGCTGTCATGTATGACCCTTTAAAATCAAATAATAAAAGATTCAGCGTTTTACAGAGTATGTCTTTGAAACTTTGAAACTTTATTTTAAAAACAGATTGATCAAAGTAATTTTTAGGATAGTGTTCAAGTATCAAAAGTTGTGCACCCTTTTTTTTAAATTCACACTTAATTTTAAGGAAAAAGAAATTTAAAAACTGACATTTAATATGCCTTATAAGAATTTGAAAAGTAATAAAATCTTCAAAAAAAATATTATCACTTGCCTCAGGAATCGAATATTCCCTCCCTCCCCCCCCCCAGAAAAAAAAACACAAAAAGATGTAGCACCTGTATGTCCGTTCAGAGCGAAATGTTAAGAATTTGAAACGCAAACTTTTAATGACTAGTTAAAAGAACAAAGTAATGAATGTGACCAAAGGCTAACAATTATTGTGGCTGTGAAAGCAGAACTGAACATCCCATCTTAATATCTGCTCACCTTACTTGCCAAAAATATGTAAAGTTTTTACGGATAACCAAAACTATCGAAATGTAAGCGACCAATAGTTTTTAAGATGAAATTAATCGAAATCATAAATCCTAACCTTCATCTGCTGATTAATCTTTTTACTTTTTAACACTTCTTATTATCCCTTCACGTAAAAAATTATTAATAATGTTTCGTATTTAGATTTGCCTAAGAATCAAACGACTCGAATTAACTAA
>JAPMOR010090161.1:641202-662468 GCA_026543865.1 Argiope aurantia
GACTCGAATTAACTAACTTACATCTTAGGATTTATTTTTTGATTTTAAATCATGTTTCGTAATTGCACTAATTCTCTGTCACAAAAAAAAAAAAAAAAAAAAAAAAATGCCTATTAATTGGTGGAAAAAGGTGGTTTCAGAATTCTGCAATTGTTTTCTCATTCTGATACTGAATTATTGAAAATAATTTCAATACGACCCTTTAACCTAACGCACGGAAATAAGTTTTATAAAATTGGACTCAAATGAAAATAGGTGCAAGATGATTTCTGGATTAACTTCGAGCTTATTGCTGTAATATATATATATATATATATATATATATATATATATATATATATATATATATATATGCGACATAAATGAGTGCAAACTTCAAAAAATTATAATAAAAAACGTAATTATAGAAAAAATTGCGGTATATATGATATGTGATATTTGTGCTCGACGAGAATTTTTCCAATTAATTTTTTTTTCAAACAAGTTATGCATTCGTAAGCTCGTAACATTTTTCTTTTATTGATATCCAGTAAATCTTCAGATTCGGCAAATCGAACTCCTGGTGCGGCTTATATGGCTTGTTATTTGACTACCTCTCAAAATTATGAATCCCTCCTAAATATAGCTCTCCTAAGGATGGTTGCAGAACAGAACTTAAATGTTGCTAATATATACATATAATTCTTGCTTTTATTATTTACTAGCCGCCTTTGGCGACCAGCCGGTTCGCCAGTATTACCGCTCGCTACAATTTTCAATTAAATATTTTAAGTAACTGGTCTCTTAAAGGATTCTCAAACAAAACATTTTTAATCTTCAAATTTTGATAGCCATACCAAACTTATACTGTTTAGATCGTTTCGTTCAATTTACTATATATATTTTGCTAATTTGTTGTCATTACTTTTACAATTTACTATATATATTTTGCTAATTTGTTGTTGGCAAAACTTCAACTTTAATTTAAATTGTAAATGATGAAATTGCAATTAATATTAAGATATTTTTTTATAAAACCAAGCGTTTTATTTTATTTATCATTTTTATTGTTATTTATTTATTATTATTATTGAATATGAGTGTTACAAACAGAATCGCTCGATATATAAGTCTTATGTGAAATACAAAATATTTTTCATAATTTATGTAATATCTCAAAGAATAATTCAACAAAAATTTCTCAGATTCAGCATAAAATTCAGTTTTTAGTGTTGCTTTCAAAAGGATTGAAATGAAATCAATAATAATATTTTCTTCCTGCCTATAAATATATTTCAAAAATTATGAAGTCTAAATTTAATGCAGTAAGGTATCATATTCTGAGAAATATTCTGGACACACTAAATTTTAAATAAATGAATGAATGTTTCTATTTTCCACGATCCACTAAGACTTATTTATGAAGTTTTAAATGTTAAAAATTTAGAAAAACTCAACATTTTCATAATCTTAGGCCAATTAATCTTGAGAAACCTGCGCGCTGATTGGCGTATTTTCTTTGAAGCGATCGATGGAAAATCTAAAATTATCCTTTTTTTATTGAATAGAGATAATCAAATTTTCATAAATCAGTCAGTTTAAGTGATTGGAAATTACTCTTAAAAGTCAGTGATTTAGTTGATTGGAAATTAACTCTATGACCACCATAAAATCTGTGCTTTCTCTTGTGGCGTATGCATTCTCCTTAATATCTGCTCGAATAAAACATCACATACAAAAGTACTACATATAACAAACACATCAAAAGTAAACATAACATTTCAATAGTTGCCAAAAACAAAAGAGAGAAAAATGCAATTAATAAGCAGACGATATTTAGAAAAGTACAGATATTTAGACTGGAAAATGAAATTATCTGAGATTAAAAACGCGCGCAGACGATATTTACAAAAGTAAAAATATTCAAACCTGAAAAGGAAAATATATGAGTTATTCCATCAATAAATGCCATAAGTTTGTTGATATCTTCATTATTTTATGAGTCATTAAATATCAAAATGGGTCCCGGACTAAATAAATACCCTGTATAGAGAATGTAAAAGATCATAAAATATTTTTTCTTGAATTTATTATTTAGAAAAAATAATATTTCTTATTTGTTTCATTTCCTACAAACACGTGCTGAAAATTATATTTTTGCAGATTTCATTTCCAAAAAGATTTAATTTATTTTTAATTGGAGCTTTAATCAATGTGATGGCAACACTTTGAAAAAAGCTGATTTTTTCCCATAAATGCGAAACGTGCTTAATCTTAGTTTTTATTTTTTACGAATAAAATTATTGAAAAACATAGTAAAATATTTATTTAAAAATTCATTAAAAATTGAAATTTAATTTCAAGATTAAAACATTAGTATCATTTAAAAGATAAATTTTAGATCTTCAACTTGATGTAAAAATCTTTTTTGTGCGGTAATATTTTCGGAAGTTATAGCAGAAACACGTCAAAATTTCGCTTAATTTTTAAATAAATAAAATTCTAGTTAAAAATTCGAAAAAATAACCCCCAGGTGCACATTCCACGCTTCCAAGTTATACACGTGCCAAATTTGGTAGCTCTAGGTTGAATGGTCTGTTCTGTAGAGCGCCAACACACACACACACACACACACACACATTGAGCTTTATTATAAGTATAGATATAGATATCATATTAATCTTGCCTTTTATATTAAAATAAATACAAATTTATCATTGCGAATTTTAATAATTGAAGACATACGAATATCTAAGGTAAAATTAATATGTATTTCCTTGGTTGTATTTAAAGTTTACTTTCTCTCGTTTAATATTTGTAGAACATATCTTTTTTTATTTTGGTTTCATTAAAAAATTAATAAATATATTATTTTTTGCTTTTTTTTAATGTCACAGCGGCCATTTTACATGTTAAAAGAAGTAGAAAATCGGCATTCGTTATCTTAAAAGTATATTTTAAGAATAATGAAATAAAATAATTTACTGTTAAGTTATTCTTTAAGAAAATGTGAAGAAAATTATTGTGATATTATATTAATAATTGTATAATTGAATTTGTATGAATTAGTCCTATATATAAAAAAAAGAAATTCAATAAAAAATGAAATTCACATTTTTATTAGTCAAACGTATAGCTTATTCAGAAATATTCAAACTCACAACAAAGTAATGTCATTGGTACAGAATCGAAATTTAATTTAATTATTAATTAGCTGTTGAATAAGTTCTGAAAATGCGATTATAGAGCAGTGCTATCAATAATACATCAGTGTACGAATATTTTAATGCTGTAGTTCAACGCGAAGGACAATAAAGCAGCGAAGGAAAAATCCTTTGGTAAAATTCCTTTTTATTACATATGCACCGAATTAAATGAACGTCCTTAATAAGGGACCCGTCGTTACATAGCGATTTGTGAAACAAATTTCTGATCGATTGCAAATCTTACCTCCTTCGTCTTTGAACTGGACCACGTAGTGAGTGATGGGACTATTCCCATTGTACTGAGGAGGTGTCCAAGACAGTTTGACACTTCGACTGGCAGTTTCAAGCACACGGACGTCCTGCACCCCGTCTGGTGGTTCTACAAAAAGTGCCAAAAATACCTTAAACAACTATTGATCCTAATTTATATCTAAGATAAGATTTTCAGCATGCTCAGCTATATTTGAAAAAACTTGTTATTACATATTTATTGCTCATAAGCAAGTAGGATCTCATGTTCCGAATGAAATTGTTGTATTGAAGTAATATTATTGTAACGAAGGTAATTTGAATATTAGCTTTCTCATTTTCAAGAATAGATCGAGTTTAGTTATATCAGAATAGCCCTAGGAAAAACTTGAGTTTCTAATTCAAAGATAAAGAATAATTTTCTACTCTTTCCAAAACTGCAATGATTGGCGGATTTTCAAAAGATTAATATATAAAAGAGGATCCCACTTAACCGTTCTGCTAACCCATTGCATCAGCATATCTAGCAAATGAAACATGCACTTCGGGAAGGAACATACTTGATGAAAAGGGAAAGAATTTTGCTATAATACAAACGTCTTGGTTGAACATTGATATAACGGCTTGAACAGGTGTTCCATTCAGTTTTGATATAGTTGACTCCGTTAGAGCATGATCAAAAGTAGAGGGTATAAACAGTGTCATTTCTGCGGTACTGTACACAGGTATTCATCATCTGATAGTTCAGAGTATAACTGTACATTTACATTACCTTGAACTATAAGCTGTATATTGGTATCATCTCTTCCATAGGCATTGACAGCTACGCAGCTGAACAAAGCCGAGTCCCTTCGGTCTGCTTGCCGGATTATGATTTCTGAGACGATCCCCGAGTTCATGATGGTTTCAACCAGCTCATACCTGAAAAAGTTAAATGTTTTGTAAATGAAACCCTTCCAAGGAAATTGCCAAGCAAGAAAGCAACATACCGTGAAATGAAAACATTTGTTGCAGCATTAATTATGAATTTTTATGCTATTAATGCTATTTGTTTACACGCTAATGGTCGGCTCTATTTTATATCTGATACCTGAATTTTTACACATAAATTTTAAAAAAAATCCATGAGAACTGTCTGGACGAAATTTTTAAGAATAAAACATATAATTCCTTCATTTACTTTTTTGGCAACATTATTCTGGTTACTTTTATCTTAAATATAAATTACGAATGTGGAACTGATTTGTTGGCAGATTTACTGATATAAAGTTTGAAAACAATCACGCCGATCATGAAATAGTCATATTTTATTTTCCTTTATTAAAATTTTGAAAACACACACCATATTTTAAAAATCGCAATATGTTGTTTGGAAAATGTATTTTCTGGAATAAAAATTAATTTTAATTATTCAAACAGAATGCATTACCTTTGTTAGGTTCACAGTCATGATGTTACCAACGAGGTAACTGATTTTTTTCTATTCTTAAAGATAAACAGTTTCCAAATGTTCAACTGCCCTTGGAGTTTGACATAAAGTCAGGAACATTATCAATTGAGTTTTTAGATACTAGCTTGATACAATTGCCACTTCCCAAGGGTTCCATTTGAACAGCTGAAATCCAAATAAGGGCATTATCAACCGATTCTATGCTCTTTTCTAGTGTTCCCTGTCCCCAACCTAACTAAAGTATTCAGTCTCCAATGCCTATTCACTGCTAACTTTTCTAGCCTCCAAAGTTAATTTTTAGGCTGAAAAGGGCATTTTGGACTTCCTGTAATGAGTAACTTTCATACAAACGTTCCGAATTTCAGCTACTTCTAAATGGCCACTGAGAATTCATTACCGCCTTATAATTTTATCTACTGTCTGATTTGAAGCAATACAAAATTAGCAGAGAATGAAATTAAAACAAAACCGATTCTAATCGGAATTTATTAAATGAATCGTTAAAGATAATAAATGGTATTAACTGAAAAGGTTTCATAACTTGAACTATCAAATTCATTAGAAAAATTATTTAAAACAAAATTACCCTAGAAATAATTTCAAATTATCACAAGAAGCCAACGATAAGCAAGAAACGTAAGCAAGAAAATTTATAAAACGGATACAAGACTCATCATTGTATAAAAATGATAAATTAACGGGACAACGTTATAAATAACGTAACAATTGAAACATTATTAATCTGAGATTTTTAAGTAATGTTATAAAATTATTTACACAGAAAATCTATCATATTAACAAATACCAATGAAAAGCAACAGCGAAATAAATAGCACTTTTTTGACAGACATTCACAAGGGTGTAAATACGTGCTTCTTCTGTACAGAAATAAGTTGATATTCAGTTGGTTATTTGAGGCATAAAAATTTTCAATTTTTCCAAATGATAGCGACATGTTACTGGGCTTCGTTTGAGGAAGATGAATTTGAGACTAGATTATTCAAATTTCCAAAATACATTCAAGACAGTTACCAGAGAGCACTTTAAAGTAGATTCCACAAGCACAGAAAATAGTATTAATAACTCCTTTAATATATATATATATATATATATATATATATATATATATATATATAATATTAGATAGTTTGTTGTCGTTGCAAAGTGTTGT
The DNA here is from genome assembly GCA_026543865.1 of Argiope aurantia. Lineage (NCBI taxonomy): Eukaryota > Metazoa > Arthropoda > Arachnida > Araneae > Araneidae > Argiope > Argiope aurantia. The sequence goes on from JAPMOR010090161.1 coordinate 647,258, forward strand.
ATGATGCTAGAAATTCCAGTCATTACAGCGCAATTTCTTGTGTTTAGTGATATTTTTGGCATATAGTATTTTCATACATATAGCGACGATATTTAATATAAGAGAATAAAACAGGAAAATTTGCCATATACTAATCTAAAAAAAATATTTAAAAGCATTTTTAATACTCTAGTTGATATTTACTGAATTTCAGGATAACTGAACGTTTGAATCAAGAGATTTTTTTTTAAAGTCTACCTAAAGAATGGAGGCGTGTCACTTTCTTTTCAAAGACTAACATGTAAAAAATTTATTATAACAACAATTCCATTATTCTTTCACATATTATTGATGGAAAGGGAGTTAACGAGAAACTGACAATTAATTACGAGTCAGCATTAGCGTAATGAAGCGCGAAGCCGAAGTGTAGCCAGTGGCCGTCATTAAAAGTCTCGTTTCTAATAGCTCGGAGGTCCGACTCTACTTTGGAAACGATTCTCCTGGACAATTACCCTTTTTATAAAATTTCTCAGAGCCAGCTATTGATTTGCGGAGAACGAAAGATTTAATACGAGTCTCACATGCTTGTAAGAAAAACTATTCTATTGTAAGTGGTATAGCCAGGCCGAAAATAGTGCAGAAGTATTTAAGAATAAAATTCTATCTGCCATTTTTCACTTATTTATATTTTCTATTACGTAAAAGATAAAGTATTAGTAGAATGAAGAAAATATTCAATCACTTAAATTTGACAAATCTCCATATTTCAGATTTACTTGTGCCCGTGAAAACCGTTTTTTGTAGGATGCCTTCTTGTCGCGCAGTCTGTGAATTAAAAAAAAAAAAAATTAACAAGACAAGCTTTTACGAAATTTTCTCGCATTACTCTCCAATAAAGGATTTATCTCCCTTCTTGCACGTAAAATTAGGACCTTCGGCAAACAGCCCGGAAGTATTTAGCATGGCATTGGTGAATAATAGTTAGAAAATATAGATATTGGCTTGAATCTAGCATTTCTATTGAATGTAGGGGAAAAATATGTATTTTGGACTCGTCAATAAAGATAGATAATCAGTCAAGATGTTATTGCATTGCAATATGTCTGCAAGAAAAAGTATGAGATATGGACATTTGTTGACCCGTGGATCTTTAAGAAACTCATAAGCATATAAATAATGATTTGCTTAAATTAAAGCATGCAGTTTTTCTACATGGCATCTTCTCACTGGCATGGAAGAATATCCATTTTTGTAAAGGTTTGTTATGTAAAGTCTGTTCCAGACATGATTTTTGGACTGTAAAGTACAATTCTCAACATATATTGGCATTATCTACAAAAAATTCTCAACATGTATCGGCAAGTCTAATAAAAAATGCTCAACATAAGATTGTAAATAGCAACTAAAGTGTTTCAGAGAACCAATGTCAGTTTTTTGTAAAATTCATTGATTTTTGAAATGTAAATAATCGCCAAACAGATTAAATGCGACTCTAACCATTCATAAATCTGAGGCCAAATGATACGGCGCTCTTTAGAAAAGAGCAGGGACAAACTTTAGATTTAGTCTGCACTAAGTCATTACCTTGGGATTGGTAGATGAACTCGTTTAATTCCTTAATTAGAAACCGAATTTCTTTTTCAACTGAGCTCATATTAAGCACCTACTACGCTGTTTATTTGTTCAATTCCGACGAGAATCATGTTACCAAAATTGTTGTTGTTGCAGGTGAATCATCAGAAGTGCACGGAATTTCCGTCAACCTATGCAAGAAGCGACATCAATATCTACAGATGTCAAGTATTTTCAGTACTTTGTTCTACATGGCATATCTTTGCGACGCATCATCCTTTCCCGTTTCACACACGCCATTCTTTCTTTCTCTTATCCTATTTTTTCATGGTTGTTCTTTGCCTGTCATTTTTGTGTTTCATAATTATTTTCTTATTCTTTTTTTTGTCATTTTTAAATTTTATGATCAGTTTTGAATTGTTGTCTCGTGTTTCAAAATTTTAGTAAACAGCAATTACATCCTTAGTGTTTTACCACTTGAGTTACTTACCGTGCATTATATGGCCACTTTCCGGATAAGTTTGCTATCATTAAATTTAATAAATTTTCAGAGCTTGTTCTAAAAGTTTTTAACATACTTCAAAATTAATACGCTAAAAATCAATGCATTACTTAATAGAACACTTAATAATATTATCAGGATTCACAGCACATTAACCATTATTAACAATATAGATTCTTTCAACGAATTAGAGATGGTAATTCTAAAACATCTTATTTATTATTTTCTTTTACTTATATTCACTTATTTCATATTTGTATGGATGATAATTTGTAATTTCTCTGAGTTTTTGTTGGATAAATTTTTGAACATTTCCACAATCTTTAATTCTTGTTGGCAATGTATTTTCAGAAAGAATTTACGAAAAATCAATTTCTTTAATTAAATCTTGGTTCCATAGTATCAGCGCTATCTAGTAGATAATTTATGAAGATGCACTTTCAATATTGCTTAATATTTTCAATAATAAGTTATAAATTAAAGATCGAAAAGCTGTAAAAGTATAAAAAATTTATTTTTCAATACATTAATAAAAATGTATTTTTTTAATCTTATTTTTCATTATTTTATTGCTGATTTATTTTCTCTTGTTCACAGTAAAAATATTTAAAAGCTGTGTTTAAATGCCATGAGAAATTTACAGACATATTTGGGAAAATTTTAGATAAAATTCACGAGCATTTTAAGACTTAAGAATCACTGTTTCCGTTGAAATAAAAATCATTAGCTCTAACAAGAAGCTCAAAAAAGTCATTTTGTAATGCGCTTGCCCACTTTAAATAGTAAAAAAAAAAAAAAAAAAAAAAAAAAAAAAAACTTTGAAAGATGCTGGAGCAATTTATTGATTTTTTTCGGAACACGAGAAATCATCGTTATTCGATGTTCTAACGTGGAAATTATCTTTTCTTTTTTTAATATAAATGGAATTTGCAGTTTTTATGAAAATTCTTATATGCAAATTTCTACTCAAACACAAGTAGCTAATACAGTTCAGACTATTCTTAATATAAATCAATAAGAGAAACGTAAACAAAATGGATTGACGAATGTAGCGAATATTCTTGACAATGCAACACAGTTACTTTAAAAAACAAATAAAAAATCGTTCCATAAAACTGTTTTTTTTTAAAACTTAAATTGGGTTTACATTTATTTCTTTGATTTATGCAATTGAAATTTTGTAAAATTGCGAGTTTCAATTTCAGAATTAAATTATCAGTGAATCTATTAAATAGTTAATTCAATCTCAATTACCACATTAGGTAGAAAATACGAGAAAAATTTAGTTTAATATTCCGTGATGCTTATAATGAAGAATTATAAAATATTATACTAAAGGGAAGAAAATAATAAAACATAAAAAGGTAGAGATGCATTTTTTAAGTTATAAAAATAAAGTATAATCTTTTTATCTAAAATGGAAAATCAAAACAAATCTGTAAATGCTGAAAATATTGCAATAAAGACAATAAGTAATAGAAGTATCAATAAATAATGGAAGAAGAAACAAAATCTTAATATTATCAAAATATGCGATGTATTCATTTAAAATCCCAATTTTTTAGTCTTTTTTTAGATGCTCGAAGTTTGAACAATTTTAGGAATTTTAAGTGTATTGAGAAACATTATACAAAAAAGAATTCGGAAAAAAAAACCCATCAGCAGTGCAATACTTACAGCGCTATCACGATGGTAATTTGGAATTTCCATCGTAATTACTTGGAATTGTATGGATGGCATTTGTAAATGAATGGAGAGCAAATTGAATTTTTCTACGATAATTGGGTCGCCACGCTGGTAATGATAGAGACAAAGATTTTTTTTTTAAATCAAGTAATGCCACTGGACGAAAAAATGTTAAGACAGTTTAAACAAAAAAATTTCGTGATTTTTATTTCAATCCAATATTTACCAACTATGAAACTGTTTGAAAATATCAACTGATTGGCTTTACAAATCAGTAACATGTGACTGCGAAAGCTCAGTTGATCATATTCCTTTAGAATGTTCCATTTCTGATATCAATAGAACTTTGTGGACAATATTTTGAAAAAAAATTTAGATATCAAAAATCATATACTCCTATTCTTTTGTCCACCTAGCCATGAGAAATGAACTCAACAAAGCTGATCAACCTCACGAATTCTTTCTCTGACTTAGTATTTCCCCACATTGAAAGCAGTATTATAATTTTTCTTGAACAGGACTAGAATCTATATTGCTCTTGATTTTCTTTATCTTGTTCTCAGCTCATTTTTCTATCACTTTATTTGCTTGTTTACTTTATTTATTATTTGACTTAAAATTATTTTCTTCTATTAACTTCTTTTATTTTTCAAAATTATTTATTATTCACTGCTGCATATGTATTTCTACATTTTAATTTGTTTATTTATGTACTTTATTTATTTATTATTATTTCTTTTATTGTTTTCCGTTCTCTGTTTATATTCATTGATTATTTTTCATTTTATGTTCACTGTACGTAAATCTTCTCTCTCTCCCCCACTCTCTCTCTCTCTATATATATATATATGTGTGTGTGTGTGTGTGTGTGTGTGTGTGTGTGTGCGTGTGCGTATGCGTGCGAGTGTGTGTGTGTACACAGAAGATCCATTACATTATGACCACTCAGTTAATAGCATTCAGAACCACCTTTATTCTGCTAAACTGCCAGCACCTGACGTGGCATTGACTCCACAAGGTGCTGATAGGTAGTCTGAAGTATCTGGTACCGAGCGCTCACCAACTGGTCCCTCAATTTCCTCCCATTGCGAGAGGGTAGCGTGGCAACACGAATTTGGTTTTCCATGTGGGACCACAAATGCTCTATGGGATTAATGTCAGGCGGATTTGGAGGTCAAGACATGACTTGAATTTCATTGGAATGTTCCTCGAACCACTCCCTGACGCAATGGTGCATTATCCTGATATTAAACACCATCCCCCGCCGAAATACTATTGTCTTGAATGGGTGAACCTGATCTGCAACGATGTTCTTGTAGTGCACTAACATCAGAGATTAAGGGGGTAATGGATCTTAATGTGCTCCATGAAAACATTGATCACACCATAATACCCCCGCCACCGGCTTGTCTCAGTCCAACTGTGCATCCGGGAGCCAGTGTATCCTTTGGAAATCGGCGAATTCGCACAAGCCCGTCTATGCGATGAATCAGAAAACGTGATTCGTCGGGCCATGCAACCTCTTTCCATTCTTCTAATGTCCAATTCCGATGTTTCTTGGCCCATTGCAGACACAACTGATGATGACGTACCGGTGTACAGATATGCATCGGCTAGCAGCGTAAGCCCATACGCAACAATGTAAGCTGCACAGTGTGTTGAGAAATACTGCCTGGGTTGCCACTATTGTAGCTGGTGGTGATTTCGGTTGTTGTAGCTTTTCGGTCAGGCCTCTCCTCTGAAATCAATGAGCCGTGGATGACATACTCCTGGCCGACAACTTATATATATATATATATGATATCTCAAACATTTACTTTATTTTGTTGTTTGAAATATGGAGTCACATGTATATGCTTGTTCTTCATTAACGTCAAAGATTTCTGATATTATATGTCTAATTAGAGCCGAATGGCATCGAAAATGATGGCTTCGCCTGTTATAATTTCTGCACAAAATATAAATAATGGTGAGAGATTTTTAATGAATTCAAATGCGTCTTTTGTTTACAAATTGTCTGCGAGTTGTCAACAAAAAGGATTTTTCACAGTATTATTGAAGAGCCAGATAAGATATTAAGAGATTAATTTCAATTATATTAGGAAAAAAATATTCAAAAAATAATTTGTTTTAAATATTTTATCATATTATTTTAGATTTGAGTTCATTTTTGATTTCAAATATAAATTCATACACTTGATTCTATAAATACTGGCGCTATTTGTATTTCCTAATATATCTTAGTATATTAGAATGTAAAGGTAATTTTAATAGGCCTTATTTATCTTTTACTGCATTGTTTTAATATAGTTAAGTTGTAATAAATAAGGTTTTGTAATCATAGGATTGGCTTCTTGATGCTAAACAGTACCTTGGATCGGACTGAGGCTTAATGGCAACTTTGTCTTTCATCCAGGTAATAGAAATGGGCTTGTCTCCGATTGCTTCGCACTTGAGGCGGGTTTTATGGTTCTTTCGCACCATTTCGGCCGTAAATTTCGACAGAAAATGAGCAGCAACTGGAAAGAAACAAATTCGAATGAAGCATTTAAACGTATAATTTATAAAAAGTTAGGAAAAGAGTTCGTTGTATTACATTGAAATATTTTCAGTTCTTCCTTAAATCGCCTTCAATCCTTGGATTCATTTGAGGAATACTTAGACAAACATGTGATCATTTTAACCCTAAACCATAAGATAATTTGTCTTTACTTCATCGACTCTTCTACTAAAAATTTCTGCTCTTAATATATTTTTTCCCACATACAAATCTATTTTACGTATAAATGCAGATTTCAATTAAAAGGCAGAAAATTTCTCTTGTCTCAGATTTTCAAATTGAATAGTTTTATTTATTTACTTATTTTATTTACTTATTTTTTAATAATTTTATTTGCATAAAACATATAATAAAATTAATAAATTTTAAAAAAATAATAAAAAATTAATAAAATTAATAAACAATATTTCCATTTGGCAGAAAAATAATTTATCTTCAGTATTGACATTCCTATTGAGTGAAATAAATATTTATTTATTTATTTAAAATTTAAGCAAAGTTTTAAAATTTTTTACTAGCATAAGCTTGAAAATGTTGTTAACGATGTAATAAGATGTTTTTTTTTATCAAAGAATTATATTATAGATATTTTAACTAATTTTTTTACTTTGCTCTGAGTTGCCACTCACAATTACTTAGTGCCATTATTTAAAAATAGTTAATATCTTATGGAGAGAATTAAATCTCAGAGTTTCATAAAAACACGTTTCGTGCAGTAAATTGCTTTTTGAGAAGTTACGAGATTTTAAAATCCTTTAGGCCAACCGTAATTTTAATTAAAATGAGAATACTATATAGCTTGTAACAGATAAGAAAATTTTGTTTTAATCTAATTTTTAGAAATGCATTTTTACTCTAAAAATATCATGCCTAGTTTAGGAAAATGCATTTATTTGTGATCGCTTTGAAATTCTTTTATAGCTAATTCTAATGAAATATTTTTATCCCACGAAAATCAGGATATATCAGCTAATTAAATCAAATTAGGGATAAAAACTGAATACATATTTTGTTGATTTAGATTATTTATTTTGAAACTTCGATTGACTTTCGAACATCATTTTTTTTTAATTACTGCTTATCTGCATGTGATTGTTAGAGTCTAAATTGGGGAGATATTTTTCAAAATGCTGTGTCATCACTCCCTCGTATAGGAAGTAGAAGAGGATCTTGAGAATTAGTAAAATTGATTCTTACTTTTGAATAGTGAAAATGACACCCAATGCTTCATTCGGTTGAAATCTCAGAATCATTTTCATTAAACAATTATTCTGGTGATGAAATGTGGGATAGCAGTGTTTCAGATTTTCTAATTGAAAGTGACTGCTGTAAGGGCTTTGGTCTGCATGAGTTTAGTAATCTGGGATTAGTTATCTGTCATAGAAAGCATCAGAACTCAAAGTATTGAAACTGCATGAGAAAAACCTGTTGGAAATAAAAACTAAGGTATCGTATTTTCGAACTAAAACGAAGAATTTCTTCAGTACTTAAGTGACTACGGCTTTCCATACTGCCTAAATATATGAATTTTAACCGAAGAACCGGGAAACACAAATTATATCACAATTAATAGCGATTATGTATCTATAGGTCAAAGTAACAATTTTATGGAATTATGCCTTAGCTATTTTATTCCTCTTTGGGAATAAATATAGAACAACTAAGTAACTCACTGGATTGTTGTAATATCGCAACTGAATTATATTTGTTGAATTACATACTAATTTCGTGATCAGCAAAGCGGATGTTCAGAATATCCCTTGGTATGGATAGCACATCAAATGAGGCATTTGGGGTGGAAAGTGCAAATTCGAACGATATTGTCTTAGAAAATTTGACTGCAACATGAGCATTAAGATACAGTTGCTGTTTTTGCACAGTCATCTTGTTAAGTTCCCAAGAAATCTTTGTGTCGTCAGTGATAAAGGAAGAGAACAGTTTCGCCATGATTTGGAAGAGTGATATCGGAAAAGAATACGTGCTAATTGAATACTGCTGGGGCATTCGATGAATTGCTCACTAACTGAGCACTCCAGAAAACATAATATGCGTAAAATCTTATTTTAACTTATAAGAATTGCACAAAAGTTGATGGACTGAGACAATAAATCCTTTATAGAAAAAATGGATGCCAATAACTAGATACTGCATCTGAATTTTCTGTATCTTTCACTCTATGTACATTCTATTTCCCAGTTTTCCGTGAAAAGTAGAGATTACACAGTATCGTAAAAAGCTGATCTGAGAAAAAAATTGAGGTCGTATTAAGATTTAGCTCTAAAAGGTTAGTAAAAAAATGAAGATCACCGATAATGAAAACTGTATGCCCCAATGTAATATTAAGCAAAAGAAGTTCACCTCCCAAGTTGAGTTTGGTGAGAAATAATAAAATTCAATAGGGTTTTCTTCATTTCACTCCCTTTCCAGCCGGCTAACAAAAACTGAAACAACTGGTTACCGCACATTGTTCCTCTTCTCAACAGAATCCGGCATTTGTTTTTATTTGCCTCTGATCACTTTCGCTGTTTCCTGCCTGAAACCTTCCGGTTGTGTTTTCGGAAAAAAGGGGGAAATGAAAATCGAAAAATAAATGCTCTCTTAACATCTTTTCCATTTCCCTAATTTTCTTTGTGTTCTTTCCAAATGGTCCCTGGATGACTGAACCCTGCGTAATGACATGTAAAGCCGCCCACGCAGAAAGGAACCGCCGCTTGATGCGTTAACGTTAGCGCCGGTGTGTCAGAAAATTGCTGGGAACTCGCATTTCGGATCTTTTTCTCTTCAGCTCGCGAAAATAGATACGGTTGATGTTGCCAAGATTTATAGCGAAGTAAGTGTTTTAATGTACCACAATATCAGATTCAACTTTTTAGGAAATTTTAGATGCATCTTTGGTTCCTTTAAGATTGCTGTAACGAAAGGGTACCACAATGGATCTTTCTTTATTTCTATTTTTTCCTTCCTCGTTGTACAAAAGTTTTCTTTTTTTCTTTTTTATTTTTATTTCGGTTCATTAACAAAATGCTATCGAAGTATTTTGCCTTCTAGGCAGTTTTTATTTTAAGCTAAGATAGCACAGACTTGTCACATTTTCTGCCTTCCAGGGGTTTTTTTTCCATTATTTTGCCGTGTAAACTTTTAGAAGATATAGGATAATACAGAGCAGAAAAAAATGAAGCAGATAGAAAGGTCATTAAATGGTCGTTTACGAAATTTTTTAGGTTTTTGTTGGGGGGTAAATTTGTGTTGTTTAGATTTTGACCGAAATGGATAGGTAAGTCATTTTTTTTAATTGCATTTTCTGCATCTCCGTGCTCAAACATTAAGAAGTTAAGGTAGTTGGATCAGTTTAAGATTCTTTCAATGTTATTTCATTTTTTAGTCATAAGGAATTCCCAGAATTGCATTTTAACGATCCTTCTTTAAGATATTTTTTCTGTTTTATTTATTTATTAAGGTAAGCGGTTTGACTTGGGTTAAATAATAACTGAAGAGAGAAATCCGAGAAAAAACTGTGACTCTTTAGTAGCAAATCTTGAAAATATATGGGTGTCTATTACTATATCTGTTATAAACTATAAAAATATTTTTTTTAAGTTGGAATAAAGTGGCTTCATGATACCTTAATATTTTTAATAATTATTTATAAATTAAAGGCTTAATAAAAGAAAAAATATCGTTTTAATACATCAATGAAGGTTTGCTTTTAAAAATAATTTTATTTGATTTATTCTTTTTATCATGTCTTTCCCTGCTAAAAGAGATTTAACGTTAAAATGGTCAGCACATCTAGGGCCGGTTGTCTACTTACTATACACCTTCAATCTGACAACTTTGCTGAGGCCTTGCCCTATTCCATTAGAAGCTTGACACAGGTAATAGCCCGCATCTGATTCAGTGGCGTCAGTGATGGACAGAGATCCGTTTTCGAATACCTGCAGGTGAGGGCTGCTCACGATAGCTTTGTAATCTCGAGGGCTGTCACCTGCAAAATCCAAGAGAATTACCGGAAAACACAGCCATTGCCACAGGCATATGGTATAATTAACTTAAAGTTGAAGGATAAGAGATGAAAAGGTCATATAATCAGAACAAACATAAAAACTCTCAGTTCAGTTTTCATACCAAGCGTAAAAAAATGGGTGTAAAAACGATAAAATAGGAGACATAATATAAGGTGGACAGAAACAATCAGATCATTTGCACTTGGTTCCACGATAACATTTTCATTAAGTCCTTTTGCGTCTTGAGACGGACGCATTTTCTCCTCTTTCCCCTCACTTGTGGGTTTCTGAATCTGTTCATTTTACCGACAGTTTGCGGGAGGCTCCCAAACGACGCCCCCAATCGGGAGTGGTCCTACAGTGGGTCAGAGGGCAAATTTGCGAGCACATTCGCAAAAACAACGAATAGTCGGAATGATATGGAGTGACATCCATTTTAGAGAAAAGCAATTTTGCCATCACTCGGCATTTTTTCGAAGAGCAACGAGCTTTTGCTGTAGAGATGTATTTCAAAAAGAACGTTTCCATTACTATGATGCAACATTTTCGACGAGATTGCAATATTGTCAGGAATAGAAGGGTTTTGAGGATTCAAACAGCACTGCGTTGGGGCACATAGTGCTTCCATTGTCGATAAGAAGCCTGCTGGTCGTCCTTGAACATTGTGAACTTTCGAAAATAAAGCAGATAAGGGCAAGCTTTTCAATATTCCCCTCCTCGTCTTTTTTACTTGAATACTATTATTTTTAAAAAGAAATTGGTAAATGAAATGTCCCACCACGCCTTTTTTAAAGAAATGTTTACCTAGTAAATATTTTGCTTTTAATTTACCCGTTAAAATCCAGCATCTTATTTATAAAATAATTATATTTTACTCCCGTGGCTAAAACTAATGCTCTGTAATTCTTTTTTGCTATGATTAATAAATCAATATGTAATCCCAAACTCCTAACAAATCCAAAATTGAGAGACATTTGTCATATGGGACTGGGGAGTATTGCACATAAATTGATAGCAATAAAATTGGAATTAAAATGGATTTAACTGAAGTCTTTATCAAAGATAGGCAGGGATATTTTTTTCTTTTCTGTAAGGGGGCTGACTTTTTTTCAAATATTGTTGACCGAAAATCCCAAGAAACTGAGATTGCAGAAGATTTGTTCATTTAATTTCATACATTTGTTTCCAATAGTTAAATTTCACAAAAGAATCATTAAAGTTTAGATTTGTAAGCTTTAACCAGTGGCGGATTTGGGAATTTTCAGACCCATGACAGTGCATATTATGAGAGCCTTCTTTTATTGAATTTGCCATTTAATGACTTAGTTTGTTTGTTTTTGAAATTAGTAACTTAGTGAAAATGTAGGTTTTCATTTATTTGCTTATTATAGCTGATGATTACGTGTCAACCGACTTAACTATATTTCAACAGATGTTTGCGCTAATATTTTCTGCAATAGCTAAATGAACGTAATGAAACAGATGTTATACTTGGCAAAATGACAACGTTATCATCATATTTTATAATTCACAAAATTCGTATTTTTTAAGAATTAAATTTAAAATTTGACAAATAAGCTAATAACATTTTCTTAATGGACATGGCTGCAGTTCCCTAGTCAGATGTCTAGTCTCCGCAGTCGGAAATATACCACTGCTTGTAGCGCTGGAAGTTACAGGGTAACCTTCCGAACACAAATTATTCTGAATAAAATTTAAAATGCAGATAATTTTGTAATTAAGTAACAGAAGAAAAAAAGTTTTACGACTTCAAAAAGGTAGCAATATCAATAAACTTAATACTTCCGATTTTTAAAATTTGTACTCTATTTATTCAATGAAAAATTAACAGAAGTTTGTATTATGATATCTGAAGAAATAATAGAATTAAATATTAATTGTAGTAACAAAATTTCTTGAATTGAAGCAAACACAGTCGCTTTGAAAATTTATATGTTAACGATTTTCCTAAAAATTATTGTAATATAGAAGATTAAAAAGAGATAATTTTATTATATTTTCACAATTCCCCTAATTTTTTTATTATATTTTTTCTCCTCCAATTTTACTATAACTCAATAAATGGCTTTTCAAATTAAATTTTTCGATGAATATATATTCTAAGTACTGAAAACTCATAGTGAGACTTTTCAAATTATTAATTCTTCGCTTATGCTCAGAAGTAGGGTTAGACTTCTATTCTGTTACTATTTAGTTTAATTTAGTTATACTACTGCCCCATTTTAAAGCAATGCCAGGACTATTTTGGGATGGACCTCGTCATTTTGAACCGCCGTCTGATGAAGAGGACGACACTTGAGATGGGACCGCATTCTCCAAACTTCCACGCCAAACCAGCAGGGGGGGGGTGACGCTTGACCTGCTCTTACAGATTTAGTGTGAACCAGATCCGTTTAGACGACGGTTCTATGGGGGAATCAGGTAAACCTGAAACCCTCCAGTTCGAAGCGGAGACCTTACCACCGGGCTACTGTGGCCCATTCATTTGTTGGTACATAAATCTTTATTATTATTATTATTCACTTTTATTACAGTTATTTTTCCCTTTTTCTTTTAATCTAATGTTTAATTTAGAATTTCTTGAATGTCAGTATTTTACCGTTTCTGCATTTCATTCTGGTTCTATTAGATCAATTTTTTTCGGGGGGGGGGGGATTTGGTTCTTAAATTTCTTAATATTTCTTTATCTAAATTTGTAATTTTGTATTTGATTAATCTGGATTTCTTAATTGTTAGTATCTTGCTATGTGCATTTTAATCTCGTTCTTCTTCTCGCAACCTCAGTTTCTTTGAATTTTCAGGGTCAGTCTTTGGACGAATGTCAAACACCTCTCTGAATAAATAAATACCTTGAATTCCCGTCAGAGTCACCAGCCGAATTTATTTTCATTCCAATTTATAAATACGTCATAAGCTTCAGGCTTGCAAAAAGAGAGTTTTTCTGCTTTTGATAGTTTCATTTGGAGTTTGAATTAGCAAATAGAATTTGAGCAAACTAAATACAAGTTTTTTTAGCGAGAAATTAAAAATAATAAAGTCAATTTAAAAAATTTTAATTTTAGTTTTCATTATTTTTGGATATTCCCAAATTTATAAGGAACTTTCAGCTGGCAAATATCACTTATTCGTTAGATTTTGAAACCAAAATATCACCATTTAAAAATATTTTCACTTTGATATATTTTCATTTCATTTAATGCAACAAATTTAAAGTATTTTTGCTGCTTCATTGCATTTTAAAAATCTTTTAAAATGTCTCCCTTAAAAAATTTTTAATGAATGCTTAAGGGGATAATAATAAAAAATAATAATTATAATAATAGGAAAATGAAATAATAAAATAAATAATAAATATAAGTAAAGGAAATTTTTTTTAAAAAATGAATAAAAATAGTAAATAAAGGAAATAAAAAAAAAGGAAAAAAATTCTGAACCTATTTATGAGGCTTTAATTATCTTCGCTGCGAACGAAAAGAATGAAATGTTACTTCATGGTTATCTTAATTTTAGTGGTTTTAACATGATATAAAAAAATCATTTATATTAAAACGGTATATACGGCTTAAAATATTCCCTTTCGTCGTCAATCATCGAGTTATTATCCAATATAGGCAATTTGCAGATGCATGACAATCAGGCATTCGTTGTGGTGGGCTTTGAGTAATATTGTCAAAAGGATTTTAATACAAATTTCCCATTCTTTTTCTCATAGTATGGATAAGGACAGCTTGATTTTTGGAGGATACGAACATGCAGCAAGATTCGTTCCAACGCATCGCATATATTTATATAGAATTCAAATAAGGTGAAAAAACTTGTAACATGATATATCTTTCTCCATTCAGATAATCTTGTTGAGATCAGTTTGGTAGCAGAACTCACCATATTGGCAGGTTATTGAATCAGCATCATAGAAAAACGTTTAAAAAGGGAACAAGTCTAATTCATACTTTCCGCAAGTTTATAGTTCTTATATGGCATGGGATCCGTTTGCCATAATACCTTTCCATATTCGTACACGATAAATTCAGTATTATCGCATATTACCGTTTCTTAATACTTTCTCTATGACAACCATTATAAATGTCAAGCTATATGAGTTGCCACTTTCCATGGAAAGAAAATCTGAGCCGATTTCCGAAGCCAATTTTCAATATACACTATGATGAGCTCTCGTTGATTGATCCGAAACAGGCGACAAGCTCTCGGGCCCCCAACTCCGCTTGTCTCAAATAGTCTTGCAGCAGTTTTCAGGCTAATCAGAAGAGCGATTTGATTAATCAATTTGTTGTGACTTTTTTTTTAATGCTGTAAAGACCTTTTGAAACAGATTCATTTCGAGAACGACTTTCCAGCCAGATTCTGTCTGTTGCAATGTCCACCTGTTTGAAGCACGCACAATGCCAGGAAATTCTTTTGAAGATATTTGATGCATTGGCAATGCATGTTACTTAACACCCTTCTTTGTGTAAAATCACATAGATAGCGTTTATTTAATATGATTCAAATGTTCCAAAATGCTAATTCTATCGATTTGCTGGCGTTCTGCTTCACTTGTCGCACACTACGAATTCCTGCGAACTAATTTCTACATGTCGACGTAACCCTTTGGTTTTCAAAAATTTCCATCATTCTCCTGATTTGCATTGCGCCACATTTTCTGCGAATTCTTAGAATTTGCTACGTTTAGTATTGCAACTGCCAAGAAGCACTGTATTTTGATGCTGTAGTTACATTTGGAACATATTATGCCCTTTTTTAGAACTCTTCTAATTATATTAAGTTGTAAAAGGCTATTGAATCGTAATTGATATTTTGTAAATTGTAAGTACTGAATTGATTCATTATAACCTTTGTTATATATATATATATATATATATATATATA
>JAPMOR010090161.1:676807-713578 GCA_026543865.1 Argiope aurantia
AAATGATTCCATGTTGTTAATAATAATGAATAATGATCCATACGAAGTTTAAAATCTTTCTTTGCATTAAAATGTGGAAAACAGGCTCTTTTTTTTTTTTTCGTTAAAAGGTACGAAATAAAAATGAAAGATTTTTGAAAACGCGTATTTCTTTAGAAATAAGAGAAAATTAATTTTCTTATCAAAAATGTGCCGATGAAAATAAAAGAGGCAACGCGAGCGTTTCTAAAAATTGTACAATGAGGAAATGAATTGAACATTATCTTTGCGTGAGATCTGGGAATGCGCAGCTTATCATTTCCTGGATAAACTGCATCGAAATGAAGGAATGAAGCTGCAGTGAATGTCACAGAAAAAAAAATTCCGGGATTTTCATGAAAATTAAAATATATGATAAATGTGATTAAAATTCCTATTTTTTCGTATTTCGAGTTCCATCCGTGCCTCTCGGTTTTACGTCTTCTTTTTGATTTTAAAAGAAAATACTTTTTAGTACATGAAGAAAAACTTCGTTTTTAAAAATCTTTTATTCTATTAAATATACAAAAGAATTTATCAATATTCTTTTTTGATTTCTGTTATTTGATCTGATAAAGTACCTATCCTATTCGAGAAAGATCTGTCTAGTATTATTTACGACGATTCATCATCTGAAGAAAGACTGCCTCATACGGTTGATGAAGCAGAAAATATGAGTGCTTTCCGTGGATTGCATTACTTTGTGCACGGCGAGTTCGAATAGAATTATTTTCGAAGTAAAATTTCAATGAAGTGTCAAAACTTAAGTTTAAATACCATTTCAGAGTATGAAAATTTAAATTTGTATTATTTTTAATATTTTAATCCTTATCTGATCTGACTTTTTATACGTGAAAGGTGATTTCGGTAAATATGCGAAACATTTCCAGTATTATAAAAAAAAAATATGTATTTTTTGAAGAAATATGACAAATATATGTGTTTCAAACAATTATTTATAAGCTTTTTTGTGTGATATTTTTTAAAATAATTTCCGATATGAAGCAATGGTTTCGCATATTAAAAAAATTATTTTGCTTCCTTCAATAATCCTTCAGAATTTTCAAGTAAAACAATCTATTAAAGTTGCTTGTGTCAGCTCAGAAACTACACATTTCTCTCACGACACACGAAGTTTTATTTTCAAAAATGTAATCATTACATATACGTACCAAATGGTTAGATTGAAAATATCGTTTATCCTAGAATAGCAATTGTTTAAATATTTTTAATGAGTAGTTGTATTTTGAGGACAAAGAAATCTGAATTTGGAAACTGTATCAAATATATATAACATAATTTTGCATTTTGCATTTGTGTGGCCGTAAAAAAAAAAAAAAAAAAAAAAAAAAAAAAAAAAAAAAAAAAAATCTTTTTGAATTAACTTTATTTTATTTTGCCGCAGGAAGGCATAGTTTGGACACGGGAAGAAGACAGCACATCTCTTTATATCGGGAACAGTGAGAGTTTTTCCCTTGATGATTCTAATAAGAGATTCTTTTAGGGATTTTTTCAAATGTGTTGACATAAGAAAATGAATCTTTAGAATCCTTTATGCTGTAGGCGTTTTTGAATTTCAATCCCTTGTCTTGGAGTTTGACAACCAAAGTTTCAGCCATTTTTTAGAGTGCACTCAGAAACAATAAAATAAAAATGTGGGATTTAAATCAAGAAATAACAGAAAATTTTAGAATAAAATAATATGGGCTAATTTAAGATAAAAATTAGGAAATTAATAAATATTTAAATTACATTATGTAATATTATTACATATTCTTTTTTCTTTTACTTTGATATCTGCAGAACCGAACCATACGAATGGAGATGTGTTTACAACATCTACTTATTTATCAATTAAACGAGGGTGCTTAGCGAATGAATGAAGTGTACGAATTCTAATGACGTCTTTCAGCAATAGCTTTAAATTGGTGAAGAATCTTTCATAATTACGTTACGTTTAAAACTCAAACACATTTATAGTCCCTTTTTTGTATTTTATATCATCAAATGTTGAGTATAAACATTTATAGTTAATATTTAAAATCACGAAAATCACATTGAAAAAATACAAATCAAAATACAAGAATAAAAGTTAAGAAAAAAACATTTTGTGATTTTTACCGTTATCTTTATCATATATATATCTTATAATTTTACTACGATTCCCCTAATTACATTGCCAATAAGGCGCGGATGCAATATAACACGAAGTAAATGTCAGGCCCACACGACATCCATTCAACATACAAATAGATACAATAGATTTCTTGACTTTTGTCCTTTTCTGTTCTTACTTGAATAATTTTTTACTAATGCTTAGTTTTTTTTATATATTTTCATCATCGAATTTTAATTAAATTTTGGTTTCTCGGTTTGTTTGGGGGTTAAGAATCAAAGTTATGTCTCTCCGCTTTCATGGCCAGCACTGCTTTCAGAAAATCTTAAAGTGCATTTATTCGGAATACATTCATTTCATTTCTCTGAAAATGCTTGTGTTTTCAAACAAAAATTAGTATTTATTCGTCTCTTCATTTAACATTGTTTTGCATTTCTCCTTCGTTTCTGGAATTGCAGCCTGTCGTGCATTCATAATATCTCCCCTTTCGATGATCTCTGCCTTAGTTTATTGATTTCTCGCGCACAAATTATGGAGAAAATATTGGAATCATCAAAACATTCGAACTCGAGTTTTGTCGGATCTCCCAGAGTTCGAAAACCACATTTTTGACATAATGTTCTTCTGTCCACCCGTCTCTCTGACTGTTATAAACATAATTCAAAAACATTTTGAGCTAGACATATGAAATTTGCGTACAAGGTCTTTACACTACGATTGCCGATTTCTATCAAATTTTGATCGAAATCCGTTGAGAGGAAGTATGTCTGTCCAGCTGTTTGATTGTAAATGAACGTGATAACCACTAAACGAAGATAAATAAAATTCAGCGCACAGATTTAACAACTGTAGTTTATCAATGTTTGAGCCAAATCCAAGAAGGCCTTGACCATCTGTCCGTCTGTATTTCCAGAAACATATAAATGCGATCATTCAAGATGGAATGATTATATAAAATTTGTTACGCGATTTTACGATTATAATTCTTCTGTGTGAAATTTTTGTTTCATCCCTTTAGGACAAAGGCGTCAAAAACACAAATTCGACTATCGGATATTATTTACTGCATGGTAGGGAAGACTCGCCAAGGATGACGCAATATATTCAGCAAAAATGTGAAATTCACGCCAACGGTAACTATTATACAAGAATGCCATGGAAGGCGTTCTCTTTGCGGGAAAGTTTTGAGGAGACTACTTCTGCCGGTTTTTATTTCCGTTTTCTCTCTTCATTCGATTGATTTATTTTCCTTGCGCTTCCCAAATAGATTTTTATCATGATCTTTTTTCCGTCTGCCTTTTGTTAATTATGCTCTTGTCAGGTATGTTAATACATATCCCTTCACTCAACATTTTAGAATGATCATTCCGTCTGGAGGGCTCGATTCATATGAGGAATCCTTTTTTATCTTATCATATATTAGAAGACAATGTTTTTGTTTTGGCTAATATCCAAATTTTAAATATCTTAGGAAGAAAAAATGTTTCTTAGCTTAACCACGGATAAAATGCAATATAACAACAAAAGTGGAGATTTCTGTTCAATTCTGGATGAATGCCAGAAGTCCCTTTATGCAAATGCATGCGAACACAACTCTAAAATGCCCTCAGAAAGAGAAAATGGAGCAAAGTCATATCACTGACTCGTCGACCCGCCCGAAGGCACACGGATAATAAATACTGAATGACCGGACCGCCGCAACAGAAACATTGGCTTTAACTGTGGTTGAATTCTAAGGGCCATCACCGGCCTCAGTATAACCCTTCCCGAAGGAAGTACGTCCCGTCATCGATGGGAGGAGCCTGACCCCCACCTATTTATGTACCCTTCAGGGTGACGATATCCAACCACCATGCCGGAAGTATCTCATCCTCATTTCGAGGTTTTCCCCGAGGGGAGAAAATTTTGCAAAATGCTATTTATTTATGATCTAAATTGTAAATCTGTATCAAATTTTGGACAAAATCGGTTAAGTTTCTTTCATTTTTTCCCCCTTAATCATAGCTTATTAAACATTTGCATTGTCTAGCGTGCGTCTTTTCAGAATGGCATTTCCTTCCCTATAATGAATACGATTAACGAGAATGAAATAAATTTACGTTCGAAAAAATGTTCCATATATTTATCAAATTATAAGATTTAAAGAATTGATTCAATTATATATACCCGACTGTGAATGAAAGCATCTGGTAGGACTGAACTGGAAAGGCGGATTTTGTTATCATTATAAAAGGAAGAACAAAAAAAATTGTTGATTCAGTGCAGGGACAGGTTCCTCCTCTGGCGAGAGTCCAGGTTTAGAGTTCGCAATTAGAATATTCTTCTAAATATAAACAGTGCCGTTCGTATCACGCAATATTTCGTGCCCATGACGATGATGGCCTTTCAAAATTATTATTGCATTTTATATTTTCATCTTATTTAATTTTCTCCTTTTGGCGTTTCATTTTAGAATGAAAGAATGCGCCACAAGAATAGAGTTTTTTTCAGCTTTTAATATCAAAATAGTCTCGTAGCTTTTGATCTATTTAACACATTACAAACTTTCCATTTTTTTTTTTTTTTTCCTTCTAATCTCCAGCCCTTTTGATGATTCTTCTTCCTTACGAAGAATTTTGATTTTAATGCAGATTATTCCATACCATTACAACTGCATTAAAAAATAAAATAAGTTATTAAATTTCTTATTTTTTTGTCTTTAATTCATAATTATAAATAATTGGAATTGATTAATTAATTTTTTCTCAAACGTCCTTCTAGGTGGCGTCCCTTATATAGAATCAGAATTTAATTAATTTGCCGACGTTTGATAGACTTCTGACAAAATTAAAATATTACATCACCGTAATGAATAGATTAATTTACAGAAATTCAGAACTCTAGACCTATCAGGAAAACGTGAAAGGAAGATTATTAGAAACATGAAACAAGTCAGTCTAAGCAAAAATGTATAAAAATAAGGCTTTTTTTACTGATTATTTCATCCCGGGAGACATGATTTATGTACAAGCATAAGCTACCAGCACATCACTCAAAACGACACAAGAGAAATGAAGAAAAGCTAATGAAAATTTTATCCCTGTTAATATATACTGTGAGATTTTAATAAGGATTTCCTATACGTGTCGAATTTAGGTAAGGGAATTGGATTTAGGTAAGGGATTGGAATAGGGACGTTTTAAAAGAATTAGTTTTGTTCAGCAATTTTTATCCCTTCACTCGGGGCGTGGGAACTGCTGACGAAAGCATTTTTACAAAGCTTTCTGTTGCGTTAATCAAATAAAAAAAGTGGAATGGTATCACGAAAGAAGAAAATGTTACAGAATGAAGTTAATATGTGCTGAATTGTATATTATATATATATATATATATATATCTTAATTCATTTCCTAATTTTATCTAAATTTAACCCATATTAACTTCATTCTAAAATGTTCTTATTTCCTGATCCAATTACACCTTCCCACCCACCAAATCCAGATTCTGCCATCCGACTGGTAGAAATTGTACCTTTATTCATCACTCCACATAATTTTTTTCCACTCATTTTCTGTCCAATTTCAACTTGCCTTGCACCACCTCAATCAAGCAGTGCGGTTTGATTTTGTAATCAGAGGCGTATGGGCAGCAGCACAACAATGAAAACAAAGTAAATGTGCTTTCTTGCTGATGGTATTTATCAAGACAACAGTCCCGGATGCTGGTTGGAAATCCTGCAGCATGTATTCCATCTTTTTCCGAATTTCTTTGGACAGCACTCGTCGGTCTCCATCTCTTAATTTCCTGGGTCTGCCGGTTTGAAGTACATTCCGACAGTCTCCACTCACCTTCCACTTCTTAATCATAAAAGTAGATATGTGCCTTAAGGATTGGCCATTTCTATGACACCCGATAATTATGCCTTCCTCGAAGTCAGACAGCTCTGAATTCCGTGATATCTTACATACGACACGTGCCAATGCTGTTTCCTACACGATATTTAGTACAGAAGGCGTGGCGTACATCAGGACTGCAGACATCCTCATTTGCATGGCTAATACTTATTGGTAGATAGTGTGTATATATATATATACACGTCTGTATAGTTAATGCTAGTAGAAGTTTTACATCAAATAGACCGCTATAGTAGAGAATATCTTCATTTATTTTCCATTAATCCTTTATTCTCTATAACACTAAAAGAAAGTAGTATAATCGTCCACTATTTGACCTCGAGGTAGTGGCACGACACCATGTTTCATTTTCTCCTGGTCCAAAAACCTATTTCTGGAATTACATTTATCTGTGCGTGAATACTTTTACTCAATCAATATAGCTCACACGTGCCCATTACACCAAAACTGTAGGTTTATATAAAATTTTGGAAGTCATTCATCAGTGGCAAGTTGTGTCGCTCTATCCATCTTCGTGCCTAGAAGTCCGGACGAGGAATGAGATTCGGCGTATGGTTATTTCACTGCAATTGTAACCAGGAGTCAAATTTTCGACCTAATTGGTTAATACGATGATTCGCAATCGTATACTCGTTTTTATTTATGGCACTACAAGATAAAAAGGTTGCCATTTTGCGTTCGTTAAAGAGAATAGTAAGAGAAGCGCTTTCCGTTATTTTTTCTTGGCCACAGACTTCCGGATCCCTAGACAGAACCCATAGTCATCATTAAGCACTTAAAACGAAAGAATCCAGGCTTATCCATCAAATTCTTTATTAAATCGTCCCTCCCCCAAGAATCCCATCCCTAATGAGCAGACAGAAAGAGAAAAACCGGCTCAGCCTTATCGAGCAGCGGATGACCCTCACGCCAAGCACCTGTGAAGCGATTCAATTAAAACCTCCGCTGTCCGCGTTATCTGTTAAACGCCGCCATCCATTGATGCAGGCGGTCCGTCCTCATAAATCGGATGAGAAATACCGACAGCGGGCGATACTTTCGCCAAATTCTTCTTTCTCCTTCTCGTTTAATTCTACGGTAAACTATATTTTTACGATGCGGAGACATAAAAGTTGAATTTTTATTGTCGAAAATTTGGCGAGATCCGCCAGGTAATTGAAAAGCGGGACGTTAAAGATAGTTGGGCGAGAAGTTGTTTTGGGACACAAATTTCGCGCTGCTGGCCATAAAACTCTTGATTGACCTAATCCCAGGGGTAACTGCGGAGAACTTTATGGTCCGGTAATCGGGCGGTTGGGGGGGGGGGGGGAGTTGACGCGGCAGGAATTTCATAAGATGCAGTACTGGCCATTGGTGGGAGACTTTTTGTTTAGTTAAGTCATTTTAAATGAGGTCGGAAAATTATGAATATTTAACGTTCAAACACGCCGACGCACAGAATTTGACTCCCTTTTTTTGCTACAACCAACACTCATCGTTTCTGATAACTATGTCATCGCATCTTGCTCTCGTTTCGTGCACAGAATCTTGGGAGGTAGATTGGCGAAGTTCGTAGAATTATTTCATTTGATACGATTTTTTTTTTTAACCCTAGTCATCATCAGTGGCCTAGCAGATGTAAATTACTCCCAGAAAATTCTTTTACTTTTTTTCGCTCTCTCGTCATATTGGACACTGATATTCTTCTATCCGTCGCCATCATGGATTCAATGAGAACATATATTTAAAACAAAATTTCGAAATCATAATTAAAAAATCATTTGATATTTAACTAAGTAAGAACTATAAAAAAATTAGATAGTTAAACTTAACATTTGAATAAAACTTATATAAATATTACATTTCATTTTTGTAGGGTTTCCATACAATACTTATTTCATAATTACAATGAGTATGAAATTTTTTTGAACTAGAAAATCGAGATGAATTTTAGCATTTAATTCCTCATATTATAAAATCCGAATTGACAAGGAATTAATATTTCGAAATATTAAATACTAATTTAATCTCTAGTTCGAAATAATAAAATAATGTAACATGATACATTTTTTGGCATGATTTTTTTTTATTTCATTGTATCATTTTACTCGTAATACACTTTTTAAAGAACGCAATTTACATTTCCTTCAGCTTACTTGCATTTCTAACAAATATTCTAGTATTTTGAAATATATTGAAGCATTCATTAGTAATAAAATGAAAAGAAAGTATAATATTTTCTTTTGTTTAGCCGCGAGAGCTGTTCATTTGTTCTCGTTGTTTTTTTTTTTTTTTTTTTTTTTTTTTTCTTATTCTTCTTACAGATTTGCGAGTAATAAAGATTTCATTTCCACTTTTTCAAATGAAGGGATTTAAATATGCAGAAATATATTTTACACATGTAAACTTTATTCCAAGCTATTAACTTAAACACTTTCCATTAAATAACAAAAAGGCGAGGTGCAACTCTATTTCGAGACACCAGATACAATTCACCATAAACTTAATTTCAGAATCTTATTTATCTTGAAGGGAAAAAAAGTATCAGTGAATTACTTTCAGAATGTTAAAATTTTATTCTTACATTATTATATATATTATAATCATGCAATAAAGCGATTTAAATCAAATTGTCATTTTAGGTATATTTCTTTTAAATGTAAAAATAAAAATCTTGAACTATTATTTACTTATACATCTAAATGGAAACATGTAGTTCTTTTGTGTAAAAGTAATATTAAACTCACATCGTCGAAAATAAGCCGTAAACCATCATCTAACAATTCAACAGACATGTTATCTGCTCTCAACAGTTCGGTGCGGCGTCATTGAAGAAGTGATCCTTTAAATACGGTGAAAGGAAGCATGGTGTCTTTTAATTAAAAAAAATAATAATTTTATAAGGGGAATTATTTCAGACTGTAATTAATTTTCAATAAAAATAAAAAAATGACTTTCCCTCATTCTTTTCAATCATTTTTGATTTCCATTATGTTATTTTGAAAATATTTCCATCCGTTAATGTGACAAACTTAAGCGACATTTTACGATGTTTATCTTCATTTTTTCTAATTACGGACGATATTTTCAATTCAATTTTCTTATTTCTCTGAGTGTTTCGATTTTCATCACTCTACATCCTGATGCTTCTCGCGTTTTCTGATCTATCATCCCTGATAAATGCATTGATGATTTCGTATTTAAAAATAAGATTTCAGGTCTTTCATAAGAAATTGGATCCAACTTCCAAAATTTAATTATTAAAATGATTTTTTAATTCACTTATTTATGGAGCATCTAATAACAAAGAAATAATAATATAATAGCAAAGAAAATTTTTATAGTATAAATATTAATGTTTTTGCATTTCTTTTTAACTGATTTTCTTTTCAGGTAGCCATTTTTTTTTTTTTTTGTTCAATAAGCTTCATTTCGTCTTCAATTTTCATCCCAAAAAAATGGAGTCGGAAGACGAGCCATTAAAAACAATAAAAAAATGCAAATTTGCATTCATACGATTTTATTAGTATTTCCATTATTTATTCCTTCATATTGTCTTGTTTAAGGCAAGTATTGTCTTATAACGATTCCATAATATATATTTCATTACGGAATATTATCAGAACGACAGGGCGTCTGAAAAATCGCGTTACTTGTATCCTAGTTATTCTCTACTCGTTATTAATGTAAACAAACAAAAGAAATCAGATAGAAAAATAAATGATTACATTCATTGCTTGTTGTTTTGATAATACTTAAGGGACAAGTAAAGATAATAACTCGATGTGTAATTGTGTTCAAACAAAATGCTGAGGCAAATTTTCAAAAAAGTATGTCCCGTGATATCTTGTACTTTTACCAAATCTGTAACAACAGCTTCATTGTAGTTTCCAATAGGTTTTAGATGCGAATGGGAATCGTAATGATAAAAACATGTGAAAAAAATCGTCATTATTTCGGTCATTCGAATTATTTGACTGATACCGTGAGATTTGTCTCATTCATATTTAGCGGGACCTCTGTAATAATTGAATTCATTTTGAAAACGAATATTGAATGATTCAAACATATAAATACTGGTTCTAGAAATTATGCGCAAGAGATAAAATTTCCTGAATAATAAATGCGTGGAAAGAATTATTTTTAATATTTCACAATTTTAGAAAATAATGTGTAATTGATAAATAAACAGGGATAAATTTTAAGAATTAAACATTTAAAACTCGGAATTTTTAAGAAATTCATGCATTATTAATAATAATTTAATAACAAAGAAGAAAATTTTGATGAACTGATTGTGTAAGGCACTTCTACCGTAACAATTTCTTTATAAAACTTGAAAATAATAGAACACCTAACTGGCAATGCACATCTGACGTGGTTCGTTTTTTAAAAAAGGATGACGGATGTTTTTTATTGAATACATTGAAATTTACTAAGTCTTAGAGTTAATGAAGGTTAAAGAGGGGAAGTCGCAAGGTTAAATCTTAGAGTTTATAAAAAAATATTTGCTCGGTCACTGGGAACACAAGGTATAAATTCTAATCATGATTAAGTGAAAAGTTCGAATTATCTTCGAAACCGAGTTAAAACGTTCGAATCAGATAAGTTTCACAGTTGTTTACTTTTGCTTATTTTCTGAAAAGTCGATGCGGACATTTTTTCTGCGTGGAATCAAAGCTAAAAGAGAAGAACAAAAACAGGTCGAGCTCAACCCTATATATTAATGTTATGTTTTAAAATTCGGTTGGATCAAAGGGGGACATCTTCTGTGGCGAAGCAGTAACTATAACTTCCGAACCATTAATGAAAATGCATTTATCGAACTCAGTGATTTATCTATACAAATATAAGAGAAAATTCATAAATATTTCCCACTCCAGAGAAATTCAAACGACTCAACGGATTATTTTCAGATCCTTTTTACAAATACTATGAAGCATGAAGAAAGGTTTAATGACTATTTTGCGATAATTAATTTAATAGCGATATTTCTATTAATAAAAGACATGAAAAGGTTTTGAATTCCAGGCAATGTCTGTTTTATCACTTTGCATTCTATACTGCAACTCTAACCGTAAAAAGTATAAAAATGTGACATCTGTACACAAATGGTCTGTTTTTCATAAAAACAATAAAGAAAAAATTATAAACAGGTATTGGAATTCTTGTCGAATTTTTGGCCCTTATATTGTTGAAATAGATGTGAAAATATGTGCTTTGCAAGTGACTGACGCAATACAGTTTCAGTTGCTGTCTTCCTTATCTTTTTCTTAGGGACAGTGTGCTTAGACTGTCAAAA
Organism: Argiope aurantia; assembly: GCA_026543865.1. Taxonomy (NCBI): domain Eukaryota; kingdom Metazoa; phylum Arthropoda; class Arachnida; order Araneae; family Araneidae; genus Argiope; species Argiope aurantia. Next base: position 688,116 of record JAPMOR010090161.1, read on the forward strand.
ATGATATGGTAGATTTGGAAAGAGCTCGAGCAAACGTGATGGATTTGAGTCATTACCTCGTGCAAACGAAATGATATAAATATTTAATAACATCGCTTTTAAAAGTCTGAATGCATTTTCTGTCAGAAATTTTAGTTAGAATCCCACTGTTATCGTACAATGAAATTTTTTTTCTAAAGATCTGCTTGTTCCTCTCTTAGTATAAAAATTACTTTTTTTACCACACAGTCTGATGAGTTCACTTGCTACCAAGTTGTGGTAAAAATTGGCAACAGATAAACAGGAAATCTAAGGAATGGCAAATAAGTACTGTTACAAATATTGAATCAATCCTTTTATATTTCATATATAGAAAAAAAAGTTATATTTCCTCTAATACGATGATCATCATAAAGTTTATTTTGAAACAGTTTTTTTTAATAAACGCTATCATTTTCGATGACCGCAAATAATTTTTCTTAAAACGATTGCAGCACGAATCCTTCTAAAGTGTTTTCTCATGCAATTTAATGCCCAATCGCTCTACAAGAAAATCAAAACTTCTCTGCTTTTAGCATTTATTTCAGCTTCTAAAATCTGTCAAATACTTTAAAATGCTGAGATCCGCGGAGAAATGGGGCTTCACCTTTTCTTAACAAAATGTGGACAGCCGACATGGATACAAATCTGTGCTGATTCGGCTTGTTACAATGATGCACAATCTTCTGTACTGCCAAATCTCTCTTGGAAAATAATATGTTAATAATCAGCCATAAATATGTAACCTTTCGGTAAAATTCCCCTCTCACCTACACTCGTTTTTAACTTTCTCATATGCGAAATATACTGCCGCATTGAAAAGAAACAATCGACTTTTCATAGCCTCACACTGGTCACGTATTCAAGAGATCGTGAGTTCGAATCCCACTAGCTACAATGAGATTCAACATTTGTGTAAATATTTATTTAATTCCTTGATTTATTTTCTCCTTTATTTCGTGTTCCAGAAGATTCTGGGCCTTTCTTTTATTTAACAGATCAGTGCTCGGGACTTTTCTTATTGTCTCCAGAAAAGCATTCTGGAACTTTCCCTGCTGGTATAAAAGTCGAAGATCTCTCAGTCACGGTGTTCAGAGATGTTACAGAGCTTGCATTTGTACTTCACTCATTGAGTTGAGTTAATAAATTGGTTTAGCTTTACTTCCTGTGTGTCATTGAGTTCCACACTGAAATACCTGCGTAACGATATAGAAAATATTGTAATCACTAAAAATTCGAAATCTTGACAGTTCGAAAAACATATTTTTTGATTATGCCAGTTTGTTTGCGACAAACATATCTCAAAACCGCTTTGAGTTAAACATATAAAATTCAGTATATTGTCTTCAATTGTAATCTAATTTGTAGATTTTTATCAAGCTTTGAGCAAAATTTGTTCAGAGCAAGTTTGTCTGTCCGGATAGTTCAATATGAATCAGCAAAATGACTGCAAAAGGAAAATAGCTAGATGGATTAAATTCAGTATTCCGATTTAACATGTATACTATAGACACTTATCAAATGTTGAGTGAAATACAACTAGTGGTTGATCGTCTGGCGATCTATGCTGTCAAGAATCATGTAAACACAATAAAGCGAAAACTTGATGACTAAAATAATTTGAGAAGTAATTTGTGTAGTTCTGAATCTAATTATGCTTTCGATCAGTTAGAAGTAATACGTCTAAGACACGAGTTCCGTTTACGGATACTGTTCATCACCCAATAACTCTCTAGGAGATCATTGTTGAATTTTAGCTGAATTTCCATTGTTTAAAACTGTAACTTAAAGGACATAAAAATATTTCCTCGGAACAGCTCTTCGCTTTTTAGGTGTGTGTCTTTTTGCTATTATAAGATTTACGGTGCCAAATAGCTTCTCATCGGAATACATCTGACTGTCAACTCTTTATATACTACGTCACTTCATCTGTTTCTGGCATCTTTGTAATATTTGTGCTAAAAACTTGGATTCCTCTTTTGCGAACATGTTGAAAATCCAAATATTTATTCTTGACATCCTGTTAGCGCAAGATATTGCACGATATCTCCACGATGTTGTTCATTATTTTAAATACCAGGAAGATAATGTCACAATGTTGATGGGTACTTTGTGCTAAATGATAATTTATTTTTGCATCCATTTTAATTCCTAATAAATCCATATTTTGCAATCTTATTAAACAGGAAAGACACAATTTTAAATAATTGTGCTCTCTGTATTGATATTTAGCGGCTATGGAAGCAGTATCCCCGGTGGGCAGGCAGTCAGCAAATGTATCAAGTGAGAGTGATCTATTTTGGTGTGCCATCTCTGCATCAAATCTCTGGATTGACGCCAAATTTCGAACTTAATTTAACAACGGGAAGAAGCACTGTTCCAAAATGAATATTTTACTCATTTTATCATTTGAATACGTTAAGAGAAACCCCTGATCGTTTGAAATTGTACGATAAGCTGAAAGGAAAACATTCTAGTTAGTTGCGTGCTATTTGGGAGGGAACTTTGCTGAAAATTTAGTTCCCATGACATGTAACTCATTTGAATTTAAAAGAATGGCTTTTTGGTACAAATTATTAGTGCATTTTTGAATGTTATGATAATTTTTAATTCGCATTTTATTTATTTATTTATTTATTTTGCAATTGGATTGATTTTAGGAACAAGTGCATTCCGTTATGTAATTTTTTTAAACTTATTTTATGCAGCTTTACTGAACTTTTAAGTATTATCTTCTTAAGAAACCTCAACAAAGACTGAATTTTTCAGCTCAGTTTGAAAAGCTTTTTTGCATCGTTAGTCAAGGAATTGAATCTCGTTTTAAAATCAATGTGTAATATTTCATCCACCTTTTACATGAATTCATAGATCAATTTTATGCGTATAACCAGGTTGTGGGTTCAATTATCCACGGCCAAAGGCCAGAAATTACAATTTCGATCTGTCTGCTAAAAGCGAACCGAAGTAAACAATTTAATTTTCTCTTCATTTTTTTTCCAATTACATATTTGAAGTCTTATGCTATTTTAATAAATAAGCAAAGTTCCATATGGAAGATATTACGCACCTACTATATCGTCCTGAGGTGGCTCCTAGTGGTACATACTTCCCTTTCTCATAATCGAAGGAGTTCTTGTAAAAACAAAGCTCTCTTCACTATTAATCCGGCCGTGAAACTAATCGCCAAGTTTCTGTTTACAAATTAGGAGTGTATCACTAAAGATGCCCTCGCTTTACACCCTAAATTCCTCGTTTGAAAGAGCAACCGGCTCCCTAATGCCTTATTAGAATAGAACTTCCCTGGCCAGGTTGGGCTAGGTTATTAGTGCAAGGATTAAGTTAAGACAGCTTTCTATTTTAAACAGAGACAAGATTTCTATCAATAGCATGAACAAACTTTTCCTGTGATCGAGTAAATTCTTCACTTGGCTTAACGATAGGCTGGTATCTCTTTATTATTCATTCGTTTTTCATGCAAACTGCTAACTTTTTAATATTCTATTCGAATTGTAATCTTTTTCTTTTATCAATATACAACATAAAATTTGTATTCGAAAATGCATATAAAAGGAAGAACTGCTTCGCTAATTTGAAAGTATCTTCAAACATACACCATGCAGGCATGCAGAAGAGAAAAAAATTCAAGCAAAATCAAGAGAGGCAGAATGGTTAGAGAAAAGGACGACATTCAGCGATGGTTACTGCATTGGTAGAACCATACCGTGAATTACCATTGTAGCGGTGTGGCTAACGGTGCCGGCGTCATTCTCAGCTACGCAAGTGTAGTTGCCCTTGTGCCGGAGTGACAGCGACTCGAAGAGAAGCGTCGACGAGTAGTCGGCGGCCTCGCTCATCCGGACACCGATATTTTCAGGGATGGGGCGACCGTCTTTGAACCAGCGGATTTTGATGGGAAGGTCGCCACTGCTGACTGTGCAGTGCACGGATGACCTCTGGCCTTCCATCAGAGATTTCGGGAAACTGAAGGGCTCGATGACTGGCTTCACTGAAAATGTGAAAGTTTAATGCATAAGAACAAATTAAAACATTTTATGTAATTATTTTGCATATACAGAGATGAACAGAAAGTATTAGATGATAAACTGCTTAGAATACAATTGTAAAAACCGGTAAAGCATTTAGTTTTCAAATATTTTTTTAAAAATAATACTAGTTCCTTAGTATGCTATGGTCGGGATATCTCAATGAGTTCTTTAGTATGCTATGGTCGAGATATTTCAGTGAGTAATATGGTCGTGATATTTTACATACATTCTTTGCTGCTCACGCAATTCGTGAGTAGTTCCTTGTTGGCAATGGAGGAATCAGATCTTAACGAGATGGCCTAATTCAATATCGTCTTGAAAGCCTTCCTATGCTTTTCATTGTCAAAGTATCTTTGTAAAATTCGAACATAAATGAATGCTTACAGTACATGAATCATGCTCCCCCTCCTTCACCAGTCATGAAACGCTTGTATAGGAATAGCTGGATGCTCTTCTGACCAAGGCTGTATGATTCTCCACCTGAAGCTGCGCCACTAAAGGCTACCATTGCATACTGCCGAGATAATGTCAGTTTAAAATTTTGTTAAACTTGGATTTTCAATGAATATTAATTCGGAGAAGAACATAGTGACTTTTTGCCGTACCGCCATGGCTTTTAGTCTCAGATATATTACATTCTCTTCGTTTAATTATAGCACGAATATTCTGAAAAAAAATTGTTTTTAATTAGATAAGTTATATAAGTCTTTATTATATTCTTCCGAGAGAATCTCTGAAAGGCGACAATAGTCATGATCTAGAAGAAGTTATTTGACGATGTTGGTCGGAGGACTCCTAACATTGTATTCAATACTTTTAAAATGGCTCGTGACAAAACCGCAGTTATTGATTTTATGGCTAAGTAATCCACTATTAGCACTGATACACAAAAAATGGATAAAATAAAATAATAAATTAAGATCGGTGCTCAGACGACTCCTTGGAATACTTCAAGGACTTTCTGGAATGCAATGTTTGTGCACCAAAGCCCTGCTAAATATCGAACAAAAAATAAAGAAATATTATATACTGATAATGTATATGAAAATATAGTGTCATTAAAACATTATTTTCCCAACAAGGATTGATTTCGTTGCAGTTATATTTATTATGCGTCAGTTCAGCTATATATACTGCATGGTTTCGACATTTATATATACACGTTGTTTGTACTATATATATACGTACTTAATAAAAATACACTGTTTTAATATTTTTTGAACTTAATTATCGGTCAGGCGTTATAAAAGTTTGTTGTTATATAAAAGTAGTTACCATGGAATTGATTTGTAATTGGATTCCATATTTCATATTGGCGAAATATTATTTATAAGATTCCATAATGATTATAATATGGAATTAGAAATGAAATATTAATAAGTTTAAAATAAGACAAAAATCTCAAAAAACAGGTTTTAATCTTTTTTTTTTTTTTTTTTTTTTTTTTTGTATAGCAGCGGAAACAAACGTACAAGTGTCAACTGCTTAAAACTAACAACGCAATAAGGAAGTTCAGATAGCTGGAAATACACTATTTGAAAAAAAATATCTCAGCCAGCTTTAATATAGTGTGAATGGGATCGAAATTCCGAACCCTCGCAGAACTCGGAAATGCTTTCCATGTGACAGAAAAGCGCGTTATGCACAGCATCGGCCGCAAGCTTAAACATATTTCTAAATTGCATTTACGCATATTTCGAATAGCAATTTGCATTATTATTTCCTTACGAGCAAACTGTTCTTGTTAGATAATTTGTTTCACTCATATATGACTACTTTTAATAAAAAGTTGAATAAATAGTTTTCCTTTTATATGTTTATGTGTCATAAATGCATTTTAAAGAATTCATTTTTCTAAATATCATCATCAGCGTCCACTTATAAATAAAAGATAAATAAATATATTTATTTTTCTGAATAAAAAATCAAAAACAATGTGAAACTATCTTACGTGCAATACGGAACTTGATGCTTTTCGCAATTTTTTCGTCGCTTCAGACGATTCATTCATGCGAATCTACGTCTAATTCTTTTACGTTTTTGCCTCGCTCCTCAGATGTGTGATAAAAAAAAAGTAGCTTCTACCTCTTTGAGAACGTATTTCTATCAGCCTACCAAGATATTTATTAGTCATTAAAAATAATTTTTCCCCTTTCTGAGGTTACTTGCAAACCTTATGAAATACAATTTTTACGTAACGAGTTTCTAATACGGCGTAAGAAACTCTTTCGTTAGAATACCTATTTTAATCCGGATTGATTTGGAGTCTGTAAATACAGTGTCCGGGAGAGAACCTTTTGTGCGATTCTTTTAAAAATGCTGCAAATATTTGCGTAATGGTATGCTCAGGTTTTATTTCATTTTCAAAATATGAATTTCATCACAAGGCTTTGGAAAGTCTAAGAATTTCTATAATAAGATTTCAATGAAAACATATTTCCTCTTATCTTTAGAGCTTATCTTCTTTGAAGGTATTCTGCGAATTTAGAAGAGAGAACAAAGAAATACATATATCATTTCATTATTAATGCTACTTTATCGAGCAACGAGAAAGAGCAATAATTTTATCTGGAGAAAAACTTCCGAGTATTTGTCTGAGCAAATCGAATTACGGCGCTTCGGATGAAAGATTTATCCTCTGTGATGCAAACATTGCGCTGTATGGCTGGAAAACAAGTTGTTTTGGTGAGGCGAGAACATTTTTTCCCGGTCAATTCAATAATCATGTAATTGTGTTAGGAATGAAATCTTTGAAAAAGCATTCGATAGGAACGAAATGAAATAAAAACTGTTCTTCTCACAAAGAATAGCACCCTCAACTTTTTAGCATAGTAAATAAATAAATATTAATGCAGTGAGTTTCGAGAATCTTTTCCATCATATACGGTCGATAACTCTCGAAGTATAAAAGATTTCTTTCTGCAAGAATATGGTATATAATTTATAAATACGTTTATTATCTTTTAGGTTTCAGTTTAGTTTGGTTACATTAACGTCCCGTTTTAAAGCACTACGAGAGCTATTTTTGGACGGACCTCGTCATTTCGAACCGCGGTCAGCATACAAGGACGATACTTGATCTGGTTCCCCTTTCCAAACTTCCACGCCATACCAGCCGGAAGAGGTTTGGCCCCGGATGATTAAGCCTGCACCAGACCCTCTTACACGACGATTCTTCAGTGACATCGGGTATTGAACCTGAAACCTTCCGGTCCTGAAGCCGAGACCACACTATTAGGCCACCGCGACCTCAGCTTTTAAGAATTTGTATACGTGGAAAAGAGTTCTGCCTGTGAAATGCTTGAGAAAGTCAATAATCCGTGAAAAAATGTACAATTTATACAACAATCAACTATTCTCTCTTCTGATTCGTAAAACCTCAGAGCTGTATCCTGAGTTGATTGTTGTACAATGTACAACAATCAACTCATCTGTTTGTCACTCAAATTTATGGCGGAAGCTCTAATGAAATCCACCTTTAAGCATTAATGCCACGGACACAGGAACAAAAGTTTTCTTGCATATTCTTTGTTAAAGGTGAATTTGTGTTTTAAGTAAAAATTTTTTCAACCAATTGAAACCAAAATTTGGCACAGAACTACAAGTGCAGTCACAAAATCACACACCAAATGTGAATATTTAAGGCAATGCGTTTTTGATATCTCATTCAGATACTTCTGAAATTACAGACCATCAGATGTTGTGGATTTGGTTCTAGATTTGATAAGTGTCTGCAGTATAGATGTTAAATTCATGTACGATATTTTATCCATCTAGCTTTCTTCGTTTTGTAATTATCGTGTTAATTTACATTCAAACAGTCGGACAGACATACTTTTTCTGATCGGATTTTGTTCAAAATTAGATTTAAAAAAATCTACAAATTTGTAGTAAAGGTTATAAAACACATTTCATCCGTTGGGCTCAAAACATTTTTTAATTAATTTTGTCGTAGATGGACAAACAGACAGACATAATCCAAAAACGTCTTTTTCGAATTCAGGGTGGTATGAAACGCTTAGTAAAATCTTGAATTCGAATTTCTTGACAATTAACAATATTTTTCCTCTATACTTCGTATACAAAAAAATTTAAAAAAAACACACCAAGAAGCTTATAAATTTTGTGAACAAATATTTCAGAGCATCCACCACCCATAGGAGTCGCGCATCTGTACAGCGGTTTTACGAAGAAATGTTGAAGACTTTGGATGGATAATCGCATTGAATTAAAGAGTCACTCAACACGTAAGCCATCACAAGTGTTTAACCACATCCATTAGATTTAAAAATAACTTCTTTTCAAAGGAATTGATTTACATTTGTATTAAATAAGAATAAATCACAATGAGGTGGAAAAGAAAAAGGAAAACAGTTTTTAATTTTTCAACTAAAATCTGATTTTAATTTTTTTTTTAAATCTGCTATAATGTACGGATACTGAACATTTTGTTAGGATTATGGGATCTTTTATTGTAGCACTGTCTGATTGAATCGGTGGAAGTTAAAGAAAAGAGTAAAATAATTACCTTGAACTCTGACGATGACTGTACTCTGAGCAGTCTGTCCAGCTCTGTTTGTGGCCACACAGACATAAGGACCTTGGTCAGTGGCTCGCTCCACATGATGAACCTCAAGTGTTCCATTATCGTAGGCCTTTTGTCTATGATTGTATGGCAAACGTACCCCGGCTGAAAGCAGAGAGAGTTTAACACATCATTTGCCTTTTAATGGTCTCTTCTAGACTGAAAACTCCTGTAAATTCATTTACATGAAAAAAATGAACGATTCATCTTGAATATTTGATGCTTTCTTCTTGCGTTACTTTAAAAAAAATGAAATTAATTTTTGAGAAATGATGAGTTGAAAATGATGACTTACTTTCAGAAGCGAAATTGTAGTGTGGATAATCTTCATATACAGTTCGAAAGATAGAAGTTATTAATTTATATTTTGAAATTTTTCAAATTGGCGGCTACAAATATTATAATTTTTAAAGAATAGTCAAAGTAATGTAAAGATCTACGTTACTTTAGGTGCTTTTTAAACATTTAAAAAATAGCATTTTAAGAAAACTGAATCTACTCAATTCTCTTATTTAGGTTTTTTTTTTTTTTTTTTTTTTTTTTTTTTTTTGTCTAGAGAAGTGTGTTTTACCGCCGACATTTTCACAGCTGATTGCTTAGAGAAAAGATGTGTTATCTGTATCTTCTAGGTATTAAAAGTCGTTTATAAGCTACAAACTGGCTAATCTCAAGTGGAAAAGTAAATAAACACAATTACATTATAACGACCATAATGTGATTTTGTGATTATAACGACCATAATGTGATAATGTGAAAAAGTTACTGAAATCATCAGCAAATAAATTCGCAGGTTCAATCATCCATTTATTTTAGACATATCTAACATCAATTTCGACTAAAACGTATAAATTGTATCAAGAAGTCTTAATTCTTTAAAAATGACGATTTCACCTGTTTATTTTATTTTCGCTTACATAAATTTAAAAAATCCTAATTTAAATAATTCTTCAATATTTCAAGCTGTAACTTAAAAAAATGATTTTAGATGCCTGAAATGGCAGTGCTTGTCGAGCGAAAGAAAACGCTTACAATTAATTTTCAAAACATGAAGCAATTCTGGATTAACGCTTTACTTCCTTTACATCATTGGAATATGTGCTCCATTATTGTGGTACGTAAACGAATTTCGCACGCTTTTGTATTTTTTATATTTAAAACGAGCTTTACAAATGCGTGACATACGGTAATTATTTCTCTTAAATAAAGCAGGAAAGTTCTGTTCTTTCTTTGAAATCCAAAGATTAGGAGTTTTTTCAATGCCACTTTGCATTTCGAAAGGACTTTTTTATATATTGTACACGTTTTTAAAACAGACAAACTGCATCAAAAGAATGTTAAATAGATTTAAACTTGTTTTAAAGAAGGATGTGTTATTATTTCACGATGCATTCAGTTTTAAAAGTACGCATTTGAAAAGAAAATATAAAGAAGTTGGCTTTTTTTTATTTAAAATTACAAAAATAAATTCCGAAGTGTAGCAATACTTCATAAAAGCCCCAAAACGAGAACAAAATGAAAAAACAATCTTCTAGAAAGGATTCAAATGTATTTTGCATTTTCATTCTTCATAAATATTATTTAAAAGTAAAACGACCAATCACACACTAGGCAGTGACGGAAAGCAAAATTTTATCAAAAATTTATTTATAAGGAATAAAAACTTGTTTCCTTCATCAAAAGCGAAATGAAAAAAAAATCTGATAAGTAGAATTTAATTCATTAAAATAGATTCCGATGAAAATGATTTATTAAAATAGATTCCACATAATTACTATTATATGGCATCACTAAATATTAATTATTATGCAAGCATAAAAATATTCCGTAGAGACATATATGTTTATAATTAATATACTAAATTAATATTTATAATTGATACAATTCTTAATTACATTTCTTCTCAAGGAATTAAGAAAATAATTTTAATATAACAAACCTCTAAGGTATTCATACTAAGGGATAGATATAAAATAATGAATGAATAAAACGTAGAAAGTAACAACATTCAATGTTTGTCATAAGTAACAAATGTCCTTAGTTTCATTGATTTTTAATAACAATACATACTTAGTTAATCAAAAAAAAAAGATGTTAATATTTACATAAACAGATTATATTAATATTAAATGAAGGAGAAAAATCAACAAAGGTTTGAAAATAATAAGATTCTACGTATTTCAAGTTTGGTTACTTATTTTAATTATAAATTCAAAAATTAATTTACTAATGAATTGTATTAATTATTCTAATACAGAATGAAATTGAAAAGGAGAGATCGGTTACGAAAATATTCATAAAAAATTGCAAAAGTAAAATAATCAAAGCAAAAATATTAAAAGAAGGCGCATGATGAATTCAGTATTTGCGCAGCATCTATTAGCATATTTCTTTTTCTATCACAATGGATTCTTATAAAGGAGAGGAAAACAGCTGAAGAAAAATAAGGACGTTATGAACCTCGAACGTATCAAACTCACGAAACTTCCTTTGATTGGAAAATCAGCCAACAAAGGGATCTATTCTTGTATATTCAACATCTACAAAAATTGTTAACTATTACGATTATATTTTTTGCAAAACTGAATAAAGTATCATAGGTTTATTTTCTCAAATTCTTAATATAAGTTGAATTATTTTTTTATTTATTTTGAAGACACCTCCAGAGTTTAAACAATGATTTTATACTTATTTATCACTCAGAAGCTAGCTATTTTATTGCATTTGTAAATTTTAACATGCAACCATTTTCAAAAACATTTAACTTATTGTTGATAGATGCAGATTTGCCTGTATTAGAAAAACTTGAATCGCGATCATAACAAATTATCTTTGCAGCACAACGAACTTAATAGTCAAATAGAAAACGCTAGAAAAATTATTTCCAGTTCTGAGACATGTCGAGCAGCTGCTTTCTTATATGAAAAGAAATCAGTTTCCTGATACATCTGGAATTATTATTAACTTTTTATCAACTATTCAAGTAAGATAGAGTATTCCTCAAGATTGGAAAGATGGTAACAGAAAAGAGCTGTCAAGTATCGGGGGAGGGGCTATTTTTATTATATTCTTTGTTCATTTTTTTAAGCTGTGTTCTCGAAAAAGGCTGCCTGTCTATTAAATTTAATAGAAGGGTTTTCGGTTGAGGGCAGAATAAACTTTGACCTTTTTTATTTGCCTTAAACTACAGCTGATTTTAATACTTTGTTTTGTCTTGAGGCTATCATTAACATTGTGATTTCAGCTGCAGTACGCACAGTATAAATATAAAAAGAAACTTACTTCTTTCCCAGTGTATATTTTCCAAGGGATATCCTGCCACAGGACATCTCAACACTAGGACATCCCCAGCTACAACAGTTACATTCCTTGCTCTTCGCACTACAACAGGTGGGCCCAAAACATTGACTCGAGATTCATGACTCACTTCGCCCACTCCATTGTTGGCCACACATTTGTAGTCGCCACCGTCTTCAGTCTTCACATTACTGATGTTCACAAAACTGACAACGAAACCATCTTTCGTCACGTAGTCCCCGAAACGTATTCGGTGATTCTCGGGTATGGGGGCATCGTCAAGCCTCCAGACGATCTGGGGCAAGGGGTTTCCAGAGGCAACACACTTCAAGGACAAGGAGGGTCCAGGCTGTATGGTTTGTTCGTCGAATGTTTCTTGGAATTCTGGAACATCGTCTAAATAAAATTTTAAAAATAAGGATTAAAATTGATAAATATAAACAAAATAATAATTCTTTTTGGATTTCAGGCTTCAAGTATATTTAAAAGAAATTTTAATAAACAAGGGGGGGGGGGGAATAAAGAAAAAAATTGCCGATTATTTTTTAAAAAACCGTTTGTATTGAAAATGTATACATTCTATAATTCCCATAATAATTTTACCTTAAGAGTTTTTACCACTTGTAAAATTAGGATTCATTAATTAACTAAAGAAGTATTATTTTATTACAAATAGATAATAACAACTCTATCATTTAATAAAATTATTAAATAAAACAGAGCCGATGATTTACTGATCGTAGTTTCTATAATACGTTCGTTATATTTTCGTAATATATCTTTATACGGTAAAAGTCCTGTTATCTGGCAATCAATATTTCAAATATCTAAATGCAATTTTAATCTATTTAGAACTACTTACTACTACTAGTTTGATCTTCACTTTTATATCTAATTAATATATTAACGAATATCATAAGATCTTTAAAGATTGACTTTCCAGCCGCTGCAGGTATTCGAGATATTCGTTTGAGAATTATTTCGTTTAAAATCTTTTACCATTTGGCTCTGCTAGTGCATGATTTTAGCTATTTTTGCAATCCCTTTTGATGAACTGTTAATCAACGTTTGAAATTCGGAGCGTTAAAAGAATTCTGCGAATTGCTCCTTCTGCTTAAAATATGCGCGCGACTGCTGGGATAAGCTTTTGCCGTATTTTCTTCTCTTTGTTGTTTTGGAGAATAAAATGTTTTAAAAATAATGCAGTTGTAATCAACAGCTTCATTATTCATTCGACAAAGAAAAGTTATTTAGCAATTTTATGAGTAATGCTATTATAAGAACGAGTAAAACGCTATTATGAAATAAAGCGTTGAGCGAAAAGCGCTTATCTTTTTACAAAGCAAACAAAAACTGAAAGTATTGGAAAAAATTCAAAACTGGATTTTGAAGAAGAATAACGATTGTCATCTCAGGAAAAAGACGTAAGCTTGCCAGAATTGCTAAAATCACAAAGTTATGAATTCTGCCAAAAATATATAAGCTTGAAACATTCTACTCATATCTGCGTGGACTGTAATCATGTAATGAAGTACATTGTTGCTATTCTTTTTTAAATAAAAATTGTTTAAAATAAGTGTACTTATTAATTTTTACCCAATCGTAAGCTAATTTTAATAATTAATCTCTTAATTTTTATTTTATTATAGTGTATATGAGAGATATGTCAGACATTTCATGTTGTTTAAAGGGCACGTTTCTAGAAGTTCTCTCTACTTTATTTGATCAACTAGAATACGTTTTTTTTTTACTTTAATTAATCAGCTAGAATAATTCTCTCAGCTTTAATTAATGAACTAGAATAAGTTTTCAAAGTCCTAATGTTTTATAAATAAAAATTAATTCAAAGTTTGATTATACCTGTATGGAAACTCAAGATCATAATATCTAAAAGTAAGCAAAGAAATAACGGTGTTTAGTCTTTCGTATCTCAAGCCTCATTTTAATTCTTCGTCATTTATATGTAACGGTAATTGTGATTAAATCTAGACAATTATGGTTTACAGAAAAGGTTATATATATATATATATATATATATATATATATATATATATATATATACAAAAGTATAAAAATCAAGTTAAATGGAAAAACAAATAAACCAAATAAAAAATATTAAAAAAAGGTTAAAAAAGGAAGAATCCGGCCTGAAGACTTTTTCAAGAGTCACCCTCAGGCAGGGATTCAAAAAAGGGATTTTTTCTGTTAAAGAAATTCAGACATTACGTCTAATAATGATTCCTTCGTGACCCGAAAATCCTCTGAAATTAGGCCTAAGAGATATACCATTTTAACAGAAAGGAAAATACAAAACAACCAATTAGAAGAAAAACCACTAATAAGTAAAAATACAATAACAAAAAACACCAAAATACCATAAACAGACACAAAAGAAATAACAAAAAGGCGAAAAAAATAATGAAAAGGCAAAAAACATACCTTCCAACAGTCCAGAAAATCCCAAGCTATCGATTGTGATTCCCGCCCATTAAACACAAAGCTAACGGCAATTCAGGTAAAAATTAGGGAATCACAATCGATAGCTTGGGATTTTCTGGACTGTTGGAAGGTATGTTTTTTGCCTTTTCATTATTTCTTTTGTGTCTGTTTATGGTATTTTGGTGTTTTTTGTTATTGTATTTTTACTTATTAGTGGTTTTTCTTCTAATTGGTTGTTTTGTATTTTTCTTTCTGTTAAAATGGTATATCTCTTAGGCCTAATTTCAGGGGATTTTCGGGTCACGAAGGAATCATAATTAGACGTAATGTCTGAATTTCTTTAACAGAAAAAATCCCTTTTTTGAATCCCTGCCTGAAGGTGACCCTTGAAAAAGTCTTCAGGCCGGATTCTTCCTTTTTTAACCTTTTTTTAATATTTTTTATTTGGTTTATTTGTTTTTCCATTTAACTTGATTTTTATACTTTTGTATCTGTTCATCTGTGTTTTAGAAGTAGCTGCATTTGCGCTCTCTAAATACTATGAAGTTTTTTACCTGTTCCATTTTTGGTTTTTGTTTGAATAGATAATAATTTTTGTTGCGATTTTGAAATTGTTTTGCTTTCGTTTTCATTTTAATTTAGTTTTCAAACTATTTCTTGCTTTAGATTGGTTACTTATATATATATATATATATCGAATTCGCCCGAAAAATTCAGAGAGGTGATAATAGGCATTAAGAGGATAAGGAAACACCGTAAAACATAGGATCTCAAACGACGTTTAATAGGTGAAAATCGCAAAAATATAGGGGGGGGGCGAAAATTGTTGGTAACTTTAAAAAATTAATACAAAAATAAATGATGTTTCAACTATGAATTTTTTTAAGTGACAGCACGTTCTTAAAAGTTTTTTTTCATGTAAGTAATATGTCAATTTGATGATCCAGGGGGTCGTAAATTAATGAAAACGAAAAAGTAGCTTAGAACCTTATCTGCAAAAGTATTACAATTTGAAGTAAAATAAAAGCTTGAAAATGTAAGGAATTTTAAACTCTTTAATTTTATATAAGCATGTAGTGTGAAAACTGAGGAGTTTTAAAGATATTTAAGAACTAAAATAAGCAACAGAAAATATCGCTGCAACACAGGTAGCGATTGAAAACATCACTGCAACTCAGGTAGCGATGTTTGCAGAGGGTGTTGTCCAATTGAAAAGATAAATTCAGAGAGGTGGAAATCGCAAAAACAGACGCCGAAAAGACAATGAACGAAAAGGCCTCTTCTCCATTACCTTGTATTTAATCCTCGCATCGATAAGGACATTCTTTTCGCCAGGTTCATTGTCTTTTTGACGTCTGGTTTGCGATTTTCACTGAATAAACGTCACTTGTGCCCCTACGTTTTATGGAAATTTTTCATCTCCTTAATGCTTACTATAAAATACCTTACATTTTCCTGTTTTTATTTTTCTTCAGGTTTTAATATTTTTTGCGGATAAGGGTTCTAAACTACTTTTTCGCTTTCATTAATTTACGACCCCTTGGATCATTAAATCGGCATGTTACCTACCTGAAAAAAAAACTCTTTAGAATATGCTTTGACTTAAAAAAAGAATTCATAGTGAACTCTTCCATTTAGTATAAGATTTTGCAAAAAGTTAATTTTCTACTGGATATTTTTTGATACACAATTACAACAATATTCGGCATTATGATCTAAAAAGCCCAGTATCTCTTGCCCACCCTTTCACAGCAACAGAAATTGTATTTTTGAGCCAACTGAATAGGATATCACCGATCATGATTTGAATTAAAATTGTTTCTTTCAGTATATTTTGATTCTGGCGAATTTCGATTAACTGGATATTGGGCCTAATGAACGATATTCCAGCTAAAAAAATGAAGTGTCTGATTCTGAAAGTTAGAAGGCTATTTGAATCTAAATTTAAGGAATCTACTGTTTTGAATCTAATCTAATTTATGTACCAGGTGGCGTTTTATGATGACGTGATTATAGAAAGGTGAAACGTGATTATAACAAGTTATTTGAAACAAAGATACTGAGGTAATTTATCATTAATTAAATTAATAATCTGTAATCGCTTGAAGTTAGTTAGGATTTTATTAAATGGAAGATTTATTTGAATTGTATTGATTTCTAAGCATAAACAACAACAAAATCATATTTACAAGAATTCTTTGGTGTTGTACGAGAGAAAAATCGAATAATGCATGACTTATAAATTACAAATGTGCGGTGAATAAAATAGCATTCCAAAACCAACATATCACCAGAAAATTATAATTTCATTATTTTCTTTCCCATAATCCATCTTCTTCCAGGTTACGCCCGATTATAAATAATTAAAACAAGTGCAGCAAATCCCTCTCAGTTGTTTGAATACTGCTCCATTCGAGTACAAAAGCACATAAATTAAACGATAAATAAATATATTACATAAATAAACATATCCCATAAAATGAAAGGAATAAAAATCAACACAGAAATTGAATTCTAATTTTTTCTCACTGATACAGTTCACAATCAAACAGATGCTACAACTGGAATATTTCAGATTCAAGATAAGTTCTTCAATTAAACATTACAGAAAGCTAATTTGTAACTTATTAAAGAAATGACAAAGAAATAATTTTCCAATTAAATGCTTTCGTATTATTCATTTTTATCAAAAATAAAACTCTTTGGTAAATCAATCCGTATCTCATCAAGGAGGGCATTTCAATCTTAAACTGAATCTATAATTCTGATATCTAATCTACTTTTGAGTATTTCATTTTCTGCTCTCGTACGTCATGAAGCCAAAAAAGGCAACAATCCAGCGACGGCTTAATGAATATGGATAAATGCAAATGGATTGTGGGAAAACGCTTGCGAGGGGGCGGGTCTTTGGGGGCACCAAAATTGCTGCTTCGGAACAAAAGAAATTATCCCGGGCATTTCAAACTTCCGTCGAATCAAAGAACGCGCTGCAAACGAACGTTTAGAGGAAGAGATGAGATCAGGGAATCTGAAAAAAAAATGAATGGATGAATGAAGAAATGAAATGAGTTTTTAAGTGAAATTGAAATTCACTCAATGTCTGGAGGCGGGCATGCACGTGTATGAGCATCCTCCGTTCTTCTTTCTGAAATAAAGAAATTCAAGACACCCCTCTGGGGTTTTAATGACGGTCTGCACCGATGTACCTCCAAAATATTTGTTTTTCTTCTTTCGACATTAATGTTTCCGATTTGAATTCTGCCAGTTGTAATTAGGTTTGTTTTCAGGCAGGTGAATTTTTCCCGAATAGTGAAAAAGGATTTCGAATGCAGAGCCGATTTGCAGATTGAACCAATTAGAAGTGAATAAAATCTAAAGAAATCAGAGTTACTGGAATCGAATTACACGGGTTTCTCCGAAACTTTGTCTGTTGTGACATGACTCGACAACGACGCCGGCCCGTATTTCAGTTCATAATCTAAACGCAGATTGGTAGTTCATGCAAAGAAAGAGGTATGGACATGAAGTAGCAGGAGAGAATAGAAATATCAGTATGCAGATTTAATTTACATTTATTATTCATTACCATTTTCTATACCATTGCATTTCTTCTTTACTCATTCTATCGGTCAGAAACTTTTGGTGCGTTTTCAGCCTTTCTTTCTTTTTAATCGAAAAAAAAATATTCTTTTTATATTATTCCAACGAACATGTAAAATAAAAAATTCACAGAAACACACATATCATTGTAAATTGCCAAGTGCTTTATTCATTCACTAACCCCTCATTCCTCGTAAACATTGGTTAGATTTAAGAATACAGTCGATCTCGTTGCCAAGCTTGCGATAGACCCTCCAATCACTAAAGTGTTTGGCATCTGGGATAACGGCAAAAAACGAAGTTTCTGTTGCGAAGCATTCAGTTTTTAATTTTAAGGCTGCAATTAAAATTTTGTGAATTGTGACACTTGGCGAGTCATGGTTTGAAAACATATAGAATACATTGAATTATAGGTCGACAGCGTTACCAAATTATATATCTTCTACATACAGCGATGAACAGTAAGGTCAGGAGGGAAGACCAGAAAGGGACAGAGACTGCTTGCAGAAACATAAGAAGAGTCAAATAATGCTCGGGGTCCCCTTACTTCGTTTATGGTTCAAGCTACCAATGATTTGGGAAGCGCAAGTGGCTCACGAACACATTGCTCACCCCCACCTTAATTTATTTTTCTTTAAAAAGTGACGCAAACACTTATTTTTTTTTATCTCCCTGCTGCTTCTATACACTCCTTGTTTCCTGAGGCTTTGTCGGTAATTACGTTATGACGAGGTCTGGGTTGTAAGGATTATTGTATGTGCAGCATTCATAAGCAGCAGAAATCTGAAGCGAAGAATAGAAAAAAGACACGAATCTCTGGTAATGTTCTGGATCGATCCATCTATCTTTACGTAAATTTTGCTCTTAATTATAATAATACACTTATATTTGATCTCCCTGCTGCTTCTATACATTCCTTGTTCCCTGACGCTTTGCTGTTAATTGCGTTGTGGCGAGATTTGGGTTGTAAGGATTGTTGTATGAACAGCATTCATAAGTAAGAGAAATCTGAAGCTAAAAACCGAAAAAAGACACGAATCTCTGGTTCTGGATCCATCTTTACGCAAATTTTGCTCTTAATTATAATAATGATAAACAGAAACGTACTGTAACGCTTCCTTAAATATTTCCCACCAACTCATAACAGGATCATATAAATATTTCCCACCAGCCAGGACAGTAAATAATGACAGTTTTTGAACCACAACAGAGTTAGGAGATAACAGAAATTACCCACTGGAAATAGTTTTAAATCGCATCTTTTGTTTTCAAAGCGTTGATTGTCTTGTAAGCCATTTTGCATACGAAACTTTGGTAAATTTTGGTGCAATTTTTTTATACGCAGGACTGAAGATATTGCGGAGATATTAATCCTTGGAAATTCAAAGCCGAGTGCTGACTGCCAAATATTTAGCACTTAGTTTTGCAAACTTAAGGGATGTCCTGCCACGGATATCAACATAAGAAGACTGCAAAAGACCGAAACATTTTGCAAAACGAGAAAAAGTTTCAACTCATGGTTTTACCTAGAAATGTAAAATAATTTTGTGTGTTTTCTGAAATAACATGAATATGACTATGATTTTCCGAGTGAGTGATATAGATGCAATAAGGCGGTTAATGAAAATAAGTTGTCCAACAGTAAGCTGAAAACGTTTATGAATCAATCGAAGCAATCTGTTTTAAATATGGTAATAATATTTTTTTATTATGCCCATTTGTTTCACTTTTTTACTTTCTCTTATGCGAAGTAAAGAAAAATTATTCTAATCGTCAAAAAAATCGAACTCGATATTTTGACGGAACTCCACATTTTAGACACCTCTCTGAGTTCGAAAAACATATGTTTGTCTGACAGTGGCAATGATTACTCAAAAAAACTTCGAGCTATAAAGATAAAATTTGCTCTATGATGAAATTTGCATGAAATTTGTAGATTTCTAGCAAGTTTTGACCACAATCCACTCAGAGGAAGTCTGTTCTGTTCGGCTCTTCGAATATAAGCTAATACGATAATTACAAAGGGAAGAGGACCAGCATTGCTGATATTCAGTACGTAGAGTGAACATCTATAGTACAGACATCTATCACGTTTTGAATCAAATCCAACAAAGGTAGAACCTCTGTCAGCCTTCAGAAACATGCAAACTCAAAAATGCAATAACTTATCTGGAATGGGATTTTGTGACTGAAATTGTAATTCTATGTCGAGTTTTGTTTTCAATCATTGAGGAAAAACGCGTCTAAACAGAAATTAACATTTATTAGAAAGTATGTGAGAAAGTTTTGGGAAGACCACTTCATCTATTATATTTACGATACATTTGTAAATTGAGTGCGGCTCACCTTCCTCTCCTAGACACAATTTTACTGTTTATTACTGAAATGAATCATTCAGCACCATGCTCAAAAAATTTAATTCCTGACTATCTGCATCTGACTATCTTTTCAGTTTCCCACTTCTCTTGCTGTTTCTTTTGCCTTTTTTCCTTCAAGTGTCAGAATTTTTCATAAAAAATTGTCGGTACTCTTTCTTCTCTTTAATAGTAAAAAACCACGAGTTTCGGCCGTACTTTGAGAATCGATGAATGGAAGCTCTGAGGTTCCCAGTGTATCAGTTCAAATGGTTGCTAAACACCCTAGTGTTTAGCTTGTAGAGATGAAAGAGAGTGGATTAAATTCTTAGGATTTTGGTTGTTACGTTAGAAAATCCACAGCCCATATCTTAATGATGTGCGGTGCTTTCTTTCAATGTGTGAATGCTTTAAGCAAAGGAGTCTCTTCAGTGAGCACTGGATTGCAGCTACATAATTTAATCAAACGTATAACTTCAATACCATTTTTTGTTATTAAAGGAATTGTGAACAGTAAAGCAATACTTGAAAATGTGTCTCCATTTCATGTGAAAAATACCATTACCACGGCATTTTTATTAGAGGCTCTTCCTCCCTTTCTGAAAACAAGCCCAATGACACAATAATTTTAAAAAAATTGCAGCATTTCCAATTTTATCAGAATTTACTTATCATTAAACACTTTTATAAGTCCAATCTGAGGGATCTCTCTGTTGGCTTGATTACTGAGGAATTGGAAAAATCGCCAGTAGTTTCTTACTTCCACCACACTGCCCTTCGCTAAGATGAATAAATTTCTGGAAATGAAACATTACCATCTACCATTTCAGACACCAATATATCCCAAATCAATTTGTGTCATTTCATTCGCAAACGTTGTTTAAAACTTGTCCATTGGGTTGCAGAGCTACAGCGTCCCTCTTATCGTATTTAAAAATTAAATTTTCTTCTTTCATTGAATTTTTATACTTTTTTACTTTGATCGAGGCATTTTGCTTACTTTATCACAATGAAAAAAGCACAGGTTAGGGAAAGTCCTTGAAAAAAAAAATTGGGTAGACAATGAATGGGTCGATTTCAAGAAAAGAGCAGCTTTTTTTTTTTTGCTTTTAAAGGAAGGGAAATTCGCAGCAATCAAAGCAGATTGGAGAACTTATCTATTTTTGAACATCTAGATCCTCTTTATCTCTCACATATTTATTAGAAATGATCATCTTGTTTCTGTATTCTTGGATATAGGAAGAGTGAACTATCATTTCAGAGCATTGGTTATTTTGACGTTAGGGAAAAGTTTCCCTTTTTCTAGAAAAAAAATCATTTGTCTCCTCGAGCATTTCAAATTCACGTTTACTCATTTTACACCATTTAGGGAAGACTTCTCAACGTCTCTCATTTCATCTCTATATCGGTCAAATGCTGTATCATTTGCTTTAACAGTCCGTGGATTTCTGTTGCACTATAGAAGACATCAGGTCATAGACGTATGTTGATAATTGGCAGATTTTATGTGAAGATATAAGTTTGAATTGAGTTGAGCGATAACTACAAAACAAGCAAATGAGCTGGTAACTTCATTCAATGTCACTCTTGGAAAGAATCAATGCATCCATTTCCACAAAAAGACATTCATGTATGTGGATTCAAATATTATGTTCGAAGTGCCTCCATTCTTCTGATAATTGAAAGATGGTCTTCTATCCTCCATTCGTTCCCTTCCACATATCTTCCATCAGCGGAAGAAGAAAGGAAAATCTTTAAATATTTTAAAATGGATCTCCAAAGCGTTTTAGGATTTCGATCGAGTCCCTGTTGCGAAGCAGTCAGTCTTTCCCTCATCAATTACAGCTGTATGATTCCACCTGTTTTGCTGTTTGCAGCGAATAGATACCATCTGCCTCTCTGCTTCAAAGATCTACGCTCGCGCATTTCGTTCTTCTATAAACTGAGAGTCCTTGTCCTTGACTACCGCTTTATTACAATCCGTGAATCCCTTCCGACCTCATGTGTCACAGGATGCTATTAAGTGATCATCAGTTTATTTAGTTGTACTGACGTTCCCTTCCGAATCAACGAGAGACCTCTTTTGCTATGGATCGCATACTTTCAAACCATAGTCAGCCGAGAACGATATCGGATCTTTCTGTAAACTTACGGGAAGTTTAACTACAAATGGCTTTTGGGCTTAAAATCTGCAATAACGAATGAACCAACTAGCCCATCAAAAGACTGAAATTTAAGGTACTAAATTGGATGTGCAATAAATTAACTTCAATTGCAGAACAGATGAAATGATATTGTTAAAGAATATACAGGGAAAAAGAACGGAAATTCGTACTCTATGGCCAATCGGAATTCTGAAAAAGGATGCATCGGGAGATCGCGCGTTTTACTGAAATAAAAACATTTCAAAAGGCCGAGCATTTAATTAGTCTGTTCCACACTTCTGTCGATATTTAGATGCTGATTTAATGACTCTCATCTGTTTATAATGAAGAGCGAGAGGATAGAAATTGTCTGCCGTTGATTTAAGGGGGCTTCACATGATCCAATTAAGCAGGTGCCAGCTGGTCTTGTCATCAAAGTAGATGAATTTTCTAATGATGATACAAGAGTTACTTGGAGGTAATTATGATTAACTCTTGGATGTGATACGGAAACGGAAAGTCGAGAAGACTGAAAAAAAATAGACGTGGTTGACGAAAAGCATTTTAAATTAGGCGATAAAACTCCTAAATGGGTTTTTAAACATATGTCTAGAAATAATCTTTTCCTTACTCATTCTATTTATTTGACATTTAAAAAATAATAGTCGACATAGAATAGCTTGGTTTTATTCTATATGAAGAAAAGGTTTGATGAATAGATTTAAATATTGTAGAACGGAAATGCTTTACGCCCTAGATTATTGATACGCAGGGTAATAATTATTCCGTAAATTTCAATGAAACAAGCATAATTTTTATGAAAAACAGACATGAAATCAGATATCTACATTAATGAAGTATTGATACATACATAGTGAAAGTCTAAAGCAGATTATAACTACTGAAGCATAAATGACCGAACCGATCTTCTTCTCATATTGTTCGCAAATAATGTGAAGAATAAGAAAGGCTTCGTGATGCTTTATTCAGCAGCTAATTTTTTATCAATTAAAAATTGTGTTTACATGTGCAAAATTTATTTTAAGTTACTTTAGAATTGGATTCTTAAAAAATAAACAGCTGAAATCCTTTTATTTAGTAGTCTTCTTGCTGCAACTAATTATTCATAGTTAAAAATGAATAATGACTTATATTTAAAAATCTTCATTCGCTATATGTCACTTAGGAATTATTTGGTGCTGATTGGACATTCTCGATATAATTTTAGAAAATTTTTGACGATTTATATATATAGGAAATTTAAATACATGTTTACACCACATAGCTGCCATGATAAGATGATAACTGTAACTTTTAATGAAATTATTTGTTTAAAAAGTAAAAAGAGTGCATTTTTCTCTAACCTAGGTCAAAGCTTAGGTGCATTTTTCTCTATTTTCTGGGTCAAAGCTTAACCTTTGGTTTTAGCCAAAGTTTTTGTAACAATTAATCAAATAGTCAATTTTTAATAAACAAAACACATGGAAATGTTTTAATGGGTAATATTGAATAACTTAAAAGACCTGATCAGTTAACTGGAGATAAAATTTCTGCATCTTATCGAAATCAGATTGCAATGAATTACTCTGAATTTATCTTTGTTGTAATAAAGTAATACTTTTTTCTTATTGTTATGGGAATAATTCACAAAATTGTGCTCCCTCATAAGCATCAAAATACGCGACGGAAAAACAGCAACTATTTTCGTTTCGAAATCAGTGTTTATCGATTTCATGATCTTCTTAAATAGAAATTATTTTTTTACATCCCAGAATATCAGACCTGCGGTCTGATAGAAAGCAACAAATGCTTACCTATGAATAAAATGAAAAAGGTTGGAATAACAATAAAGTATTTAATAATATTCGCAAATGGCAATGTTTTATAAACTTTCATGCATTTGGAAAAATAGCGATATGCTTATTATGTTTTCGTAATTAGAGGAATTCATATCCGGTTGACAGAGGAACGCGAAATGACGATTTCTTTCAGCATACAATTTAATGTTACAACAAAAGCATAACGTCTGATGAGGGCGTCTCCAATATTTCGGTTAAACGATTGCAATCGATTTTTTGTTTAAAAAAAAAAGGAAGGTTTAATATACAATCCAATCAGGAGTGAAATTTCAACTCATGTTTGCCATGACTTTCACAAGTGCGCTCTACTTCCTTTTCTCTTTTTTTCCCCCTTCTATTGTTAATTAACACGAAGAGGATACGCATTATAGCATTTTCTTATCAAAAAGAGAGCAATCAAAGAAAGGTATTTTTTGGCGTTTTTTTTCATGATAAAAACTGGATGGATCTTTTTTCTTAGAAAAAAGTATTCTAAACGGTTAAGTACTTTTTGCCACAGCGAGTTATATCTACATCAAATACAAAGTTTGAGCAAAGAAAAGAAAAAAAAATTATAAAATTACGAATTTCTGAGTGACAAGAAAAACTATTTACACATAATTTTAACTAACACGGTGATACTTTGCTTTTCTGTTTTTGCTAGGCTCTGCTTTTATCACTAATCACTCATTTTTTCCTCATTTCGTTTGTATTTAAATTTGAGCTTAACCAAATAAATCTTCATGGCATCTTAATTTAGACATCTTGCTTTTGTTTTGTTTGAGTTTGACAGGAGTGAAAATCAATGTTTTAGAAAGGAATATGTTTCTATTTTCTCCTGTTCGAAATCTCTGCTAGTTCGTGAGAATTCAGTATTATAATAATGTCAGTGCATTTGAATAATTTCCATGCAAATATTAAAACTGCAGGCTCGGTTAGAATTTGAACGGATTTTTTGGTTTCTAAATAAAGATGCCACAGAATCAAATATCTTTACAACTATGAATATAGAACCTATATGAAACCATACTGAAATTTAGTTGGAAAAAAAAATAAGAAAAGTAAAAAAAAAAAAAAAAAAAAAAAAAAAATGATGATTATCTCTTATTAAAAAAAAGAAAAAAAAAAAAAAAAAAAGAATGGTA
>JAPMOR010090161.1:713678-758837 GCA_026543865.1 Argiope aurantia
AAAAAAAAAAAAAAAAAAAAAAAAAAAAAAAAAAAAAAAAAAAGATTGATGATTATCTCATTTTAAAATATAAAGTAGTAACAAAAGACACTCTCGTCATTTAGAATACTGTTCAGGATGTTTAAGATGCGAGGAGAGGGATAAGGGTCCTTCGCGATGACAACAGCGAGAGAGCTTTAGATTATGGGAAGTTTATTTATTGGATGTAAACCGTTGGGTGCCCTTTTGATTATGACACTTATAGGATATCATAGTAGTAGCGGCTACAAATTTGGGATTTTATATTTGGTATTCCGAATCATTTCACTTTTAGAACTATTATTTAATTTTTTTACATTTTCAATTATTCCTTCAAAATGCTTCAACTTAGAGCAAAGATTTCGGGAATAATACTTGTATACATGTCTTATTTTTTGAGAGGGCATGTATAAAGTGAATTTGTGAGGATAAATAATCCAAATTCTTTGATCTAGTCAGAACAGGAATCCAATAAAATGGAAAAGAGGCAGCAAAAATAAATGATCTCGACGGAGCAGTCATCAATTCTTATCGAAGCCGCGAATCAAAAGTGCGATTATCGAAAGTCAAGTCGGCGGCAATTAGCCAGAAATGTCTCATCAGCGTTTCGTCGGCCCCAAGATAAGGAAATAGTTCTATTGGGAGGAAAAATGGGGGAATTTCCCATTGCAATGGAAAGATGATTAAAATTGCAAGACATTTTGAATCGACTCAGGAATTTTCACATCCATCCGAATGTCGGCGAGGTTTAAGGAATTTCCGACAATATCTTTCGCTGAGAGGGCTGTAGTTACCTAGAATTAACTGGCATTTAAGCTTAAAAATAATTCTTTCGAAGAAAAGTATGTAATTTGTGATAAACGATATCTCTCATAAAATTATTTTTTCTCATTTGCGTCAATTTATGCTTTTAAGTTTTGAATAGATAATCAATATTCAAATAACTAATATAAGCAATAATAGATATGTGATGTCTTGCATATAAATTAATGTTTCTTAAATGGAATATTAATTTTTTCTTATGGTAAAGTTATTATCCTTTAACTTGATAAAAGTAGCAGTAGCAACTTCTTTTATTAAACATTCTTTTCAGCTGTCCCCTTGAAAAAACTTTATCCAAAATTACAAAGTATAATTTTAGGCAGTTTGTTCAGCCAGTCACGAAGTTTCTTTTCACTCTAGGTTTCTAATCTGGTCAATAACTGAGATTTAAAATGAATATCTGACAAATTTATTCATAAGATCCCGAATCGATTTGAAAAAATTTAAACTGTCTTAGTGAGCATACCAGACCGTAATTTTCTCATATAGCTCAAAATCCGCATAGACTCCATTTTTTTAAAACCATTTCTATTATAATCCTATATATATATACAAAAGTATAAAAATCCAGTTAATAGGAAAAACAAATAAACCAAATAAAAAAATATATAACAAAATATGTTTTTCCTATTAACTAGATTTTTATACTTTTGTGACACGGGGCGTTGTCCTGTTGGAACATTCCATTTCCAGCTGGAAAAACAGAGGCCATGTAAAGGTACAACTGGTCAGCAATGATGTTCAGATACCCTGTAGCATTCATGGTATGCTCTACCACAACCACAGGTCCCAGAGACGCCCAAGAGAACGTCCCCCAAAGCATAATACCGCCACCACCGGCCTGTGTATGATGTACTGTACATTGAGGGAGCAAGTGTTCGCCTGGAAGACGGCGTATCCTGACACGGCCATCGTTGTGATGCATGACAAACCGTGATTCATCTGACCAGGCAACTCTCTCCCACTGATCCATGGACCAGTTGCGATGTTCCCGGGCCCAGCGCAGGTGCAGTTGGCGATGACGCTTGGTCAGCAAAGGCACACGAGTGGGACGTTTGCTGCGTAGCCCCATATCCAACAGTGTCCGCTAAACAGTGAGCTCCGATACTATTCTACTTGGCCCTGCAATGTATTGGGCTGTCACTGTCTGGCTCCGGTTTTGCTTCACCATGCGAGACAGTCTCCGACGACCTTTTTCTTTCATAGCGTGTGGACGTCCAACACCATGTCGTCTACTGCTGCTTTCACCATCATTCATCCACTTTGCATAAGTACTAACAACTGTAGATCGCGCACAACCCACGAGTCGTGCAGTTTCGGAAATAATTGTTCCGAGCGTTCGAGCCATTACAATCTGCCCTCTATCAAAGTCGCTTAGATCCGCAGCCTTTCCCATCACACACAAAAGTAAGGGAAAGAATGATTCTTCAGACTCTCCAGCAGCAGTTAAATATCACTTCCACCTGATCACGGGCCCTCCACGTCATCCAGGCGAGTTCATTGCAAAATGTAGGGGTGGTCATAATGTTTTGGCACTTTAGTGTATATAGGAGTTGAAACAAACGGCCCTTTGTTTGGAATATAGAAGTAACACAGTTAAGTTTATTTTTAAGTATATTTATACCCCCACTTACTTGATTATTATGGCATACGCAGATTCCCACATCCGGTCTCTCGAATTTCTCAAACTAACACCTGACAGCGCCTAGTTCGTCTTTTCGATGATAGTTTGTGACGAAAATTTAATTTATTTGTTGCTCACAGAAGATATTTTCTTTTCACTCTTAAGCTGATATATGTTTCCCAGCAGTAAAGCATTATTTTTGGTTTCTCATCTGCGGGAGATTCTAATTGCTCAACTCATCATTTCCCTTGTTGCACTGTTTCACAATAGAATGATTGCTTAATGTTTGACAAATATTGGAAAAAAGAGGCTCTAGAAATGACTTGAAATGGATGATAAACCGTTGATTTTATCAATTAACATCAAAAAGACAGAAAACTTGTTTCTTTTTTATGTAAAAAGTGTGTGATAAATACTTTTGTAGAGAGACGGTCATGAATGGAACTTACTTTCACAATGGACTACTTAGAACTTTTTCTGTTTATTATGTTTTGTCGATTTATTATTATTGTTGTTGTTTTCTTTATCAGTGTGTCATCTGTATTTTGCTCGCAATTTCCATTATTATATTTCGCTCTGGTTATACCATGTCTTTAAAAAAATAAATTGTTTTGCCATACCTGCAAACTAGAAAAAGTCGTCCGGCTGTAAAAACGAAAAAGAAATTGTATAAAACAGAATGTTATGTGTTAGAACCAATGCTTAATACGTTTAAAGCCATGGTGATCACCAGCGACTTGCGAAGCCAAGATACTGGAAACACACAATTCTAATAAATCTTCTGTGATTTTTAATATTTTAATATTATCATCATTATTAAAATGGTATGAAGAAATTAATGCAATACAGAACATACACAAAAATAATTTTATTTATGCATAAAATATGGCATTTTGGGCCTTGGGTGTCATTGGTGACTTCAGTAAAATAAGTATAACTCAAATTATTTCATAACTTATTGCGCAGCATAGCCAAATATGGCATTTATGCCAATAAATCTTACAAAACCAACCATCCAACAATTAACTTGCAATTAATATTTCACTAAAATATTCAATGCAAAATGATAAATTTATGCTGGCCAGACGGGCAAGGCGTGTGAAATTCACGCAACATTCAATGTGTTAGCGAAAACAATTTAAGACACCGTCTAATCTTAAACTAGTGATTAAAAAATAAACTTTTTCCAAAGTGGAAGAATAAATTATATAAAGAAAACTAGCCACATAATTTTAAAGACTTATTGTTTAGGGCATGCGCGCTATATCTTTAAATTTACATTCTTCAGCAATTATTACCTCCAAGGGTGAGTTCCACGGCGGATTGGGCCGTATCCTGGTCATTGTAGGCGATACACTGGTACATGCCTCGATCCTCCCTCTGCACGGGATCGATCCGAATTACGTCTCGAGATATCTGACTCACTCGTCCATCCAGGGACAGAACGTCGACGTCCTTCCGCCAGTGAACCCCATGAATAGGATGGCCGGACACAGAGCAATTGATCACCCAGGGTCGACCCACA
The DNA here is from genome assembly GCA_026543865.1 of Argiope aurantia. Taxonomy (NCBI): domain Eukaryota; kingdom Metazoa; phylum Arthropoda; class Arachnida; order Araneae; family Araneidae; genus Argiope; species Argiope aurantia. The sequence continues at coordinate 717,668 of JAPMOR010090161.1, forward strand.
TGGATCTTCTGCACGACGGGAGACATCGATGTTGATAAGGGGGCTGCAAGAGAGAAAGAAGAATTCGATTCATCAGAGGTTCAAGACAAAAAGAAATTCACCAATCGCCGCCGGACTGTATTATAACTAAAATGCAATTCATGCGCTATTCTAAAATATTAATTTTCTCTTTCCACTGGCTGTTTATTTTTTCTTGGCATATTTCATATTTGTACAGATGTAATTTATTAATCGATTTTTTTAATTTTTTCCTAATGCACCAGAATTTTGCAGTTTTGTAGACTTGTCTAGTTTTAGATAACAATACATTATTTAAATATGATCAAAATTTCATTAGCTCCGTTAATTTTAATTCAACTCATTTCCATTCAGGTTTCATTTCTCAAATATGAAGTCATCTAGTAATGGATTTGAAAAAGAAAAATGTATACATCTTACTATACTATAATATTTTATTACAATTTATTATGAAATATAATTAAGTTAAAAATAGAAAACAATTCAGATAAAAAGTTTTCAAATCACATTTTATTTTTCAAAGCAATATTCAATGATATGGATAGTATAATAGAATTCTGAATCGTATTTTATTACAATTTACTATGAATATAATTAAGAAAAAAGAAAAAGCAATTCAAGTAGAAAGTAAAGCAAAGTAGAAGTAACTTTTATTCAAATAAAAAGCATTTTAGGCACATTTTTATCGTTAAAAGTAATATATCAAAGAAATGCTTATAGAAATAAAATCAAGAATTCTTGAGTCGCTGTAAACAATATTAGAAAAAAGTTCATCGTCAATAAATGTTATAAGAAAGAAAATTCCTAAATATTTGCTTAAAATGAAATGCATATCAACTGTGACTAAAATAACAAAGGTGTAATTATAGTGTTAAAATTTAAAGTATTTTTATTAGAGCATCAATTTCTTATATATTTTCTTCCCTCAACATTTTTGAAAAAAAAAATGATTCTCAAGTTTGCTCTGTAAATTTTCAATTTTTTAAAAAATCTTTTAGATGGTTTCTAATTTGAAGATCAATTTGATTTTTATGTAAAGGAATGAAAAAATAAGGACAAATCACTTCCTAGTTTCACTTTTGAATACGCAATTGAACAATGCTATTACATTTTTTCAGTTATGTAGGGCAACTTTTGTTCATTTTGTCAGCTAAGAATTAGCTGCGCATTAAAAATGCAAATGGTGTAACCATGTAATACATTTTTTTCGTATTATTGTGTTAGTATATATGGAAAAATGGGTGTAAAAAGTTATGCCCGTTGTTTTGTCCGATTTTATCAGCAAATTTATCTTAAAAAAATCATCATACTTCTATCATCTATCTTTAATGAATGCATACATGGCTAAGATTTTTCAATGCAAAGATAAATCCACAAATGAGTTGCAAGCACTTCTAGTTGACAAAGACCACTGTATGCGACATTAAATTTAAATAAAGGTATGAAGGAAGAATCCTCTGAATGAACCCTGAAATCCATCAGTGATACCTACTTTATCTGCATATCTATGAGAGATTAAAAAAAAAAAGTGTGCTGATGAAATGAAAAACTTTCTCTGAATACCAGAAACACACAAATCGAAATGAATGAATTTGCTTTTAAAGAGTACCAAGAACGAAAACAAAAGTATTTCGAATCTCTTACCAAACTTTTTTTCGCCACGATAAGTATAAGCATTTCCCCAATGCCGTTGGAAGTGCACTCACCACAAATTCAGGAGTTTCTAAATCATCTAGTAAAAATTCAGATTCTGATAGGATTTGCCATCTCTAATGAACATCAGCAATCTCAAAGAATATCGATAAATCTCTATCTGCATTATATGATTCATTTAATTTAATATTATTTGAGTTAATTATATGTCATCAAGTGACATCTGATTCATGAAAAAGGGTTCCGCTTTCCAATGAAGCAAAATGTTCAGATGCTTTGAATTATCATCACAAAACATAACAGAGAATCTTATGTGATATTGATTTGTGTATTAATTATTAATGAAGCAAATGAATTAATACATCAGATTTTACCTGATAAGCTAATTAATATATCTCCTTAAATAAATCTATATTCTCAGAATATTTTAATATTCCACTTCTAAAAATTGATGGACCTTTAAAGGGTTAAGCAATAAATAAAATTTAAACGCATCGCCAAATCAATTTTTTTAATACTGTCCCTAACAATATGGATGTTTACTAACGCTGTATATCCCGTAAGGTCATTTACAAGAATTAGATACAGGTCAAAATAAGTCATTTTTGTAATAAAATATTTGATCGGAAATAAAAAAAAAAGGAGAGCCTTGTTAGCGAATTAAATATAAGAAAAGGTTACATCTAATAAACTGTACATTACAGATTGTCAGAAATATAATAACTCCTGTAACCTAGTCCTATAACAGCTAGTAAAGCATGCATCGCCTATCATGGCGAGTTATTTGAAAATTTAGTTTTTAATTACTCCAATAGTTACTTACAGCTTCTGAATTCCATTTTATATTACCACATTTATCGTTGTGTTGTCATTTATTCAACTGAATTGCTGCGCGATTCCAAATGAGTATTTCCTTAAGTACTTACAGTTCAATTTTAGATTCTTTTATATAATTTTAGATCCTGATCTGGATTTTTCTTATCCGAAATTAGTGATCCTATTTTCAAAAAATGAATAAATTGATTATTTATTTATTTCGAAATGTACGAAAAAAAATTAAATGCGTTTATCTCATATGTTAGACTGGTAAACAAGTGAATGTTCCTAATACATTTAAATATTCAATACGTTGTGCAGTTGGCACCTGAAAGGATTTCATTTCAAACTCCCTGTTACTACACGGTGCATTTCTTGAATCACTTCGCGTTTACATTTATTTGTGTCTGTCCTATCGGTTATGCTCTCTAATGTCTAAATGTCAATATTTTCAATGAATGCCCAAAGTGCGATATTAAAAATAGTTGCCTCTTCTATAAATGAACTTGATAAAATAACTTGAATAAATGAATTTGAACTTGAAGAAATTTATATTGGCAACATTTTCCATACTCAGCTCTTTCGGTTGCTTAATATGGGACCGATAATAATTCACAGGTACCAAAGCAATCTGTAGTTCGTGACGAGGCCATGCAAAGTTTCCGATACCTTATAGAAATCTGAAAAAGATTTATTTCTTTTAAACGAAATAATTTTCGATTTAACACTGTGCTCGTGTAAACTTTATTCCTGCAAACAATCCCAAACGATGGATCAGAAACGTCATTTTTGAATCTATGGCAACTGCCTGCTGACGTCTGCATCATCGGCGATTCTATGATAACAGCCATCTCGACGTGCGTCTTTCCACCCTTGAATTAGAAACGTGACAAACGTGAAACGTACAAGAATTCATAGATATATAGGCCCCAAATCTAAAATGTTTTACAAACTCCACTTCGTCTCTCTTTCACTTGTAGAAAGATAGCAAAACAGGCAAACAAAGCTAGAATCATAGTTTATCTCTAGAATTCTGGCTAAAAAAATCCAACTTAAAAAGAAACGAGATCAATCGTCGAAGCGATCTAATAGACCTATCCATAAGAGCAACGGAAACTCTACAAAATGGCATATTCTAACCCTCAACATATCTCCAAACAAGAAATCAATGTTCCGATTTTATAGACATCAAGCATGCTTAGCTAAAACACCGAGCAAAATGCTATCGCAAGTCTTTTGAAGACTTACTTCGCACGTCCGACATCCAGCTATAGCATTCCTCAAAATTGATCAATGAGGTCCAGAATGCTTATGCGCACTACGAACGGGACGGAAAGTATGTTTTGTTTTATCAAAAGATATAGAAAAAAAAATTTCGAATTGGGCGTGAAATAACAATGTTTATGTTTCGAAGAAAACACTTTTTTCGCTTTTATCTCGGGAAAAAGAAATTCCCTGAAATCCATATCATATATATTCTTCTGGTGTAAGAAGGTGAATTGTTCTGAAAACAATTTCGTTTTGGTTGTAGAGTATATTCCATTTCCTCTGTCTCGCAGAATAAATATAAACTTCGATTATGTTTTTCTATCCAGTCGTATTTCACAGATGTTTCCTTTTTGGAAGGCAGGTGGTTCCTTTGTTGATGTGCTGAAAAAAAAAAATTCTTAAGACTTCGAATTGCTGCGGATTCTATTGCGAAATGTTCGAATCGGATAGAGACATTTTTTTCTCTTCGCGCTTATTGATATTTAAATCTGTTTCTTATATAAAAAAAACAACTGTAACGTAGTTTTAATACTTACTTTTGTATTTTAAAATTAATTTTTGAGGAAACATTTTTTTAAAAAATCCATGATAGCTATAGAAACGAGGACTCATAAAGCATGCTAGTTGTCCAAGAAAAAGAATTTTTATGAAAAGGCTTCTAAAATCCATGCATTTGTATTTCGGACGTTTTAAAGTAAGACAATTTCGTATATTTTTAATCACTATAACCAATTTGTTTAATAATGGTAATCACATCTTGTCTATGTTGCTACAATTAATTTAATTTATCTGTGTTAATAGTAAACTTTGAATAAATAATTTGGTATTTATATTTGCAAATTCATGTAAAAGATGGTATTACCGAAATACCCTTCAAATAAATATATAAATAATAACTATAAAAGTATATAATAGGTTTTCCCGAGAAAAATAACTTTGGTCATCTCTAGAGGATAAATAACTAGTGTATTCTACACAACAGTCAGTGTGTCAATTTCTCTATATTATAATTGTTATCATATTAAATATTGAAATATGATTCATTAAGACTAAAAAGGAAAGACATGGGAAATATAACATTAGACATGCGAAATATAACATTAAATATTCTTTCAATTATATTTATTTTCCTTTTTTCTCGCTTGTACTTTCTTGAAGATTTATTGTCGATTATAAATCATTCTATCTCTACTTAACTCCCCATCTGAAGCACATCTCCTTTAGGTGTGACGGCTTTCATGATCCCGATGTGCTCGAATGATCTGCTCTGCTTTCCAGACTCTCCACCTTTTGGCTAAGCTGCTTTTTGTTTTCTTTCGTCTCTCCATCGACGGCAAGCGAGGGAGCTCTCCATGAGAGGCTCTCTTTGTTTCCTGTTTCTCATGGTGAGCCAAAAGATCCACGTGTTGGTCGTGCGCGGCTGCCCATTATGTGGGTAGTGTACTGTGATCCTCGGTGTATTAATCGGCTGTTAGCTACCCGGCAGAGTGGCTAGTCTTTTAAGAATCAAACGAAGGGGGTCACTATCTCCAGAGGTAACATAGAGGTGCCAGTTAGCAATAAGGTAAGCGTAGAGGATGGGAATATCCCAACCCTTCCATTGTTGGGCTCCGCGGTGGACAATTACTGTCACTGTCGTACTTTCATTGTCGTATGCGCAAAACCCAAATGTGCTCCATTAAGTGGGCAAAAAATTGAACTAAATAAATCTATAAATATAGAATCCTCGAAATCGAACAATTTTGATGCCTTTTATATTATTCATAGGAATTCAAGAAGTTCAGAAACTTTCCGTGATATATAACAGTTCTTTGTAGTAAAAACAATTTCTGGTATATAACAGTTCACTGGGTGAAGTCAAATCAATCGAAAAAATCGTTCTGTTGGTTGATGTTGGCTCCTAAAAACAGGCAGCATGAATTTAAAAAATCAAATCTCTATCAAAGATATCAGTTACTGTTACTCCACGGGTCACTTTCAATTCTTCCAAAGGAGTTATGCCCGGTGGAAAAGTATTAAACGAGGCTACCGAAAAAAATAACTTCAGAGCGAAACAATTAGAGAGTGCGGCGAATTTTTATTCGGAGAGATGGCGCGATCCCAATTAGTAAACCTCTGTATCACTTTCAATTCTGTCAAATTACAAAAGTTAAAGGCGGTTATATGCGTCATCCTGTCAGAGCATGTATACCAAATCCTCTCCGCTATGGGCATGCGAAAACTTCTTGCCACGGACAATGACTTGCGCAATCTGTGCAGCAGTCGTGTTGTTGTTTCTTACCATGGGCAAGCCGGCTGATCAAAGACAGCCAAATTAAGCTTGAGGGTGAGCGCCTCTATAGTAGCGCCATCTAGGGCCAAGAAAACGTCTTAGCTACACACACGTCACAACCCTTTTTACGGGGCGAACTTCTGTCACGCATTTCATTCACTCAACCACAGATCTTAATTTAGACTTGAATCAGAGAACGATCACTCCTGATCCAGTACCCCCAGTGATGTTACTCTCGACGTGGTGGACTTTGTGATCAAGACAGATTTAACGCGCGTCAGTCCCTAAGCAAGCGGGGAATCTTCGGCGGCGGGGTTTGAACTCGCAATATAAGGGACGCGAATCCGACGCTCTACCAACCAGGTTATCCCAGCAGTCGTATATGAAAGTACTGCTTGCTCTGTTATAGAAAAGTGGGTAAACTGCAAAGGGGACCGCACTTAGTTTTCCCGAGACTATTTCCCATGGACACAGGAAAAGGAAATACTTTCCTTAAAAATTAAAAGTAAAATTTTGTATTTCAAAGCAAAACAAACAAACAAAAAAAACCCCCGTAAAATCGCAAATTTTAACGTTTCTGAATAATTGTTTCTTCTGTTTAAAAGAATCATCTGTTAAGTCACCCACTCGAACAAATTTATTTTGTTGTTTCTATTTCCAAACATTCCGACAACACCACAATTCAATCATCTTTGCTCCTATCTGGTACCGAAAAGCCTGTCAAATCTAGTAACCCCATTAATGAAATAACTTCCATTTTTTCCACAATTCTCAATTTTCATGAAGCTTAGGATCTCAATGGCTTTTTCAAAGGGGGAGAAAAAGAGAAGAAAAAGCACAAAAATGAATCTAAGGCAAAGATAGAACACAACTATGAAAATCTAAAATTTTCTAATTCTAATAAAATAAATATTTCTAATAAATATTTCTAATATTTCTAATAAAAATTTCTAATTTCTAAATTTGTTCACATTATTTTGAAATTCTGAAAATAATATGGAAAGAAGTGAATTTTCCATTAAGCGTAATAAATCAAAAATACATATTCATATATTTATGCTATCAACAAGCTTTAAAACGCTAGAAAATTTCATAAAACTTGCCACTGGAATAAAACAGTATGTAGTTGCATTTTAGAAAAGTGAGGACGTGAGATCACTACTTCTATGTTCCTGCAACAGAATAGATAAACTCAATGTTGATGAGCATAACCACAAGGAAATACCCCCGTCTGCTTAGGAACTAAATAATCAGTCCTACAATACATTGATCTTTGTGGTCAATATGTAATATCCTCCATGACGATCGCGAAGACCCCTTCCCATATAGAGAGAGGTTCATCTTAAATGCTGCTGGTGAGATTTCAGTGAATACAAGGTGCATATCTGAGAGTTGAAAAACTCAGATTAAGTACACACTACTACTGCATCTAGATTACTGAAAAGACCTAATCAGTAAGAATACAGAAACATGGGAGGAAGAAGTGAATTGTGTCTTTTTGAGGAAATATCAGATGAGATATCGACATCTGTCTTGTTTTTTTAAGAAGAGTTTTATTAGAGCTGCAATTGAAGTCAATTAATAACAGATAAACATGATCTTTGGGGAGAAGGAAAAAAAAGTACAGGATCAGAGGTCAAATCTTTGATATTGAAAGAATTTAAATGTAATATGGGAACTAATACAGTTTTATAAAAACAGATTTTTAAAAAAAATTGTGGATAAAAAAAACAGTTCCGAAAAACAAAGCACAAAATACACAGAATAGCTATAAATAACCTAAGACAATGTATCAGCATAAATAGAATATGAAGTGTAAACAAATATTTCGTAAATTTGGAACCAGAGAAATACAAAGTAAAGTCCATATGCAAGTGCAAATGACGACTAATAAGGTTGAATTTAAATATGAAAATTTATTCATAAAAAAGGAATAAAAAGAAACAATTCTTGAATGTATCACTGGGTCTTTAGTGAAATTATCAAGTGGTCTTTTAGAATTCACTTTTAATGGAGGCGGCCATTCAAGTGAAGAAAGTGACATCAGATGTTGAGACGACTGCAAAGAAACTCTTCCAATTCTACAAATGAACTTCGTCTTAAGACGCGCTCCAACGACCTGTGCTCGCCTTAAGTCCTGCACACTTTTCCCTCTTTCCCCTCTCTTGTGGTTTTCTGGGGTCCTTTGATGTCTGTTCATTTTACCGACAATTTGCGGGAAGCTCCAGATCGCGTCCACAGGCGGAGTTGTTCCAACAATGCATCAGTTGGCAGATTTATGACCCTATGTAAAGGTCACAGGCCGTTGGAACGCTGCTTTAAAGCCCCTTTCCAACGACCTGTATCTTTTACGGATAGGGTCGTAAATCTTCCAACTGACCCATTCTATGCCCATCGTGGCCTGTGGACATTGGTCAGAAGCTTCCCGCAAATTTTCGGTAAAATGAACAGACATCAATGGACCCTGGTAAACCACAAGACAGGGGGAAGTGTGCCTATCTCCAGACGCGCACAGGTCTTTGGAATGGGGCTTCATTTCGATGCTGGTTTTCTAAGAATAACGGAAACTGCATGGGGGTCAGGTGGTTGTAAAATGCAGAGTATATCTGGTTCAATTGCATTCGCATTTATTTGTAATGCTCGGGTTAAACCATTCAAACAACGTTGAGGAAGAATCGTGTCCTGATGCGAATATGATCTCATTTGTCTACCGCTCTATTGGCATTAGACACACTTTCTGAAAGACGAGACGGATTTTTACTTTTGAATCCCATTCCCTTTGCTTCTCAGTGAAATACGGTTGAATTAGTTCTCTCTTAAAGTAACTGCTGGGAGGGAGGGGATCGTGCAAAAATTCTGGATTAGGATAGCTTCTAAGTAAGTTTATTTGGCAGAGCTGTCAACAGTTTTATTACCTTTATGACCAACTTATGCCTTTCTCCATCCAAGATGAATATTTTTATGTATTTCGAATATGATTTGAGTTGAATGAGCTATTGGGTGAGAGGTCTTGTAGGATTTCAGGGCGTGTGAATTCGCCTCACTATCGTTGTAAATTTTCGAGTTAACTTGCAGATGGTTACCCATTCAACTGCATGGTACGATGTTAGGTTTGGGAGTTTGAATTCAGAAAAGGGTCATTGCTCAAACAGGTATTAAAATATATGTATTACTCTCACAGCCTAGCAGAAATTTTGAAAGGAAGGGAACAATTGACTGTAGAGTTAAAGTCACTTTTAAGTTCATTTAACTTTCATGTTTTGAAACTCTAACTGAAACTATTTTTGTATTTTGAAATTTAATGCTAGTGCTGTAATTTTTGTTTTGAGAGTAAATATTTTTTTTTTTTTAATATTACCTTTTAACTCGCTTTTGGAGAAATATTTTTAAGTCATTAGAATGTCAAACAGATTACATGAATTTTTTGATGTGTGAAGTCTTCTTTGTGTTTTCCCCTTTCCTTTTGAAATGACTTATGTTTGGTTTTAGTTTCGGGAAATAAGAATTCTTAATGATTATTTTATAAAAAAAATCGTCCGTTTAAATTTTTCAAATAAAATATTCTCTAAAAAATTTTTTAATTGAAAAAATTTCTGTATTAATATTATAATTTTTATCAAGGTTTATAAATTTTATTTTATACAAATATTTATTTATTATAATTATAAAATTAATTATTTTATGTTGTTTTGAAACCGAATTAGAAACCTTTTACTTACTAACAACGTCGTGAATTTTTTGCTGCCACCTGTGATTAAAAAATCACAGATTTCAGACCCCACCATGTATATGAACTTGATGTCAAGTAACTTACCTTATTTTCAAATGTCATCACTTTGAATAGTGGAGTGCTGGCTGTAGTATCTTCTTTTTTTTTTTATCCTCAATACAACTAAAATTTAAAGGATTCGCCAATCCCTGATTTTAATTTCATTAAACCAAACTGGTACAACGAAGTAATCGCATTCTTATCGCACGACGATGCTTACGACTCTCTGTTGTTGTATGACTTCAAATCTTTTTTGAATAATTTATTTCTGTTAGAAGTTTAGGCACTGAAATGCCCATTTGAAAATAAAATAACTCTCCTGATATTTAAATACTTGAATTTAAAACTTACGATGCAAATTTTAAATTTTAATTTTTTAAATGTTATCCAAACATTAAATTAATCAACGAAGTCATCTCGGTAAAATGTTAGCATAAACAATAGCTTACACGTCCCCAATCTAATTTTGGATCACAAATTCCCGGAATGCAAATCCAAGCGACCCGCGCATTTCGATGCACGGCTTCACGGGAAGCATATCAATAATACCATCTCTGAAATTGACCGCTCTTTTGAGCGTCGAAGAAGGACAGAAATGCAGCTGATACCGCATGGCCATAAAATATGAGAACAGAAGTCGCGATGAGCACAGGAAAGTGAACTCGGAATGCTGTGAGTGAAATCCCGATAAAATTTTGGTTCTTCTGTTTTGCGAAATATTTCACATGCCAAAAATAAAAATACTCTTTAAAATTTTAATGGAGTCAATTCACTTAAAATAAGAGTAATTAACGTGTTTAAAATTTTAAGAAAACTAAACTGCTTTTTTCATATTCAGCTTCTGGGAACATAAGATGGCAGCTCATTTACGAAAAAGATGTTTAGCAATTCTTAAATTTTAAGATATTCAATAAAAACGTTTTTTTTATTTAAAAAAACCTCAGACTTTTATTATGTATTTTTAAAAGAACTTTTATGTATTTTTCATTCATTTATTTAATTTATATTTCATTAATATAAATACGATAGCATCATGAAGTCATTTTTTTCCTCAACTTCACTCGTATGGAATAAAAGTTTATATAATATTATAATAAACTTTAATATTATATGTAAATTATATGTAAAATTTGTATACATAATATATGTAAAAATATAATACATATAATAAAATATAGTAAAAATATAGAAAGCAATAAAAATATAGCATGTGTCGTGCATAAAAATGCTGTCAAAAGTTTAATGTACAACAGTTATTTAATTTGGATGTAGCTGCTCTTGAAACAGTTAGAACTAATTTATTCAGATACTCTTGTTTAAATTTTAGTTTTATTTAAATGCAATTTTGATTAAAATATTAATTTAACTTCTTAAACCTATTTTTTACAGATTAAGGTCTTTTAGTAACTATTATAGTAACTAATTCACTATAAAGCTGTTTAGAAATTCTAAGTTCAAAAAGAAAGCTTTAGTTTTAAAAAAGCTCAAAGCGTTAAAAAAAAAGAAAGAATCGTATTTAACTTAGATAGTGAAGAGGAATACTTAAGTCTCGAATATATGGAATGAGAAGGTCTTATTAATTTTTACGAGGAAATGTATAATGTCATTCAATTGTTTTCTCTCTTCAAATATTTTTGCCTCTAGGTAAGCATAATTTCCTCCTCCAATCAGATAATTTCATCTCCCTCGCTGCTTGGGCTGATTCCGACAAAGCATTAAGAGCGTTCCTGAAGTATACACTTTTTTTTTTCTTCTTTTTTCTCTCTTTCTGTTGAGACGCAAAATTAAGAATTTATATACGGCCTAGAAATGCAAAAAAAAAAAAAAAAAAAAAAAAAAAAAAAAGAGGATACATGATTTTTATTCCCAGTTTTAGATGATATATGAATCGGATATCATAATAGAATTCTTGAAGAGAAACCAATACAATATTAAATATTTAAGGTACATTATTGTTCCTGCTTAATGTAATTGTAATGCTTTTGTAAATATTTAATAATAATTAATAACTGGTGATAATTAATAATTTTGTAAATAAATAAGCATCTACTGTTTATTTAAGCAACATAATTTATTTTAAAAATTGGAAACGTTTGTAAACTTTTATTTTAATACCTTTGCTTTGTTTCCAGCCTGATGAAAAATCAAGAATTTTGAGCCATAAATCCCAACTACGATAGCATGGTAAATATTTGAGTTGTTCCCCTGTTATCTCTTAGTTTGTTTGCATTCAGCATATAATGATTTTTATACCACGCAATCTACAGAAATAATGTCCGCTTAAAAACATTATTATACTTAAATCAAATACTCCAAAATATGGTAAGTGAAGTAGCGAAAAACCTAATATTTGTTTTTAGCCGCATGAGATCTATTAAAAAATTTCAGCAATTATATTGTATGTGGTTTTGGAAAAGAAAAATGTTGCTTCGAGATGTCTTTACTCCTAATTTTGAAAATTTATCAAAATGAAGAAAAAACAAATGAAGGGAAATAAAATTAGTACTAAAAAGGCAATGTTTACTTTTTTAAATTTAAGGTAAGGTAATAATGATTTCTTTTTTGTTAATAATAGGCTTTGAAGTTCATTACTTAAAATTTTGATAAATTTTTAATAAAGATTTTCGGAAGATCTTTCTAACCAAGCATCAGCTACCCAAGTAGTAACTATGTGCGAAATGCGTTGCTTCTAAATCCCTAAGCCTACCCCATAAAATGTTTTCAAAGATTTTTGCACTATGTATATTGAAATTTAAGGGCAGAATACTGCAAATTTTTTTAAAAAGAAAACGTTAATAAATTATAAACCATAAAAAACTCCTTAAAAACCATAACTTTAAAAACATTTATTATTGAACAGAAGTTTATTAACTGTTGTGCCATATTTCAATGCGGGCGTATGAATGAATCCCTCTGTTACTTTATTTCAGCACTATTAAGAAAAATATATTGAGGAAATAAAATTTCTTGCTCATCTGGCGATTCTACCGAGGAAGGTGGAAGCAGTTATGTTTAAATAAAATGAATTTCAACCGAAATTTTATAATCATTGAAATTGAGAATAAATAATAAATTGATGGGTAAGAAATATTTCTGTAAGATTATAAAAAGGCAGAAAATTCATTTTCCAAAGTTTATAACCGTTGGTTCAAAAATGTTAATTAATATACTCAAATTAACTATCTTTTACTTGAAAGTATTTTTAAAAAATTCCTTAGAAATATGTCATACCAATTGTTTAAAATTCAAATTTGAAATATATATTCATTCTTCATAGTACATGGGTACTTCTTAGATGCCCATTTGAGAAGAATTTAGGGACATTTTTTTTTTTTTCCTTATTTCAAAAGTTGCAACAATTAGAAACTATTATTTGTATAGAAAATATGGAGAAGAATGTAAGAAAATAAGTTTTGTTAGAAAACTAAAAAGTAAAAAATAATAATAGTAATAATTTTATTAAAAATTGTGGGGGTCAAATCGTAAAAATGAATGTGCGAAGAGCAAATAAAAGTACTTTTGCATCCAGTTTAAATCATTCGTAATTTTGAGTTTTATCAAGTTTATAATATATTTTTCAATATTAATGGACGTTTAGGATTTTCTCCCTAATGATACTCAACATAGCTAAATTTCCTTATTATTTAGTTTTCAGAGCCTCGTGATTTTACATTTTGATTTTCAATCTTAGTTTTTTTTATTAGAAATAATCTTCTATGTTTTAGTGCATTAATAACTGCAAGCTTTTATGATTTTTCAATTACTATATTTTTTAATCATACGTTTAGTTAAATAGTTTTCACTGAAAATAATAGTTTAAATAGTTAATAAATAGGTTAGTTTTTATTCAATTTTTAATTTAGAATTGTAATTAACTGATAATAAATTTCTCAGACCATCAAAATAGAGTATTTTCAACGCCAACACACAACTAAAATTTCTCCAGCGCATTTACAAATGAGTGATAAGTTTTCTTTACAATATTCCATATTTATAAATTCATAACAATTCATGTTAAATAAATGCATGTAATATCGATTTGAATTTAAAACGCAATTTTGATATAAAGTCTGAAAGAAGTGTATTCCATGATCATTATCGATTGCGCAAGAAAGTTATCCATGTCAACAACAACAGCAAAAAACCTTGATGACATTAGACTTGATTCCACGAATTATAGCATCAAAATTCATTGCTAACACGACTGAAATAATAATATTCCGAGTTACTGAAAGAGAAAGTGGGGGGGGGGGGGGAAAGAGAAATAAAAAATCTGAAAAATATATATATTTTTTTTTCTTTCTCTGGCGACGCAATTCGCATTTAGTAGGCACATAATTGAGTTCTCTTTTCTGTGCCATTTAATCAAATTATCTTCAAACTCCTTCTTTTTCGCAGAACGACTTCATCGGCGACATTCGTTAAAAGCCTCAGTGTTGTCTTTCCCATCGTTGAAAGGAAAGGGCGAAAGTCCGATGTATTTCGGTTGCTGTTACATTAACATCAATATTTTGATGAAGTGCTCGCAAGTTTTTGACCTATTTAACTCCGAACTCAGACTGATGTAATGCTTATTTACACATATTAACTAACGTCATAATCGTCTTAAAGAGCTAGTGCTTAAATGTATCAAACGGAGTCACGTGCAAGAATTTTGCAACTGTAAAAGTGATTACATTCTTCCTTGAATTCAAATTAATGATAACTGCCCAGTAGTCATCTTGATTTAAGACATTTCAGGAATTCATATGTACATTTATTACAAATAATATTTAATATTGCCGATGCATGACCTATTCGAATAACGTTTGGCTTCAAGAAATTTTATTTCTTTTAATAATTCCATGCCTTACTTACAAAAGAAACACTTTTATCGAAGAAATCTTCGGGTTAGTAATTCAAGTACTTTCCTTGCGCAGTAGATGAAAAGTTTTTATGACCAGCTCCAGTACAGAAGGCATAATTTAGATTGCCGCGACAACAAATTTGAGAATGATCAAAACAATACTTCTAAAAACACAGCGGATTTTTAATATAGTGTATTTTTGTATCCTTCTTTAATGGACTACTGTAGTTTTGGCGAGTAAAACTTGCAGAAGGAAGTACTTAGCAGTTATTCATTCCTCCATAGAGTGATGTAGCGTCCCTTCTTAGCACTAGAAACTCTGAGCTATTTCATCCATCAGTTCCGAGACAGTTGCGTTCTGTTTGTGAGATTGAATGAGCAATGAAAATAACAGTTGATGAATTTTTTTCTAAAATTAAAATATTTTATTTACTGAATGAGCCCTTTAGGATCTACTTAAGGCATTCAAGCAAGGCAGTTAACAGAATCTAAATCCTACAGTCACTCCCCATTATACAGACCAGCGAGGGAATCTAAGAAGTATTAGCACTTGTCAGGACTTGCATCCTTTTGCTCTCCTTCAAGACCAATAATCAACATTAAAGCCAAGCCTCGAAATGCGATTCAAACTCTTAATCCGAAGTATATTAGCTTATTAGAAGGCAATCTGCTGAATGATTATAAACTGGGATCCACCTAGAACCCGCTGCTTTCTCCAATACTCGAGAGAAATAGCCGTCCAAGTGAAACAAAAAAAACTTATGATGTCATGATAGCTCCTCAAAGAGATCTGTCGCAGCTTTAAGGATAAAAGAAAAAAAGACATAATATAGAATATGGAGATAAGGGTGTATTTAAAAGAGAGTAGATAAGAAGTGACTAGTGTTGAATGGGATTAACTAGACTAGTGTTGAATGGGATCACTTTCGATCCTTGATATAACGGTATTTATATATTAACATAACTATAACGTCTCGGATAGAGATCCTCGAGGACAGCAGACTCCTGGCTTCATTCCACTTACATCATCCGCTTATCCAGTGGTTTGCGAACAGGAGCGAAGAGGAGTATAGATTATAAATTCACTAATCTTGAGAAGTACTATGGGACTAAAACGTTAGTGCGTTTATGTGATGTCTTAAAGTGATGTCTTTAATGTGATGTCTTTACCAACTTTCAGTTGGTAAAAAAATAATGCCGTGTCCGAAAATCATTTACAATTTTTAACCACTTATGATATATGGGGGGGGGGATATACTATGCCTTTCACCCACTTCTGTTATGATTACACAATTAAAATACTGTTTGATAATGACGTCTTCTGCACCTGAAGGAAATGCCCTATAAGGGTACACATCGAAAAGATTTTTAAGTGCTTAATTCTATCAAATAAAGACAAGAGATTCAGTCTCTTTCCTTTGAACATCTCGACCCCAAGCAATTCTTTAGAAACCGCTGCGTTAAGAGCCAAAGGGTGATGATTCAATTAACGCATCCCAAAGACAAATATAGAATATGATCTAGCTTAGGACCAATTGCATTATATTTGGAAGTTTTAGTTTTTAGAGCTTATTATATTTCTGCACCATTGACAAATATTCTTAATTACCGTCTACCCCTGGGAATACTTTAACTAACCGTGCAGGCAGAACCACAACGAGCTGTCTTTCCACACACCTATTAGGAGCGAACGCTTAATCTGCGGCAGAAGCCATTCGCAGCGAGTCTCGCTACCCAAAGTCAACTAATCTCCACAACAGAGTCTCCTAATCCACTTAAGCGCTGACTCACTTCTTCCCTTGCTCGGGAGGGAATACAATGCTCTGGATAGACGGCACGGGTAGGGGGAAGACTTTGGAAGGATGCAAGTGTGGGGGGGGATGAGTTCTACCAGTGACGACATCAGATTGTGTCTGCAGACATAATGAGACCCACGCGTTGGTGGGGTTGGGTGAAGAAGGGTGGTCCTGGAGGGGAATGGTGTAAAGACAATCGCATTTTCCGCATCAGAAATTCTTAGTTTGACTTTTCACTGCCGCCATTGGAGCGTAGATGTTCCAAGGGATGGGAAGGGAAAGGGGAGTCAGCGAAAAGGTTGATTAATGGTTTTCGGCGCCGCAGCGTTAAATTCAAAACAAGAAGGTGTCAGTTCGTAAACTGGGCTCTAAGTCGCTCATGTACTTAGCATTTAATGCTTCGCCCATTACTTTTGGATGATGGTGCCATTTTTCACATCCGGGTGTTTACGCAGCAGTGGAAAATATTCGAAAGACTTGAAGCACTTCCTAAATAGTTAATAGGGTAGTGCATACGTCTTTGAGAATACGAGTAAAATTTTTAAGGATATATTGTCTATGTAATAATATGCCAGTCTAACTGTAGGTATATGCACATTATGTAATAATATGCCAGTCTAACTGTTGGTATATGCGCATTCTAAATACAGTGCTATGTATTTCGTGATGCCAGTGTTTGTAATTGAAATAAATTTGGCACAACTTTAATTGATCTCAATTATAGCAATGTTCTTTTTATAATGAAAAGCACTATCACATTCACGGGCTGCATGTATGTATCATAATAGAGAAAATGAATGCAAAATTGAATACAAAATTTCAATCTGTCACTGCTTTAAAATTTTAAAATATAGAATCCATATATTATTGAGCTCAGGACAAATAATAAAAAAATAAGAATAATTAATGGTATCATTTTTTACATCCGGATGTTTATGCACTTTGCAAATCTTTTTATCTGTTACTTCCATTCTATGTAATCCTTGATCTTTGACCCATTTACAGTTTTCATTTTCAATAATTTAAATAGCATTCGTTGGAAGAAAGATAACTGGAAAACTAAATATCAACTAAAATGATATTTTAAACACATTATTTTCTTAGTCAACTTTTTTATTACGCAAGCATTAGACATACAGAATGCTTTCAAACTTATTTTAAAATTTTTAACGCATGCACCGTTGTAGTTTTGATTGCCCAGAAAATAAACAAGTTTATAATCAAATAAAAATTCCCTTGGATGTTTACATATTAATTCTTTAATATATATATACATGTTGATGCTGTGTTGTGGCACTCTACAAGCCCGCTGTCAGCGATTTAAGCCTAGTGAACGTCTCTTGTTTTTTCAGTAGCGCCAACTAGGGACAAGAGTATGACTTAGCTCTTCATGCGTCACATTCGCTTGCATAGCCCCTTTTTACAGCTGGGCACCTCACAGATAGAACACAGAGGAAGAACAGCCATGCTCGAACTGGGACTAGAACCCGGGACACCCAGCGCGCTACCACTATGCCAGGACGCCGGCATATATGCTTATGTATTTGTTTGAGTTTTTATTTTTATTTGTTTTAACGCAAAGAAAAACAGAAATTTTCGCAGACAGAAGAGGACAGCGAAAGGATTAAAAAAAGAGCTTTGAAAAATCACTTCGTAATTATTTGTATTTGTATAATTTTTTTTTCTGAGCAGTAGTAAAACGCTAAAAGAGGGAGGGGTAAAGGGATAGTAAATGCCCTGAATGCCAGGAGTCGTGATGGAGGCGAAATGTTACGGAGATTATATCATATTTTAAAGACACAGGTTAAGAGGAGACGAATAAACAATGTCACATACAAGTACCATTAATGCTTGCTAAACCACAAATGACAAATGGATCTATAAAAACATATTTTGCCATATAACTACTACTCTTTCTCTACATACTACTTGCCTTACATACGCCACTATCTTAGAAGTATTAATATTTTATTTTTAACCCTTAAATAAACTGAAATAGATGTTTAGTCTTTTTTGACAAAGAAAAAGTTATAAAAATTTTTCAGCGAGACCAGATTACAAAAAAATCTATAGAATGAATTTTATTGAAGTAGTAAAAAAGCAAGAATGTTTAGTAATGTTGCTTAAAAATGCCAGACATCTCTCATTTTCATCGCACCTATCGTTGAGTAATCTGTTGCAACACAGGGAATTATGAAACAAAAATTTTTAGTTGACATTTGTAAAGTGTTTGAAGAATTGATGACTTTCAGTTATGACAATCTTTTTACATGTTTTTATTTACTTCGCTTATGAACAATTTCCTAATGACTTTTTGAGGATCCAGAGTTCTAAAAGTTTCGATAATTTTAGAAAAATAGATCATATTTATAAATCAACCTACTGATTTCATTAAATTTTGATTCTGTCGGAGAGATCCTATCTATTAAATAAATAAAATAAATTATTCGAAGATTAAATGATATTTATAATTATGTTAAAGAATAAAGACAGAAAATAATGAAAAATAAAAAAAAAGTTTTTAAAAATTCTCTTTTATTGATGCACTAAAAATTGGAAACAAAAGAATAAAAGCAACTCTGTAAAAGCGTGAAGTTTGATACCAGCACTTTAAAGAAATTAAAACACAATCAATAACGCAAGAAAAGAATTCTAAAATTATTATATGTTATTAAAACTCTTAACTTTTTCGCCTGTGTTTTTCTTTCAATAGCAAAACAGTAATAAAAGCATGTTTCAGACACTATTATCATTATTATTATTTTGCATTTCAACTGAATATCCATAACAACAATACTAAAACTATCACGTGATCGACTTTCGAACTTCGTATACTGCCTTGCCATTTGATACATTTATAAAATCACAAATAAATTTTAAAAAATTAAAAGGAGTGAAAAAATAATCGCTGTCGAAAAAGACGCACTGCAAATCCATTGTTATTTCTGAAATGAATACGCCGGCATAAAACACCTCCGAGTGGTAATCAAATTTTAAAGGCAGAGATGAAAAGCAACAAGATCCCAAAAATCGTTTTCATCCCAAATTGATGGCGACAAACTTTATTACTCTGTCACAACTCACGAAACACCATTTGCAAACTTCGGAGTCGTGCATTACCCTAACATCGCCATTCATACACGAAGATAGAACTTCGAAAATAATCCCAGAAGGGATTTTTCAAGTTCTAAAAAGCCGGGAGAATATCCTGGAAACACGGTGCAGAGTTCTAAATCTTTCAGCGAGAATGGCGGCCTGCCGAATTTACGAGAGAGATCATTTTCACTCCGTCGAGGAGCGAGATAATCAGTTGTTGCCGGGGCTAAATGCAAATCATCCGACTTTTTCTTACTGGCCCTTGTACTGAAAAATACTGACAAATCGCTGGTACAGAAATCGATTCTTTTATATCAATCGCTTCTCCTCTAAGGCTGTATGGCACATATGTTAATAGTTTTCACGCTGCGGTCCAATGTATAACTTTCAATTCACACCATTATCACTGCTTGTTAATTTATCATCTTGACAAAGCGGCGAAATTTAGTTATATGAACGTCCCATTTTAAGGCAACACTAGGGATATTTCGGGACGTACCTCGTTATTTTGAACCGCTGTCTGATGACTAGGACGACACCTGAGCTAGCCTCCCTTCTCCAACATTTCACACTACACCAACAGTAAGACGTTTAGCCCGGCGGATTTAACGTGCATCAGACCCCCTTACATAACGGTTCTTCGGTGGAATCGGGTCTCGAACATGAAACTCTCCGGTTCCGAAGCCGTGAAGCAACCAGGTCACCGCAGCCCACAAAGCGGGCGGAAGAAGATTCTGATCCCTGACGTTTTCATTCCAAATTATTTCATCCCGCATTATTTTTCAATCGCATATATCTGCTTTTTTTTTTTTTTTACTTTTGTTTTCACGTAACGTGCCCCACTTACATTAGATGTGCTATTTCTACATTAGCACTTCTTGAAGCACTAAAGTTTTCAGACACTTTTTTCTTAAAAATTAGAACTTAAAATGAATTCATTTTAATTTTAAATTAGGAAACTCAAATTTTAATTGTATTTAGTAAAGAGACTGAATAAACCTTACAAACCTTTCATTCAATAAAATATTTTTTTTAAATGAAGAAACATAAATTTCAAATAAATTTATGAGTGTTTTACCAAATATTTTCTATCGAAACGAATTCACCAAATTGATATATTCTTTATGCATAGAGTTATATAACCATTATATAAGTGTTCAGCTAAATTTTCTACAATATCTCAAATGACAGTTCATTTCATTCATTCTCAAAGTGAAATCTGAATATTTTCAAAATTTTTGTCTTTTTCTTTTTCAATTTCAAAATGTATATAAGTTTAAGCTAAATCATTATTAATGCAGGTATCCTAATAGATACTAAATAAGTAATAAGTGAATTACTTATTACTTATTTAAATATTTATTTAATATTTAAATGCCTAAATTAATATATTTATTAAGTTATCTGATTTACTGCTAAATGTCCACAGCTACTTTTCAGATGGAAAAAGGCGTTGTTCTGGCGTTTAATCAGCACAAAGTATCCATCTAGAGTAGACTTTAAATAACTCTACCTTTGTGATTGAAAAGGGAGGCTGCCATAAAATATAAGGCATCAAATGATTGGTCAATACTAATTATACCTCCTTGAAAATAATCTCATCAAACTGCATTGAGTCCTTTAAGAATTTCGTTCTTTTTTTTTTTTAATCAGGATTCGTTGGCATTTTATTTAAATGCAGGTATAATTTGGCAGACATATTACTCTTTAAAGAACAGATCCTTCTGATATCTAAATATTGATTATCTTTCGTATGGTTTCTAATTATCATCGAAAGAGTTTCATTTGTACTTACATATTTCTTTTTTCCATTTAAGTAGTTAACAGGCACAAATCGGAAAGAAAGCTCTTTACAGATCCTTCTACTGGGCTTTACTTTTATGCTTTGCATATTTATTAATTTTATTACAGTTAATATTCATAATTTAATATAATTATTAACTTTTTAAAATATAGGATAATTAAAGATCTATTGAGCAGAATTATAAATAAAGAATTGAGAATAGAATCGTAATTTTGTAGTCAAATCTAGACTGTGATGTCACCAGGTGTACAAATGTCTTTTACGGTTTCATTTGGGTTTAAAAAAGCATAAGACTTATGTGCTATACTAACATTTAATGGATATTTTAATGCAGAGATAAATTTTAAATAATTATTTTGAAACACATTTCGAGTTTTCTTGTACTTATTTTGAAATATTTGAACTCATTTTGAAACTTTTTTTTTATCATTTAATTGGGTTTTTATACTTATTTGCAAGTCAACATTTTATATGAAAGTTTATTTTATTTCATTTCATTTATTTATTATTTAAAATGTAGTCTACAAGCTGTCTTCGTGTGTATTTATTTCTATTATTACGGAAGATACTTCAGACGAATGTACGGTGAAAAATGGCAACAACTTCGATAGTGAACAAATATATATTGTTTCCACAAGAAAGCACGAAATCACAGAAGCAAAACACAGCCGGAGCATACACAAAAACAACACTTTCAAATTGCACAAAAGCAGCATATTTCTTAAAAAGTAACAGCAACAGCAAAAAGTACTTGGCGCGAGCTTGCTACGCGAGCGACATTCAAAAGAAAGGATCTGCTTAACTAATACTCGCATCAGTGTATTTTCGCTTTTGCAGCTTCCGTGAGAGGGCATCGACATTTCTGAGGTTGTATATTTTTGATTCGAAGAGAGTCATTGCTAAATTGCGTGCGTATTTGAGAATTTTAATTTTTGTTCTCAAATACATCGATCGCCAAGATTGGGTATTATAGGCGAGGCTAGATCCTGGCTGGGGAGTAAGAAGCATTACTGTACCCATATTCCTTTTCAAAATGAAGCACAATACAGTTCTCTATTGCCGTGGAATATTACAAGATCATTAAATCTGATCCACACTTGCAGATTGCTAAACAAAGAATAGCACGCAATAGGAATAAAATGACGCATGTAAAAAATAGCATAATCTACAATCACTCACCTATTTTCGTAGAAAGAAATTGTTAAAATTATAAAAACAAATATAATACGCATATGCTAAAAAATGATTTAAAGTTATTAAGTTTTATCGTTTAAAAAATTAAAAATGCCATTCAAAACTTATTAAATGATGCAAGAAGTTCCTCTTTTAATTCCTTTTGTTTTTAAACTTATTTAACTGCAGCGCCACTTTTGCCCTTTTGTGGCAGAAAAGTAAATTTTTTTTTTCTTTTTAAATAGTATGTGTTCGAATCCTTTTCTGCTGGTCGCGTTGGTCTAGTTGTTCAGAAACAGCAAAGTTTAGTATGACTGAGGTCAACAGCGATTTGTCTATATTTGAAAAAAGACTTCTTGTTTTGGTTTTTCATAATTCGTAATTAGAAAAGAGGAGTCAATAAAATAAAACTAACGTTGTTATTTAAAATGGTTTCTTTCATTCGTCCGTTGAATAAAATAAAATAAACGTAAATTTGAATTTTAAATACTAGTGGTCAGATTTTAAATACTAAGCTCTCAGACCAAGTTCGAAATCCAATACCACTAAAGATAGCAGGCTGGGACTCCTTAAATCTGACGTCATGTACCAACGTCCTTCCTCTGATGTGGTGTGGAGAAGAAGATGCCTGCTCAAGTGTCGTTCTCGACCTCCGGCCGATGTTCAAAACTGCGTGGTCCATTCGAAAATAGCTCTAGTGGTGCTTTCAAACGAGACTTGAATGCAACTAAACTAAACTTTCTTTCTAATTTCTAAACACTTAAACTTTAATTAACTTAAGGGTCATCCTTTGGATTTATTAATCTGTTGTTATCTCCTATGCGATGAAATGACAGTAGATATATTAATTCGAAACTTTCCTGTACTTTTCATTCCAAAATTAGAATTATGATAAATTAGAATTTCGACTTATAAATATATGCATCTAGAGGTCTTCGTCAATGGGCCACCACTGCATTCAAATTCTGCCTAAAACTACGCGCTTATGAATATTTTATTATTTCCCGAGTGAAGCACTTCCTTTTCGGAAATATAGTTTGATGCAAATCTTGCGATTCCAAAACTAATCCAGAATACATTACCGAGTTTTTGTTTACATTTGAATACCAACTTCTTCAGAATCTCCCGAAGAACATGGAAGTTTCATTTTGCTTTCAGTCCTTCTTTTCATTTCCATTTTTTTTTTCTTTTCCCTTCATCCTCTTGTGTTTGTGCATTTACTTCAATTTCTGTTTCTTCGGACACACGAGGAAAAGAATTTCACTTCGTTATTTGGTGAAGTTCTTCTTTTTCGATTCACTTATCCTGATCTGCGATATCGGATCAACTAAAGAATTCGAGAGGGACTCCGGTTTTTACAAGATGTGATAGGAAAATTTATTTTTCATGATGTTCTTTCCTTTTTTCGTAAATTTCCCTTTCTCTTCATTTACGTAAAGAGTGCAGTTTTATTAAGAATTATTTATTTTCTTTTCTTTTGTAGGTAGCGTTTTCTGTATTAAAAGTTTGTTTTCGATGGTCTCTCCCAATCATATGGATTGAAATTTAGCCATTCTCTGATTGAAAATATTCCTTCCTACTTTCTCCTATACCAAGTACAGAGAGAATATTGTCATCGTCGAAAAATTCGAACTCGAGATTCAGACGAATCCTCTTGCTTTAGAGTTCGAAGGCATACTTCGGGCGTTGTGTGTGACAAAAATGCAGTGAGACGGGGTTAAAATTTGACATTGCGCGAAATTCGGAGATTTCCATCAAAGTTTGAGCAAATTCCGTTCAGGGAAAGTATGTCTGTCCGACTGTTCGAATATAAGTGAACACGATAACTAAAAACAAAGAGAGCTATATGGATAATGTTGCACACAGATTTAACATCTATAGAGTAGACAACCGTATTTTGAGTGAAATACAACAAGTGGTTGAATGGGTGTGGCCTGCACTTTCAAAAACCCGTAATGGCTTCAATATATAAAATTGGATGTGTGATTTTGTGAATCCAATTGTAGTCTCGTGTCAGATTTCAGTTTCGATGAGTAGGGGAAAAAAAACTGGTTCAAAAAACAAATCCCCTTTATTAGAGAGTATGCGAGAAAGTTTTGGGAGACTTCTCCCGCTGATATGAGTTGGTGTCTTCAGGTTATTGTGCTCACATCTACTGCTGCAAGATGAATGACAAATCCGTGGAAAGATCGGAGAATCGCTTACAATTCTGCAAATGAAACTTCATAACTAATGACAATACACTTCCCTCATTCATGCGGCTTCATTTTTCAATGATTACGATCACATACCTTTGCTACGCATCAGTCAGAAAACTATATGCCAACTATCAAACATCTGATTTGTTGCGCTTAGAAGGCACCTTATTTACTTACCCACGGGCGGGCTGACAGACAGCTATCGAGTTCGGAGAGACCAATGGATACATTCCCATGTACAGTGTTTGCAGAAGTGTGTCGGTATGACAAAGTATTTTTTGAAATGAAAATGTATTTTTTACGGATTGAGAGAAGCTTAAAATGAGGAGATTAATCAACATTTCAAGATAATTTTTTTGATGACCACAATTTATATATCAAAACGTGAAAGTTTTTTAAAAAATTCAGAAACTTTGTTTGTCTGGTTTTGAGTTGAAAACATCAGAAATATTTCTTTTTCTGTATAAATTATATCATTGATTAAGTTATGCTCAGAACGCACTAAAAGCAACATATATGAGTATGACATTGTTTTGTACCATGAATGTTGCAATCAGGGAAAAACTTTGTCCTTACTCTTGTCCTTTGGAAACCACCCAGTTATTGTGAAACTTCCGATATAAAGGTAGATACTTATTTCCCTAGTGGGTATGGTAATGGTGCTAATATTTCGACTTCAATATTGGAATGCAGTTTCCTACAAGAAGGGTATGGCGTATGCCGGTTATGACCATTAGCACTCAGTTTTAGTTCCAGCTCAGTGTTATCGTGACGATTTTCATTCAAGTCACTTCACATGCTTATACATAGTAGGCGAACCTTAAATGCAGTTAATCCGGCAACATTGATATGTTTGTATAGTGGATTTTAAAGTTATCAAAACTTTCTCGCTCACTTTCTAACAAAGCGAATATGGGTTTTGATCACATTTTTTTTCCTAACCGATTGAAACACAAATTTGACACAGAATACAATTGCAGACACAAAAACAGATACCAAATGTGACGTATTTCAGTCATTGTAGGTTAGGAAATTCCCTGATGTGGTATTTCGAGAAATTTTACAAAGCTCACCAGGAAAAAACACTGAAGAATTACGGAAAAAATGTAGTCATTATAATTTAAAGGTACGATAAAAATAATTTTGTGCAGTATTTGTTGTTAAAATAAAATTGTTTGATAAAGATTGTTAAATTGTTTAAATAAATTCGGAAGATATAACGAAAAGTTAATTTTCTAGTATGAGAATTTTTATGCATCCTAATTGATTGAATGCATTACTTATTTTCTTAAATTCGTCTAGAAGATTGCAGATTCCTTTCTAAATTTCTTTTTAAGAATTGTTTTTTTTTTCAGGTGATAACTTTTTGATAATTTCTAAGGAACAAAATAAATTGTCAGTATCTAATAAAAAAAAGAGATAACATAAGTTTTAATAATTTCTTATGAATTCATACATTCATTAAAATCTTTTACATGAAGAAGAAATAAATGAATAGTTTTTCCGAAGTTTCTAAAATTTCCGAATACAAAACTTGATTCTTCAAATAAACGGGAAAACTCCAACTACTCTTCTATATTTATCGATTTCAGACGATTAGAAAAATGACTCACTATTTTATAGAATAAACAAAATGTTCAAAATAACATTGTTCATGTTCCTAAAAAAATAGACATTCTTAAAAAAAAAATAGTTGATTAGTAATAGTAAAACTGACGCTAAACAGCTTTTCGAAATTCCCTTCCTTCTCTTCGAATTTTTTTCTCCTTCTTTCTTTTTCTTCTTATTTAGAAAAATTCTCTTTCTTAATTAGAGAATGAATTAAACGCCGCTATCCGGGAAGAAATTTTATTTTTTCTTCTTTTTAGTCGGAAAACATTTTAAGTTCTTTCATTACCGTCCTTAGAAAATCCAAGAATTAAAAGAAAACTATCTCTCTCTCTATTTATTTTTTGTTCAAATTCTTTCACCGAAACGAATTAGAATCAACTAAATTTCTCAGACCGTGGAAATGATTAAAAAACAAACTCTTTCTCCTCTTAAAAGCATTTTCTAAAGAAGGGAAAATTTGTATCACCGATAATAACTCCGAAATCAAGAGCTGGAACTGAAATTCAACGAATGTTTCGTTCAAACTTTCTTGGCAGCTCTGAAAAGATTTGTAAAAAGAAGGGGGGGGGGAGGGATGCGTTATTATTTTACATTTTCAGACTCCTTTGTTATGCTTCAGTTGTTTTGCTTCATTTTCTTAATTCATTCTATCAAGAATACGATCCGAATGCTTTCTCTCTCTCTCTCTCTCTTTTTTTTTTCCCCCTCTTCCTGTTTGGACTTTCTGTCTCCAATTCTGATGAAGTCGGGAAATTTTGATTTGAATTCATATTTTATCTCTTCTCTGGAAGCCGAGATAAAGCGTGTCATTTGCTCTTTCTACATAATAAGGATTGATTATGAAGGCATCGCGCGAAAAGTCGATGGCAAGTAAATTAAGCCGAGAAGGATAAAAGCAAGCTCAAACGAGATTATATTCCGCCTCTCCTCTGCAAACAAAAGTTCGAATTTATTTGTATCTGCTCTCCTCCATTACGACACTTTGAGGAGATGCGTTTGTCAGCCTCTAATTTTGATTTAAATTGAAAGTCAAGGTTAAATGCAATTATAAAGATGTCTATGTCTATCAATTTTTTGTTTTCTGTTGCATTTCATGATCAGTTTTTATAAATTATTTGCTTTTTTGAATAAATTTTCCTTATCGCATTTCGATATTTAATTCTCGATATTTCAACATTCAGACAGTTATTGTTTAGGGAATTTTATTTCTTTCACCTCTGTATTAATGAAATGAACCACGCTTTTAATTTTGACTTTGCTCAGTTTAAACACGATATTTCTGAACCATTGCTTTGCAATTAAAGGGGAAAAAAGGAAAACATAAGAACGTATTTTAACATTTCTATTACTTTACCCTTTCTGTTACCTTAATGTAATGCTGGAAATATGCGGGACCCTATTTTTGGATACTTTAATTTTTATTCTTCAAATAAATGAATGAATGATTTATTTTTTTTATTTACGTCATGTCATTTCTCATTTTGATTCCAAATAATATCGAAATAATGGTTTGATTTTGCGCTATACGGCAATTTTGAAATTCTGTGCGGGCTTATAAAGTAAAATGTGTTTACAATGTCATTAAGACATTTGATTTCTATTATTAAAAAATTTCCAATTGTGCACCTCTTGTCAGTCTAAGTTTCTGTTTCTATTAAGTCATTCCGAATATTACAGCTTAAACATGCATGCTTTGCATTAAAATCTGATTAGAAATTATCTTGATTATTTCGTTCCTTTCCTAGTGCAAACCTTTCTTTACAGTGTAAAAAAGGTTATTTTATTTGTTTGCGAATTGGCTTCGCATTTTAAGCAATCGACGCACTCATTGAATGGAATCCCAGCTTATCAACTCAAGAAGATAAGTTTCGCTACAGCAAAACGTGTTACATTTCTATTTAGACTGCAAGAAATTCTTGTGATTAGATTCTCGACTCTCGTGACAAACTAGTTCTTTCTTTCATTAGTTACTGGTTTAGATTAATTTAATCCAAATCGTGATAATAAATAATTTGTAATATTCCGTAAAAATAATTTAAAGTAATTCTATCAAAGTGGAAATGCTGGAAATATTAATTAGCAATTAAATAATCTTTATTTATTAATAATTACGATTTACTAAAATAAAATACTATTTAAAATAAATAGTGTATCATTTGCAAAATTGCAAAACAAGTATAATTTCTATGAAATGTATTAAAAATGAAACCCTATCAAAAATGATATTCATTTATGAGAACTTTTAGCTATTAGCTCGGTGCAGCTGTAAGATTTTTTTTGTTACAAATTTCTATTCAATACATGCTGCAGATAACATCAATGCATCAAAGCAAAGCAACATTTTCTTGGCACTTATGACTTAAAATTGAATTATTTCATTCTTAAATTTTATATTTTAAAAATTTTCGTTTTTTATTAATATTGATCTTATCTTCATTAGTATCAATCCTATTTATATAAAAGAAAAAAAAATTAAGCGTTATTCTCTAATACAAAACTGCTGTTATTTTGTTCTCTACAGTTACTTGTAACTAAACCCCATTTCAATGTATTTTTCATAGCAAATTCGCAAGCGAATGATTTTTTTTTCAGATATTCAATAGGATATTTTTCTATCATTATTTTGGAAAAAGTATTAGGAAGGAAAAAATAAATATGTTTTTATTGATTTCTCGAAATCTTGGGCCGAACTATTTGTAAAGAAAGAAAAAATAGATAAATAGAACATATATTTGAAAAAAAAATGTCGTATTCACTCTGCGCTTAAAAGGAACACGTTGAAAACGGATTTATTTTGGGAGATATGCCCGATTCCTTTTATTCCCGTTTTTCGGAATATTCAGAATTCGAAACATTTCATGAGGGCCATTCGTTTTCAAAATTGAAGTAAAGTTTAAATTTTACGGAATTTATTCTTAAAGTCGATGTAAATAACATTTTTTGCTCACCACCCAATATTTGAAACTATTATCTTCGTTCGATGTCATTTGATTAATCTTTAATCGTTTTAAATGATTAGCTGTGTTTATGAAGAGAGATTCCATTCTCAACAGCTCGCTGTTTCATCTTCGAATGCGATAAAAATAATTCATTAATAATTAAATATTTCTTCCTTGTTGTGTATTTACAATTATTTGTTTATTATATATATATGTGTGTGTGTGTCTCTGTGTAAAGATATTGTATATATGGTACATTTTGAATGAAAACATTTTAAAAAGAATTGCATTAATTATGTCATTTTGCCTGTTTTTGCCGAACAAACTTCATTTTTGAGGCAGTTTTTTTATGTTCCAAGTTTCCAAATATGTGAAAAAAAGCCGCTTTTAAACAAAGGGACATATGTTTCCCCGGAAATGGCATAGAGGGAGGAAATAAGATTTGTTCTACAAGATTCTGGGTGGAAATTGAAGTTTTACATATCGTTCTATAGAATGATAGAAAAATACATATATAAATTGAAATTTTAATTAATTAATTAAAATTTACATTTAATCATATTCATAAATGATTTTTCTGATATTCACCGCAATTACTTTTCTAATAATATTTTTTGAGCTCCTCTCATTTTTCTTTTTGGTTTTGATTTCATATTTTTGATGAACATTTTATTTTCTACTATTTACACATACTGTAATAAAAGTGAATAATTAAAAAATGTTTCATTATTTTTAATATTTTTTTACATTCCATTCTTCAGTTCATTATTCATTTCATTAATATGGCGGAATCTTGAAATCCATCCTTTTTCAAAATTCAACACCAGATAGAACCACTCCATTAAACTCAAAATACAGTTAAAATTAAACAAATCACTAAAAATTAATCTATGCAACTGTTTAAATATTATAATGTGTCGGGAACACAGAAATAAATAAAACTTCATTATCCAAGTTTCTCAGACGATGAGTTAAAAATAGATTAGAAAATTCCAATCTTACACTCATGAAAGAATCCAATTAAAAAAGTTTAGAGATCTTTAAATGTTATATAAAAAAGTGGGAGTGGTCCAACACTTTTCTCGCTTATTCTATAATTAGTTTTCATTCCAGAGAATGATTTACACGACACTGGTGTACAATAATTACAAATTTTAGCTTTTTCTTTGAATTTAGAGTTTTTACTGAAACTATCGTGTAATCCTTGGCGAGATTTCTGGCGATTCAATTCCTGGCATGCTATATGAAAGGTGAATATGTGTTTCAGACACGTTTTTTTAACCAATTGAAACAAAAAATCGACATTAAACTGCACTCGTAGTTTCAAAATCACATACCAAATTCTATACATTTATGTCATTGTTTTCTCGAAATATCGCATTTATCTGTTTCTGAAAGTACAACCAACAGATGATCAACCAGTCTTTGGATTTTGAATAATATTTCTTAAAATTCTAGAAATTTGGTATAAGAATCATGTACCATCCTTGCCCGTATGGCTCAAAGGGTGTTTGAGTTATCTTCGTCAGAGACAGAGAAAAAGAATTTTTGTTTAAATGTTTTTTTCGAACTCAGGAAAATTTAAAACTTGGAGATCATTAAAATTTTGACTAGGCACATCTCGAAAATTTTGATAATTACAATACACTGAGAAATTCTTCATATACAAGAAAGTAAAAATTTAAAATTTTAATAACTTTGGTCAAACAGAAAGGTTATAATTTAAGTGACCCTATTCAAACCCTTCTAAAATTCGTTCTGTCTATCAGATTTTGATGAAACTTCTCCACTATATGGACCATGGGAAAAAGACTTCTGCAATAAAAAAAAGATCAAAATTTTGGTCACTAGTGGGAATTGTGGCTCCTATAGAAGGACAAAAAAAAATGTGTCAGAATCATTGAAATGTATTCAATTACAGATTGTACTAAGTATGCTCCATTAACGTCAATAGTGTTTTCAATGGCAGTGCGAAGAAACCCTCGCGGGAATGCAGCAACATGGTGAGTAATGCTGGCTTTCAACTCAGTTAAAGTTCTATTTCCTCCTCTATAAACACGGTCTTTTAGCAATTCCCACAACCAGAAGCCACAGGGATTTAAGTCGACTGAACGAGAAAACCAGGTGTCCGGAAACGCTCTGGATATACATGATTTTCGCGAAAGTTGAGATGTGGGGAGTCCCTCCATCTTGCATGATGAGAGTAGTCTGCGAAAATGGCTCTTCTTGTAAAGCAGGAATGGCCTGCTGTCAAAAAAGTTCCTTGTACCATGCACTCATGACAGAGCCTGTTTTGGGACTTTGAAGAGTGAAATTTTCTCCTGGTCTTGTGAAAGAAATCCGCAGTAAATCCACACCATGCAGTCACGTAATCAATTTTTTTGGTGTAAGTCATCAGGAGATGAAGTAAAGGCGGCAATTTTGTTTATTCACAGCTCCACCTAAAGAAAAATATGCCTCATCTGATTATACAATTTTCCAAGGCGAAGTGTCATCCACTTTCATTCTAGCCAAAAATCGGCAAGCAAATTCATAGCGTGTTTGTTGGCAGCATTTTTACCACTTGGATCTTATAGGAATACCATTTTAAAATGGTTCACAGAATGTTTCGTGCTATCAACCACGGATTCGCTAACTCACGTGACACCGATCGAGCACTTGCTGAAGAATAGCTGAAACTGGAGGTTCTTTTAATAACAGCAGTGCGACTTCTTAGACAGTTTCATTCGCAACTGCTTTTCGCCATCTCGCACAGCCAAATCTCCAGTCTCTTCAAATTTCCAGTCTGATATGAGCCCTTTTCGCAATCCTTTTAAACGACGATATATACGCAATGCAGCTAAACTACTGTTGCCGTTTTGATAACCAGTTTTACCAGTAAAGTTCGATCTTTTTTCTTTTTTTTTTTTCTGTAAGGGCATAATTAACAACGGCAAAGGCACCCAGAATGATTTTCGGGTTCTGACACTTCATACATTTCACTAATTTATATCAGAAAGTTTTAAAAAGTGCCCTCGGTTGTCAAAATTTGAACTATTCTTTATTGCAGAAATCTTTTCCCCACGGTCTATACAACTTGTATACCAATTTCATGACCATCCGATGGATCTAGAAGAGTCTGAATGGAGTCATTGTAATTTTAACCACCCAGTATTTTATTTTTATCGTTATTTACAGCAGCTTAGATAAGTATGTGAGATGTCTACCAGAATACTGCCATTACTTAGGAACCTTTCGTATATACTTGGAGATTTAAAAGTAATTCTTTGAAAGGGATATCCCACCTGTTACGAGCAGCCTGGTGTGCGCTCTTTCTTCTCCCATGCTGTTGTTGGCCAGGCAGACGTAATGCCCACTGTCAGCGACAGTCGCCTGTTGGATAATCAGGGTACCTTCCAGCTGAGAAATTCGATGAGAAGACACGATAGGCCGCAATTGCCCATTCTCCTGCACGTACCACCTGTAGCTGGGAAGAGGGTATCCATGGGCAACGCAGGGCAGAGCAATCAGGTCTCCTCTCCTCCCGGACACCTGCATTTTAGCATCGGCCATTCTGGGGCGAGAGTTGCTTCTGGTCTCTGGAATGAAACAAGAAGGCATCAGTCACTAACTAAATTTTTGAATAATTAATTATGGATTTCTGAATGATTTTGAATTATAAAAAAATAGTGAAAGTCATACAAATATGGAGAAATTTGATATTATCATATTAATATTAATTTAATAGAAATATAGTTTTATATATGTAATATAAAGTAGAAGTTTTTATTCTTTAAATTATTATAAATATTAGCAGATCTTGGCAACCAAATGTTCGTCAAACTGGTAAATATTTTGTTTTAAATAGGCAAAGCTCAAGAAACAGTCTCGCAGGTATGATCAGCAAAACCGATTTCATCAAATTATATTTATGAAAAGCAATGGCCCATACACGCCATCGACTGTTCCCTGCTTCCAACCATCATCCATAATCGAGAAAAATCTCAGAAGCTACTTACTTCATTTGTACTATGGGTCGGGAAGACCTTGATAAAATTCTCCTGTCACATCGAATTAAATAAAATATCTAATATATCGATTTCTCCAATTTTTATTTCATATTAGTAGCCTTTAGAGGATACTAGTTTGCTGCGATAAATGGTTGTTAAAATTTTAATTTCATTATTTTATGTAACTTATTCTCAAGAAACTTCAAGAAAATACTTTTAGCTTCAAATTTTGACAGTCTTATAATTCACTATAGAAACCTATTACCCAGCTTTATTCATTGTTTTGACTCTAATTTTCTGCCAGTTTCCGTAAAATTCTAACTTTTAATATATATATATATACACTGGTGTGCAAAACTTAAGCAACAATGCAAATTTTAAGCAGATAACCATGAAATTGCAGAAAAGAAGTTCTTGCGATCAGTACAATGAACACGTAATTCAAGAGAAAGGTCATGCGTATGCAAATATCAGGAACAAAACGTCACAGGCGAAGTGAGCGTACGCAAAACACGTGCGGGAGGCGCGCGCAGCTCAACACTACAATAAAAAGAAGGACGGAGACGCAATTAAAGACATTCGCTGCAAGTGCACGTGAGTTAATTCGTAAAATATGGCTAGCAGAAATCACCTGGACGATTTCACATGTGGAGGAATGATCGGAAAGCTGGAGGAGGGGCATAGTGTGACCAGTGTAGCTGAAGAGTCCGGAATCAACAAAAGTGTCGTTTCGCGCGCTTGGAAAGCCTTCCAAACCACAGGTACAGCTGTGAGAATGGTTGGTGGTGGCCGCCCCAGGAAAACAACTGCAGTGAATGACCGATATATCGTCCTGCAGGCAAAAAGAACCCGAAACCAGTCAGCAAGCGCCATTGCTCAGCAACTGTGTGCAGCAACGGGGCGACAAGTGTCGCGTTTTACTGTGTTCAGACGCCTTCACAAAGGTGGCCTATTCGCCCGCCGTCCTGAACGCTGTATCCCTTTGACAGTTTCCCACCGGCGGCACCGTTTAGAGTGGTGCAGGGAGCACAAAAACTGGACATCTCATCAATGGAGTCGTGTCCTCTTTACAGATGAGAGTCGTTTTAGTGCCATAAGCGATTCCCAACGCCAGTTGATTTGGAGAGAGGTCGGGACACGGTTTCATCCCAGTAACATCACGGAAAGAGACCGTTTCGGTGGTCCTGGAGTTGTCGTCTGGAGAGGCATTATGATGAACGGGCGGACTGAGCTCCACATTTTCGACAGAGGTTCTGTAACTGGAGATCGCTATTGTCAGGAGGTGATCCTTCCCCATGTACGTCTGTTCCGAGGTGCCATTGGATCAGACTTCGTTTTTATGGATGACAATGCACGGCCACGCAGGACTCATGTTGTTGAGGAGCTCCTGGAAAGTGAAGATATCACTCGAATTGATTGGCCGGCGTGCTCCCGTGATTTAAATCCGATAGAACATATGTGGGATGCTTTGGGGAGACGCCTTGCGGCACGATTACATCCTCCTGGGAACACCCGACAACTTAAACAGATGCTGATTGAGGAATGGGCACTCTTACCTCAAGAACTGTTGGACAATCTGGTGCTGAGTATGGGGAGACGGTGCGAAGGAACCATTGCAGTAAGGGGAGGGCATATCCCATACTAAGGAACATCTGCTTGCTGTTCTTCCTCTTGGACAGACAATCATGTGTAACGATACTATGAGTTCAATAAAGCCTTTTTTTATTTGATTCCATACTGTATGCATTGTATTCAATTCTGCGCAACTATGCTTTCCTCATTCTTTCAGAACAAAATGCTGTATCTCATACCTGAATTTCATGTCTCTCAGATGATTTCTCGTGAAGTTATGGCAAAAAACATACCTGTTTCTTAAGTTCTGCACGCCAGTGTATATATATATATATATATAGAGAGAGAGAGAGAAAGAGAGAGAGAGAATTATTGAATTAATAATACAGATATTTTAAAAGTTTACTGAAGTCTTTTTCTTGCGTTTAATTTTTTTTTAGAAAATATCAAATGCGAATTCTGTCACAGGTAGGCAGTGAACAGTAAAAAAGACCTTGAATTTCTCTCGAAATTGAAGGATGAGCATTGGGGAAATGTCTAGAGTTAATGAGCTTTCACGTGAAATTATAATTTTAAAAACCGGTCCAGTGATTGCGAGCGATTGACCAGTTCATTTATTTTTGTTATTATTTCAAATTAGCTGTCTTTTCCGCCCAATCAGTTCGATAACCAAGATCTATGCTCGCCAAGATTTTCGATTATAAGATTTTCGAAAATATTTCATGTAACTGCGTCTTTTAATAAATTCTTCAGCAAAATATTTAAGCTTCAAATTTTGATATTCATATAACTCATATTTCTATAGAAGCCTTGTGATATTTTTTTCATTAAATTGAAGCGGAAGTGATTGAACTTAAAAAAAAAAAAAAAAAAAAAAAACCTAATGGGACGGAAACACATTTCTTAAAAATATAACTACAAAAAATCGAATTGCATGCAATCCTTCAGTCCAACAAAATAATCTTGACGATCTAATGCTTCAATTTTTTGCGATAAGAATGATACCATAACATTATTTTAGGACAATCAACAATTTCATTCTTTTAAGCCAATAAGCGTGGGATGATTCGTGTATTTTCTTCAAGGCGGTCAATGTAAAAGTTCAAAATTGCGAACTTTTATAAATAATGATATTCAAATTTAGTTCTAATTACAAAAGAGTGAAACTATTTTTTATTTAAAATATTATTGATTGAAGAATATTTTATTAAATATAAGTCACAGGAGAGAAGATCTGTATAAATACATAAAAATTCGCAATTGATCAGAGGGTTTATTATATGGAATATAATTATTTACTTCATTTAGACCCTTTTTGTTATTCTATGTATATGCCTATTAACATCTTAGAAATTAATTGTTGGGACTTGATTAAAATAGATATTCTATATATATTAAACTATGTGACGTAAACTGTAAAGATTCAGCTTCATTGCTCTGAGACACCTATTAACCACTGTAACGTTCCCTGGTTCCCTCACTTGATATTGCCATTTCCGGCCAGCTGTCTAACCCCCCCCCCCCCCCCGCATTGTTCAGTGCCTCCAGACTGCCAGATAGGGAATCCTCTCCCCTAGTAGGGTCATGTGGTTATTAGTTGTATCCAGATAAAGAACCACATGTGTGTTTTTCGTCGCTCCAAGAAAATAAATCATATCTTCAAAGGGGAAGCGTGCCAACCCCTTCAGATGTAAATCTTTATTTTTTCAAGGTGAAGGGTCAGCTACGAGGATGGATCATTAACGGACATTCTTACGATCGACTGGAGGCAATTGAAGATTTTACTGAACAGTTATTGGGTGACATGGAGTTCGAGTGCACCAGTGTGAAATTGAGAGGCGGAGATTTATTTGACAGAAAAAGAAAAAAAATGCGGGATTTTTGAAAGAGAAGAGTAGAAGAGCAGAGAGAGTCATTTTGAGGGGAAGTCAGAGAAGCTTCGCGTGATTCGGGCTTCTAAGTTAAAACCCTCTCGATTCCAGCCGGGCGGTTTCAGAATTTACCCTATAACTTCCAAGTAGGTCGTTTGGGGCGTCTGCTAGCCTTTTTAGAGGAGAGGGGTATTAACTCTTTAATATCCAAGAACTTTTCAAGCGGCCCTCCCTTTAATATCCAGACTTTCTCAGCATGTATCTGGAAGACATGGACTCTTCCAAGCTGAGGGGCAGTTACCCCCGCACTCCGAGGTAACAATTCTGTCGACGCTCTGCCTTGAGTAATTGCCTTGTGGTTTTCGACGACGAGAATCATTTTCCATCAGCTTAAGAGTTTTATTCTAATGTATTTATATTTTTTAGTGTGAAGCGTTTCGCTCTCGTATTTGTGGGGTATTTTTTTTTAATATGAAATTTATTCTATAATTTAGAAAATAAGGTGTGTGTTTTTAAGTTTTATGTTAGGCTTCCAAACCATTTAAATAAAAACTGACTTTACTAGCGATTTCAAAACATCTTTACAACTAATTTTCATTAGGCTTTTGCATTTTTTTTTTTGCCAAAATTAAATAATATGTCATATATTAGCATGTAATTTTTTTACATAGTAATGTAGAACATACATTGTGCATATATCAATGCAATTAGTACATTTGTTTACATAGTATAGATGTCAATGTAATTCATTGATAGACGAGATAATGTTTTAAATCTTCATTTAATACGAAAATAAAAACATTCTTTGAATAAAAATAATGTTACTGCACTTTCTGAAAGACGCTTCGAAAATAATACACTCTTTCAACACTCAGCTAAGATTTTTTTATTGCCTTTAGCATTCTTTTTTTAATATAAACGATCATCTTCATTGAAATTTTAAATGTAAAATATCATTTTGCATTTTCGATAGTGATACTAAGAGAAAAGTTTTAGAACTTTAATTAAATTTATAAAGAAGTTTTCACATTTTGTTTCCAAAACTTTACGCATTCTTGCTTTTACATAAATAATCGGATAAGAATGTGGAGTAAATATACATTTCAAAAATATCTTTATTTTGCCACACTTTTTTACTAATCTTTTAAAATTTTTGTCTAACCAAGGGAATATATTACGTCAAACTTTATATATTTCATCTATCGAAACACTTCGATAGATGAGATAACATATTTTTTAAACTTTATTTAATATTGAAATACAAAAATTTATGAAATAAAATTCGTGGAAAAATTACTCAGCGAAATATATTTTGAAAATACATTCCTTAAGTTTTCAGCCTGAACATTTTACTAAATCATTCATCACTATTACATTCTTCATTAACTAAACATGAAGATTTAACACATTTATTATTGCATTCATCATGAATATTACGTTTTTAGTATAAACTGCCATGCTGAAAATCTGCTTTTAAAACGCTATGTGAAGTTTTCGATATTATTAAGTCAAGATAAAATTTTGAAAGAAAGTTTGTTATTAAATTTCCATAAATTTACGCATGAGAGAATCATTTGCAAATTTTTGATAATAAGTAAATTATACAACATTTTTTGACTCCTCATCTCCATCTCTCTCGTTCATCTGATCCACGTCAGTTTCATCTCCTGCTTCTTCGTTTAGAATAAACGAGAACTGAGCTAAAGTATCCTTTTTCTGGCCAACCATCATCTTCGCTAATAGATCCGTCACTTTCATCAGAAGCAAGTAAAATTGCTTTAATTTCTTCTTCAATATGTTCACGATTTCTTTTACTCATAAGGAAAAAATAATAAGCGTTTCAATACAAAAATTATTCTGATAATCCAAAAACAAGATTCACAGTACGTAGAATAAAGAGTAGAAATTCACAACTGAAGAGAAATTTTCAGAATGGCATTTGAAAAAGGAACTCAGCATTTACATAACTTATCTCACTCTGTGAAGGGGGCCATAAAGAATACTCTCAATCTTGTTCTGGTCTTTTATTGCTATTTTGAAAGTGGAAATTTGTACTTGGCGTCAGAAATTCCATAGTCCTTTGATGATGGAATAAGACGCTTGGAGTGTCAAACGACTTCCATCTACAGTAACAAGAGTCGCTACACATTTTGTGAGAAAATTGCGGTGTGAATAGGCTGCAGTGTCAATGCAATAGTTTGTCTTTATATCATTACAATAGTCTTGACACTGAAAAGAGCTTCTGATGCTTATCCAAAAAATAAACAACTTGTCTGTATCCTTATATATCATTCATCGTTAACAGAGCACTTCAGTTTAAAATTTTTAATAAATGGCCATAAAAATCTTTCCAATTTTGAGCTAACAACACATGAAAATAGAAACTAATACCCTTTCAAAATACAAAATATAGCCAACAACCTATTTACTGAATCCCTCCTCAACCCCTACCGAAATAAGGCACAGGGGAAACTACTGTGAAAAAGCCGCGATTGTCGAAGATAACGAGGACCACCTGGAGTGTTTAGTAGAGTAGCCGCTTTTAAGATCCACCCGATGCAGATCGGTGGATTCGATAGTAGCGGGATGCGGTTACAGCCTGTTAGCTTTCCTTATGAATTTGTTTTCTGCGAATGAATCGAGGAAACTATTCATGCTTAACTTTCAATTGTGCTGTAAATATTATCAATCATATTAACCTAGTTGAGAAAGCGTTGTTCTTGTGTACATACATATAAGGCTGTAAATAAAGAAATTGTCTTTAGGCGTTACCCTGTTATTTGATGAGTCAGGATCAAGTCATTACAAAACATACTACAAACTAAACCTTGGAAAGTGTAAAGTTCAACATATGTTTGTATGAAATATGATATTTTCTAAAAAAAATGAAGGTTGGTTGGTTGATGGAGTTTATTGGCGCAAGAACCATTTTTGATATAACAAACATACAAAAAAAATGAAGGCAAAAGTTTTCTGTGACGTTTTAAAATAGTTAGTTAATAATTTAATTTTATTTAAGACATATATAATTTAATATATATACGATACCCACTCAAATCTGGGTCCAGCAGTTAATTTCTAAAACTTTACTAACTTTACTAAAACTTTTCTTTAATAATTTAACGAAATAAATAATTTTAAATAAAAAAATTCCTTTCTTTTTAAATTAAAACTAATTGATATATGAAAATCGAGTCTTTAATCTATAAAAACACGCGTTTTTAGACCTCTCCATGAAGAGAACACGTCAATCAGTACTTCGATATCCCCCCCCCCTTCGATTCATTATTTCAGATATCCCGATATCTGAAATAATGAAATTCTTGATTGTCCTAAAATAATGATATTCAAAGTTTTATAACTCGATCAGGTTTGATAGCAAAAGATTGAAACATTAAGTTGTTTAGATAATTTTACTGAATATGATTTATGAGATTGAAGGAATGTATAAAATTTAAACTTCATAATTGTTTTCAGAAGTAAATTTTTGAAGATAAAATTATGTGGAATCAGAGGAATATTTATTGAATAATTCTTTGAAATATTGCATAAATTTAAGAAAAAAATATATTCTATGGTACACCTAAAATTATAATACCGACTGTTTTAATTTTTTGTGTTTTTATATTTTTAAAAAATATTTTTGGTTTCAACATAAAAGTTACATATTTTTTTATTATCTGTTCCATTTCAAATTTGAATTTAAATCTTACGGCAACTGACAGAAAATTAGAGAGATCTCTATTACAATGAAAAAAACATTGTAAGGTTTCACTAATATGATTCATATGATTATCGAAATTTGAAGCTTAATTTACTTTGCTGAAGACGCTGTAAAGAGACCAAGGAACATAAATATTTAATTGAAAATTTTAGATACCATTACTCCTGGCTAAATAGTTGGTCACCAAAGGCGGCTAATTGTATTAATAATATAGATATTTAAAAAGGCTCACACGTGTTCAGTTTACAGAGAGGATTAACTTAATACTTTAATTTGAGTTTTTGTCAACACGTTAAGGTTTTCGTGCAAGTCTATTTTCAATTCTATTTTTATTTTTTGCAAAATAAATTATTGGAAAATATGATCAAATATATTTTTAATGTATTCAGAATAGAAACTTAATATATAAGTTAAACTTTGGTATCATTTATCTTGAATTTAAAGTTCATGCAAAAATCATTTTTGTGCTATGATAATTTCGGAAATTATTAAGGAAAGATGCCAAAATTCTGCTTAATATTTAATTAATTAAAATTCTGTTTAAAAATTTTAAAAAATCGCTCGTTCATACTCATTCTCATGAATTTGTCAAATTTGGCAGTTTTGCGTGAAACCGTCTGGCCTGTAGAGCGTCAAATTCTCACACACGTACACACATATATTTTTAAAAGTTTTAAAAAATCGCTCGTTCATACTCATTCTCATGAATTTGTCAAATTTGGCAGTTTTGCGTGAAACCGTCTGGCCTGTAGAG
>JAPMOR010090161.1:758847-786819 GCA_026543865.1 Argiope aurantia
ATTTGTCAAATTTGGCAGTTTTGCG
The DNA here is from genome assembly GCA_026543865.1 of Argiope aurantia. Lineage (NCBI taxonomy): Eukaryota > Metazoa > Arthropoda > Arachnida > Araneae > Araneidae > Argiope > Argiope aurantia. The sequence continues at coordinate 758,873 of JAPMOR010090161.1, forward strand.
TGAAACCGTCTGGCCTGTAGAGCGTCAAATTCTCACACATTCCTTTATTAATAGTAAATAGTTAGAAATTTATAACTTCTTTTCTTTAATTTAATTACCAGATGAAACACCTAATCTAATAAAAAATTTTATAAAATATTATAATAGAGCATTGGCATCAAAAATGCACAAGTATGAACTGTGCAAATGTTTTTAATTTAAAACTGTAGAAGTTTCTTTATGTATTGTTCATATTTAACTCTGTATTTCGTACCATTCAGAAGGTTTACGAAATCATTAATATTAGTTCAACGATTTTGTAAAATGTTCGATGGTTAAATTCCAAAAAAATTCTTCAGGGCAAACATCTGCAGCAATTTAAAAATCTTATTTCACAATGAATTACAAGTGGGTCAGATATCCTCTCAAAATCTCTAGAGGAAAGCATTGGAAACTATGAACCGTTTCAAGTGAGTTTCCCGTTTCAATTGAATGTTCTTATGTGCCTTGTTTTCACTTCTGTATTATGAAGCTTCATCCATGCAAATCATAGCGAAACTTCTCTAATGGCATATCTCAACAAACGTGGAATTGCGAAGTGCTCAAAGCTCATAAGAAGAAAATTTCGCCTCTTACAATTTGGGAAACTTTATTGGAGTTCCACTTTATATTTTGCTTCCTATCAGAATTTTCTAATGGTCCTTCTCAAATGGAAAGATTCCCGATTTCCAATTGCTCGAAAGTTCTTCTGAGTGAAAGCATCAGGCGACTTCCTTGCATAATTTTCAAGAAGCAGTTTTTTAAATGTAAGAAAACGAGATTTGCATATAATATTTATATTTGGGCTAGTGGTATCATATTCTTTTATTATTTGACTAAATATAATACACGCTTATTTTTACATTTTCTATACTCTTGTATATAGTCTTGCTTTTTTGTCTGAATAAGCTATGTTTTTGAATCTTTAATGCATGTCTGCAATCTGATGTACAATACTATTCTCTTTATCCCAAAATATGGTATAAATTTTACAAGCATAAAAAATTGACAGAAAAAAATGAACAATTTTATTATCAAGTGGCCTTGTTAATATCTCACAGTAGCCCTTAAATAATACATGCAATAAACACATATTGGGATTTGATTAAAACAAACATACTAAATGACGCAATAATAATATTATATATGAAAACAATATGCCCTGTGTTTAAACAATATTGGTTGTGTTGCAAAGAACATGCCAAAAAATTCGAAGCAGTGAATTAAAATTCTTATAAGGTTTCTCATAACCAAAGTGAGGCATTAACCCTTTCACATTCAATGACGAGTCCGGCTAGCACATCGAATTATTGATCTCTTAATTTGAAATCTGCAATTAAGTCAAAGCATTCAGTAATTTAAAAAGCGAATGTCACTTAAAAACGTTTCAATATCTCAAATGCCTTTATATCATTACAGTAATTAAAATAATAAATGTTCCAAATAGAATGTGTCATCTAATTAGGCAATTGTGTAAATTCGCAGGTCAAAGAATTGAAGCAGAGTTTTAAGTTTCTCTCTCTAAGCCACATCGTTTCTAAAAGTATGCAAAAAAAAAAAAAAAAAAAAAAGAACAAGTAAATATCCATGATTCTAAAGGTGGAATAAAATGAATCATTTAATCATAGTGAAAGGATAAACTTAAGAGTTAACTATGTCTGTTCGCAAAGCTTCTTCACATCGATTGAGTTACGCTTATTGATACTGAAAAAAAGATGAAAGCATTTGCTATCAATGCTTTGCTCAGCGATCCAATTTGAATCCCCCAACCCTGATATTCACTGCCCTGAAACCCACTTAAAATTTCTGCTGCGGATAAAAATATGCATTGTTCCATTTTATCAAGTATGGCTGTGCCGGCGCTTTCAAATTCCACTGATGGTCAAGTCACAGAGAATTGAAAGGAAACCCTAAGAGAAAAATCCGTTGACTCATCTGCTTAAAACTAATTCTTTTTGTTTTCCAATTTTTTGGCTGTAGAATTACCTGAGCGATGTTAGAACCGAAATATGACATTCCCAGGGAAATATCAATTTAAATTTCTCTCGACGTTTTAAAAGATTATGAAAAATTCTCTTCTGAGAGGAAAAGCAATTACACTCGGTTTTGCTTTAAAAGCAAATGAATCTTAATTCTAAGTTAGTCTGTTGGGTATATAGCTATTATTATAAAAGCTGCAGTCTATATTTAATCTACTTATAAAACTTTCATTAAATTATTGCTATTTCTTTCTGTGGAACTTTGGAAATAGAAGAGTTCTCTTATTTCATAAAAAAGTATTCAATTATATCTTATACTAGGTTTTTATATATATAAAATCGCTTGAAAAGAAAAAGAAAAAGAAAAAAAATTGTACTTGAAATGAGAGAAAAAAAAAATCTACGCATTGGAACGTATTTCTATTTTAATATTTCTGCGTACAGCTGAGATCTGATTTAAAATATTTTTGTCTAAAATGAGATGTGCGAAAAAAAAAAAAAAAAACCCAAAACGTGGAATTCATTATTTTTTTATCTATTTAAAAGTTAGAATATTGATCTTATATTGCATATAATGAATAATAATTATATATATTTGTTAGCCATCCTTTATACCATGTAAAAAAAAGTATGGCGGAAAGGAATTTACCATATCTTTTCAGACTTGCTTTCCTTTATCGATCATTTAATCATTAATATTGAAAGCGGGCAGCTGTTGCCGAGCTTATATAAAACTGATAAATTAATTTTTTGATTAACAGGACTTTTGAATAAGGCAGAAAGAGATATAAATCAGACACCAGATATATCATAAATATTTAAAGAGATTATTGTGAATAAAGAATTTATTTTTGAAATTTCATAACCTTAAGTGAAATTGCAATTTTTATCGTATTCTTATTCTGCTACATCAAATCAGAAATTTTCGACTAATTTGGTTTTCAGTATCTTCAGTTGTAGACTAGTTTACTGAATAGCTGAACCCCCCGGGGGGGCACCTCGAAATGAGGATGAGATGCTTCCGGCATGGTGGTTGGATCTCGCCACCCTGGAGGGAACACTAATAGGTGGGGGATCTGACTCCTCCCATCGATGACGGGACGTACTTCACTCGGGAAGGGTTGTACCGTGGCCGGTGACGGCCCTTAGGACTCAACCACAGTTCCCGCCAATTGCTGTTGCGGTCCGGTCATTTAGTTTTATGGTTTAAATCCGTGTGCCTTCGGGTGGGTCGGAGAGTTAGATGGTTGACTTACTGGATAACTGATCTGAATCACAACTGTACTGCATCTGCTCATCATGAGGCACGATTTTAATGTTATTTCAGAACTCATATGAGATGCTTCTATAAACTTTATTTGCATATAGTTAGATACGTCATTTCTGATTTTGATCCTTCTGAGTACAAAATAAATCAAACATTAATGTATACAACAAAAAATAGTTCATCTATAAATAATGCTGCAATTTAAGGGTCCCTGAATTCATTATCAATATTTCATTGGGAGATGGGGAATAGAAAAGAAAACTATTTCATATAGGAAAGCATGGTCGTAAACGAACGCACATATTACACAACTTCCATTCACGTGCGAAGCTGTTTGAGGTGTGCAGTCAATCGTCATTTGACAAAATAAGTTCTCAGAAGTACCCTAAACTGGTATAAAGGGAATTAACGTGCAGATATGCAACTAACTTCGGCGCTGCAGCGGAAAGCTGTGTTCGAGATAGGCAAATGTATGCAAAGCGCTAACCCAACCGATACATGTTACAAAATTGTTTTCACGTGCTCATCGCAACCGTGCGAAACAGGATCATTTGTTAGTACTAATGTTATTCAAGGAAGGTTCCAATCGACAAGGACAGTTTCAGAAGAGGAATCTGTCCTACAGTCTACCAAAGAACCGTAACAAAACCATCAAAAAATAATGTACAAACGGAACGACCACAACAAAACGAAAACGAATGGCTACTTGGTCTTGAAGGAGTCCTCTAACCTTCACTGAAAGCGAAGAACTGCTTCTAACAAAATCCAAATAAACAGTTGTCAAATTTTAGTGTCGGGCGCTGAAATATTAATAACATTCATCATGTTTAATTATATAACTATTCCATTTTGAAGTCATGCGATGACTGTTTGGAACGTCAGTTGAAGCATCAAATAAGGAGGGTGGTTTCTTAGCCAGTCTTCCCTCTTCATGATTCTGAATCACATCCATTCCAGAATGTTTAACTTTCATCTTCAGATTGAGCGTGCATGGCGGGTTCTTTTGTGAAATAGAATTTCGAATCTGGAACTCTGAAACGCTGACGTCATGACTTTTCTAACATGAAGCCTCCCTGCATTTACCAAAATCTGCAAAAATTTAATAATTTGAACTTTTTTCATTATATTTTACAACAATTGCACAAACAGAAATAATTAAAACATTACTGATTTTAAATAAATCGATATTGTAACCCATTCAAGCATGTTTGAACAGTTTAATCGATTGCATTTTAATATTGTTTTTGAAATTGTATTGAATTATGATTATTATAAGTAATATGGTTTAATTTTAACAAGTGTCAGTAATCTCATGCCTGCAGTATAAGATATATGGCCTCATTTATGATGTATGTAGCTGAAAATAAATGGCACTAATCTTAAGAGGAGCCATGGAGATTAAACATTAACGCGTCATTTTCCGAAACAAAACATGACGAGGGAACGAAAATATAATATTTTCAACTGAAAGACGAAGGCGAAACAAACATAAAAAATGTAGACCTTACGTAAGGCAGATAACTTCTTACATGGTATTGGCGTACAATAGTTAAGAAATGTTAACTTTGGGTGTGAATTTAGATTTTTATTGAATCTATCGTACGACTAGGTTATCTAGTATATGGTAATAGATTTTTAGTGAAGCTATTGTAAAATCATCCTTGGCGAGTTTTTTGGCGATTAAATCCTAGTAATTAGTATCCTTGGAGATTAAACCACTCATTAGTATCCAAAAATCTAATTTAAAAGTCTTTCTCCGAGCCGGTTGATACTAACGTTTGGGGAAGAACTAGAATTGTTGTTACAAAATCACATACCAAATTTGATAAATTGAAATCAATGCGTTTTTGAGTTATCGTTTATATGTTTCTGAAAGTACAGACCGATGGACGCTTATCTCCTCATTGGTCTTAGCGCAAAATTTGATACATGTTGGATAGGTCTTCCGATTTTTGTTCGTTCATCTCTCTTAGTTTTATAGTAATCTCATTAACTTATATTCGAACAGTCAGTCTGACAGACTTCTTCAGAGCAGATTTTGCATAAAATTTGATAAAAATCTATAGATTTTGTGTAAAAATCATATGCCAAATTCCATCCGTCTAGCTTCAAGCTCTTTGAATTATCGTTGTCACAGAAGGTAGACAAACAGACATAATGGCAGAAATATGTTTTTCAAACTCAAAGACGTTTGAAATGTAGAGTTCGAATTTTTTACAATACTTTTTTTTTTTTAACTTTGTATATGAAAAAGTTTTCAAAAAAATCTTAAAATGATCCGGTTGCCACTGGTCATACATTTGTTTCAAGATTTCGGTTTTCGCTTTAGTGAAGTTTGCTTGTGCATTTCACTCGTAAGGTAGGGATTATAAGTATGAAGCATATAAAATTTCTAAGTTGAAAAAGTCACTCGATGTAATTAGATAGATGCAAGAAAATTTTACTAAACCTGTGATATGTTTAGTGCTGATTATTACATTAAACCCGCACATGCGTTCGATAGTAGCACACAATAATTTCTTTTCATTGATGTGAGCGCACATTTTTGACAGACCTTGTCTATTTCTTTTGCTTTGGTTTTTAATTGATTTTCTATATATCATCTTCTTTGTATAAATATTTGTGATCCCAAAGAAGAAGATGAAATTTCTCACAAAATATGGGAGTTTTATGTCCTCGCAAATTGACCGCAACATTAGATAGTAATAGTAACATTCGCAATAAATGGAACCATCAGGAAGGTAACACTTGCTGCCTTTCCTTGAAATGACCGCTAAAGTGGGAAACAGTTCCCTTTCCCCAATCTCCCCAAGGGTCAAAGAAAAGTTATTCTGCCCTACGAGCTCCATCACGTATCGTAAAGAAACAACCGATAGCGTCCATTCTTCGCCGGCGGCTTTAATCGCACATATTGGGAATTTCCGGGAAGGAAAAGAAAGCAAAAATAGAGAAAAAGAAACGAAACACGATTCAAGTTAAACACTTTCGGGATATTTAGAAGATGCTCAGAAGTCGTGGGACAACTGGGGATTAAAATGAATTTTTTCTTTTTTCACATTCAATCTGAATATATAGCGACTTTTTCAGGCGACTGACCGCTCCAAGGGTTTCTCATGTATTTTGGCAAAATAAGGAGTCTGATTTGAAATAAAATCGTTTGGACGAATTTGTACATCTACCTTTATGTGGTGCAGAGGGTATTTATATGCTACAATTTTTCGGGGCATTCGAAAGCGTTCTATATACTACTTGCATTGCAACTTTTTCTTATCAGTAGTTGCGCCTTCAAATACAATTTTTTCAGATTCGAATACTTGTAACTTTATTTTATTAGTATACACCATGCAGTATTCGGCATTATTACTAATTTATTAAACTACAAAAAATACACGTTGTCCCTGTGGAGTAACAGAAAAGAGCATACGTTGTTCAATTATGTAATTCGCCACGCCCCTTCCCTTTTAAATTCTAACTAAAAGTAGTTTCAAGAAACCCTCTTCGTATAAGATTCATAATTTCACATTTACACACAATTGACACATTTTATTTACTCCCTTGGTTTAAGCTGACTCCTTATCATTTACATATAACAAAGCTATTCTTTTTAATCTGCCTATATTGATAAGATTAAAGGCAACAACTGCCTATAATTCAACTAGATATATTTTGAATATTAATAAAATTTTGCTCAATGATCAAAATTATATTAAATATATAATTAATTAGAAAATACTGCGAATATTTTTCTGAAAGAGGATATTACTGGATAAATAAAATGGCAAATGTTTTTATCTTAATTATTTAATAAAAACTGAATCGAACAAAATAAGTCAAAAGGCGACCATGCGTTTCACTGTATTATCCTATCGCCACATTCCTGTTTCATTTTCAGTGAGAAAAGTAGTCAACGAAAGTAACAATTCTCAATCAATCTGACCAATCGTCGCATTTTCTTAGCCGACCAATCAAAAACAGTCAGTAAATTGCACCATTTGTTTCACTTGTTGCCATATTGGCTATTCTGCTGAATGTGCTCCTAACTACAAGTTGAATGCACGACAATTAAATCAATTACCTGCCATTCTGTCGATTTAACCGTTGTTCTGTTGTCAGATTCGGACAAAATTGCGCTTATTGACTGTTTGCAGTGTAATTGCTAAAAGATAGGATTTAAATTATCCGACTTTCTGCTCTTTCATCCAAAAAGTCACCAATCTTCGACAACAAAGCTTGTCCTTTTTCTTCCTCTGGGGGGAGGGGATTGAGAGAAAGAGTAATACCCCTCTACCATCACTTCCCAAAGGTCGCTGCGCTTGCTTTCATCTGAAATGCGAGATCTTACCATCATGCTACTTTCATCTGCGAGAAATGAAAGAACGGCATTATAAGTGGAGGAAGTCTTCTCTTATAATAATAAAGCATTTTCTTTTGTTGTGGTTGATAGTGGCTAAAAAAAATGCTGTGCACATTATAACATCTTGATGATGTCGATAGTATAAACCATGCTAATTTGTATCAAATGATAACTAAATGAGTTTTATCTGTTAATCCTTTTAATTATTTTGTCTTGCTTAAAATTAACAAATGTAATTATTTTACAATAAAGAATTTCTCAAAATAACCTCGATGTCAGCTTTCAATCATCTACTGCGAACTTTTACTACAGCTGTCCATCCTTCTACCTCTCTCCATTTTTTTTTATTTGATAGAAGTGTTATACAATAGGATGGCAGAAAATTCGCTTTTCATTCCCTGTCGATCAGAGAACGTCACATAAAACAATCGAAGACAAAGATAAAAAAATAAATCTTAAATATCGTTCTGATTCTGGAAATTTCCCTTTACTTCTTTTCCCTTCATTTGTCAGTAGCTGAGAGGCAGAATCTCGTGTTGGCAAAGCCCGTGTCCCCTAATAAGTAATTGAAACACATGCCGTATGAAGACCTATCATTGGAATAATTATCCACGAGAGTTTTTAAAGAGTCATTGCGAACTGGAACGGAGAGCAGGGTGTGTAGTAATTAGCTGAAATTCTTTGGCAGTTCACACAAATAATTTCGGCTTTATAAAACCTTTTAACAAAGATTTACATTCCCATAACAATAATTAATTTTTAATGCATTCCGATCTAAGTACAAGAATAGTGTGATATACATCACATTTTAATGGGTTGGCCGTCCTCCAAGAACCGAAATTCTTGCGTTTTTACTTCTCCTGCTATGCTGAATCTACATTTGTATCGTAACGGAGCTTCACTAAATGATGGGGCGCCAACGACATCAGCTCTGTGCAGAGTTCGCTCCGATTCATTGCAAGGATGTTTGCGCATGAAAAAGAAATCAGTAGTCTCACTTTCTCGAATGCAAAAATGGAAACTAACGCAATCGAAAAAATATTTCATTTTAATATTTCGATGAATCTTAGTTCGAAAAAAAAAAATCATTTTTGGGATAATGGCTGTAACAAGATACATACGAAGCTCAATGAACTAGAACGATTAAATTTTGTACGATTTTAACACATCTATAAAATTTTGAACGACAAATATCTATCAAAATATGGGCGAAAGTTTGTCTGTATGTTCAGCCACATACACGCAATAATGATAGTTAAAAAAGCAGTAAGGTGATAAATGAAATACTAAATAAGGTAATAATAAAATAATAAATAATACATTTCTATCACTAAGTGTTTATAAAATTTTGAACCAAATCTGTCAAAAGATTGGCTGTTCGGTTCGAGGATGCGCAAAATCGTCATCTTAAAAAAGTTGGCTAAATAGCAAGTTGGATATTGTAATGATGAATATGATTTCGTCCATTTTTAATACATTTTGCCTGCAAATAAATCGGGAAAGTTATATTGAAAGTTTTACAATAGCTTTTAAAAATGAGTGTCTGACATCCGGATCTCTTTTTAGCTTAGAAAAAAGACTGAATTTTAAGCCAATAAAAAACTTTTGAGGAAGTTATTATACGTTATTTTATTGCCAAGAAGTTGCCTCAGAAACACATCAGTTTCTGTTGGACATTTATGGAGGACATGCCCCATCGAATACAGTTTGCAAAATGGATTCGGCGATTTTTTAAAAAGATGATTCGAATACAAATGATAATACCATCAAACAATTCTAAGATGCAGATTTGAAATCAAACCCTCATTGGCTACCGGTAGCAGTTACAGTCATCCATTTAAGTGAAAAAGAAATGCCCAAAATATTTGGAAAGATATGACAAAGTTGTTTTTCAGTTATCTGCCTTCTGTTGCTAGACCAGTGAACGAATCTTTAGAATCCCTTCATTGGATAGTGTTGTACTGACCGTATTTACTGGATGCTTCTCCTTCAAATTACTATTTATTTCCCTCCATGCAGTGAGTACCCTCTCCGGATACAGGTTCAATATTCACGTACATATAAAAAAACTAGTTTGGTAATTAGATGGCATCTAAAACAACCAGTATTTTTTTTCTTCGCGGTATTCGATTGCTTTCCGAAAGATGGAAAAACATTGTAAAATGTGAGGGGAATTTTTTGAAAAAAAAAAAAAAATTGATTTTTAGTTTTTGTAACAAACGTCTTTTTTAATTAAAAAAACACAGAGTATATATATATAGTGACAGAGAGAAAGAGAGGGAGAAAGTGATTTAAACAAAGGTAATAGAAAAAACATAAATCTTCCTTGAAAATTCTCAGCATTTGTGTGTTAAGACTCTTCCTTCTTGAAAAGTGAGACATGGGATAAGGACGTGAAGGGTTCTGTAATGGCAATAAAGTATAAGATTTCTTGTAAAAATAAAAATTTAATTCTGCGGAAACTAGGAAAAACACGTGAAAAATTATTTTTAAGCTGAACGGAACAAAAAAATATAAAAATAAAAAAAGAGGAGTATAAAGCAGTCAAAAGCGAAATGTAAAATTATATATCTTGGAATATTTACATTATGCCTTTTTAATTTTCTAGAAATGCTAAGCAAAATAATTATGATGCAGATTCTCATTGTGAGTACTTTCTTCTTTCATGGAATATATGTCATATGAAATTAATACAGATTTGAATTGGATGCTAATCCAGGCAAATGATAGGATTTCTTGGCTCAGTTTCAACTTTTGCAATTCTAATAATTGAATTATAAAACTTGCAATTGTTATTGGTTATGATTTCAACTGAAAAAAAAATACATTTTAGAGTATTTATTATAAAAATATCCATTTACATATATTTCAGCAATCTTTTTTTATGTTGTATTTTTACAAACAATCAAAAAAATAATTAAAATGATAAATGTTCGCCTTTTATTCAGGTCTGAAATTTATATTTCTGATGGAAGAGGAAAAATATTTAACTAGATTTTAAATAAATACGCTTAATAAATATTTTTCATTTAATAAGTCAGACTTGCTGCTTTTTATTAAAAATAAAATGGAAAGAATTTCGATTAAATCTTTTTTTTTCCTGTTAAATGAAGAAAAAATACCCCCCCCCCCCAATATTTGCAAAATCATTAAATTGTTTTTTGTCTTGTTCATTTTTATGGTTTAAAGAGTCGTTTGTATTTCAAATAATTTTCAGAAAAGAAATAAGTAAAAATAAAAGCGAGAATTTTTATTCAAGAAGTAACCAGTTTCTTTTCTCACAATACTGCATCAAGCTGTAAATGTAGTACTTTTATTTTACTTTAATGTCTTCCATTTGTTTTGTTGCAACTCGGATTGCTTGAGTTTCTTAATTAATTTTTTAAAAAAATATAGTCACATTAAAAATATAGTCTTTCTCATAAGCTAAAAAAAAAAAAAAATCTTTTCTTTGAAATTTTGTCAATATTAGAAAATACGATTTTATGTTCTACCTACTTCAGTTTCGCTTGAACTTTCTGGTGGGCTGGAAGACAGAAATGCCAGTGAAACGGCATCTAAATATAATAATGGAACATTTTTCAGAAAAGCCATGTTTCCTACTATAAAAACGATAGTTGAAATGATATTCTCCTTTCTTGCACATCCTTCTTCATATATCATGGCTACTGTTCATCAACATTCACATCAATTCACCATCATCAACATTCACCGACCCATCGCCAATCCTAAAACTTCAGTGCATCTCAAAATTTTCTATCATAATTGCATATATAAAAAAAAAGAACGAAGAAGATCCATTCAAAATTTTAAGAAAAATGTAAGTTCAGTTTCATTCTATCCAAGGATATTATTGGGCTGTAAGCCAGAAACGCCATTGATCCAAGGTCCAATTTACTGTGCAGATTTATTGTTATTTTGAATTTCAAAAATATTTATTTATAATTGCAAATAGGTTAAAAGAAAAAAAATATTAACATAATCCGCAACTTGGCAGTCGTTGATTTAGAATGTTACATAAACATGTATATTATATAGAAAGATAATGAGTGAGAAAAATCCTAAATTGAAAAATAAAAGTGACGTTCATTACCAATAATGAAGTATATAGATTTCTCTAACACCTTATGTTTATAATAGGACATGAAATTTAGTATTTTACTTAGTACTATATGAAATAATTGTAAATGTTGTATTATAATTTATGAAGTGTGCAGTTTCTTATTTTTAATACAGTAATGCTGTTTACAATACAGCTGTATTTACGTTGTGAGTGTATTCAGAATTATCTTGATGTGGTTATTGTTTTACACTCAATCCAGCGAGAATGGTCTCCCCAACAATTTGTCGCACCCTCTGTAATGAAGGTGTTATCTCCGTCTTCCATGACAACAGTGACGAAATAGGAACCTTTTGTGTGAATGAGTGGTTTCATTGAATCCACAGTGTGGTCCTCGTAGTGGTTTTTTGAAATTGAATTTGCGCTTTAGATGTGTTTTTCTTACCGAATGAAATCAAAATTTGACACAAAACTACAATCATAATCGCAAAATCACATACCAAATTTGACACATTGAAGACGTTTTTGAGCTGTCGCGTTTACATACTTATGACGAAATGACGATCCACTCCTTGTTGGATTTGCTCACAACACCTAATTTTATTTATCTAGCTCTCTTCATTTTGTAGTACAATGGGAGTATATTTTTGAACAACCGGACAGACGGATTTCCTCTGAAGAGCTTTTACTCAAAATTTGACCGAAATCTGTAAATTTAGTGTAAATACCATACAGTAAATTTCATCCGTCTCATTCCAGATGTCTTTGTCACAGACTTACCGAGTGCCAAAAATGTATTTCTAGGACTTGGGGAGCTCTGAAACAGGGGGGTTCATCAAAATCTTGAGATCGAAATCTTTGACGATTACTATGCTTGCTCTATGCTTCGTAAATGAGAAATTTTAAAACGACTTTGCAATATCCCGTTTTATAAGGCAGCGATTTGTAAAATTATAAGGCGTTTATAAATCAACAGATAACTTCATGTTTATTTATTGTTCCTCGGATATTTTATTAACGCAAACCATATATTGTATTTGTTCAGTGGCATATCCAATAATGCTTTCATTCTTTTGAATAGGTTTTGTCCTGTTTTGTCGAGCAAGAGATGCCATTACATCAGAAACCTTTATGGAGCTGAAAGTTGTATTATTTTTGCTTTGCAATATTTTACCTAATCGGAACATATGTAAACTAAATGATGTGTGCAAAAAAAGCTATTTATTGTTCAGTTATAGTCAATCGAAGCGATCTGTAATGAGCCATGACTTTTCTTTATGAAATATTCGCATGTGAAAATATCGCAAGTGTTTATCTCGCTATCAGCTGCAGAGATTAATGGTAATTGACACTCTAATTATTTTCCGTTATAACACGGCATCGAGTAATTATTAAGTCCAACGGTTCACTCAATAAAGGGGCAAGATAATGAAAACGACTTAAAGGGAGTAATATTGCATTCATTAGGAAGACTGGGAGTGTAGATAAATGCTGATAAACTGCGAAGCATAAATCAAAAAGGCAACACGATATCCAGAGCAAAATGCGGCATTTTGATAATGAACACCTCATAATTTATTATTAAGAAAGATTAGGAGCTGAATGGGTGTCATTTTAAAATTTATTAGTCAAATGAAGATGGCTTTTGTTTTATGCCGCAGCTTATTAATACACTGCTTCAAGACTGCTGGTAACTGGGATCGAGGTCTCAGGAGGTTTGTGTGCTGAAATAGCAATGGCACAACTCAAAAGCAGTGGTAGCTGGAACCGTCTTCCAACTTTATGTACTGTTGACTGAAAAGATGTCTTAAAACGAAATCTTTGAAATGAGTATCTTCTAATGGACAATAACATGGGCAATGGTGACTTTCTTTAGTAGATGCAATTTGAATTTTGTCGCATAACTTAGAATCAAGATATTAGCAGAGGTCTTGCGTGAAAGAAATGCCACATTTCTTCAAATTATTTTCTCATTGCAATTCTTTTTTTTTCCCTTGAGATTGTTTATGTTTTCGGTATCTAAAGCTCCCATCCGAAAAATTGTACTCTCTGCAAATCAGAAGGGGAAAGTAAGTTCATTTTAATCTAAATTCAAGTTATGTATTAAAGTCCACCTCGACTCAGCATCGCTAAAGCGCTTGAGGCCAAAGATTGGGGCTGAGAATTTGCAATCATTACCCTTCACAGGGCAGTACTAAAATGATAAGCTGATAAAAATCAATGGACATCCATCAATCCGCCATTCTTGTTCCCTTTAAAGTTTCATCTTGAGTCTATTTTTCATGTCTAGAATATTGATATCCTCTCCTTCAGCGATGGTCAATCTTACTGTATGGTCATTCGTTGGTTGAGTTGCGCCATGATCGAACTTCATCATCGCGATATATCGTCCAGCACATATCGATACTTTTCAATATATCGTGATATTATTTATTAATAGCTATTGTAAGTTATATATAGCATCTCTGAGCATACTGACTGGTCAGAACGACTCCAAATAAAAGGACGTTGCAATTTATATAACAAAAATGTTAGTGTTCTTTTGAATAAAAGTAGATAGAAAATAATTATGCTACATATAATCCAATGACATGAAGTGAAATAAATTGAAGTAATAAAATTTATCCATTAAAAATAATATTTATTTAAAATAAAAAATAAAATACTTAATAAAAAAATATGATAAAACTGGAAAAGAGCAATTTTAAACATATAAAATAAGAAAAACTATACACTTTTGGAAATAAAAAGCGCATGCTACGGAAAAGCCCACACACACACAAAAAAAAGAAACACCTATTTTCCACCCTGCAAAACAATGCCTTGAAATAAAAAAAATCGTACAATATTGTCAGGACTTATTTTCAATAGTCCTGCAAATTCGATCATTAGAGAAATCTCGAAATTATCTAAAATTCGATATGTATCAAACATTTGAGAAGTATCGGAAGCTCAATCAAGACCGATCGCGCACTGAAACTAGTTTTGAAAGAAGTTCAGCATGCAATTCAGCTGCCAGGTGATTGCGGAGGTATAACGGAACGCTTAAAAAAGAAGATGCGAGCTATGAATAAAATTGTGTATTTATTCTGAATGAATCCTTTTTGCTTTTATTTCTGGAGATGAATATTTAGCGATTAAACAAAGGACAGCCTACAACATTCTGATAATCGCAATTATTTTCTCATAATGATAACATTCAGTTAGAGAACAGAAAACTATTCCAAAATGACATACTTAAAACAAGTATTTTTATATAATAGAATATTCCAGTATTTCTAGAAATATTAAAAAAAATTATGTATGAAGATGAAAAGAATGAAGATCAACAAAAATAAACACTACCCAGTTACAAAAACGAAATCGAAAACTCAAATTAATTGTGAATATCGAGTTGTTGTATTACGATTCATCGTGAACCATTATTCATGATCATGATACCGATAAAGAGATATTTTTCAAAATTTGGCTTTTTTCCCCCTTTAAATCGAAAATTGGCACAGCCCCAATCGCTGGTGATGATGCCTGTTTCCATTCGTATGCTGTTCGGTTTGTTCCAGGAGATGGTGATTAATAATCTTCCATCAAAATAGTATAATTAACTAAACTCAGATGTAGAGACTTTACTTGTTTGGAGTAACAAAAAGGTGCCATGAATAATTTAATTTTGGTATTGTTGTTTGAGGTATTTTCACTGGCGACGAATTTCAGAAAAAAAATATCTAAAAAAAGAATATTGCAACTATTATTTATAAATGACGTTTATATATGGTAACTTAATTTTGAGGATTTACGCGGCCAATCCAGTGTCAATTCTTACTTTTGCTCCTTTAGAATGTACCTCGTATTCACAGTTTTTATGAATTTTACCTGTTTCTGTTATTTTTCATGCCGGCGAAAGAATTTCCGGGAATGTTGAACAGGTGTGTTGCATATTGAAAGAAATAATATTTCCTTGAGTGCCTCATAGACAAGTGATAGTTAATTTGTAAGGACTTTCCCATTTTCCATGTGGAAATGTGGTACACTCATATACTCATTCAGAACGCTAGTGAATGCTGACGGATGAGAGAATTTTTATAAGACGAATTTGCTGTGCTGTATGTAATTTAGTAACCTAGGCACCTTTTACTTCATACTATAGGTTTTTTTTTTCAATATCCAACTAGTATCAATATTTCTTTAGCCTTTTATTTACATCCCAAATTCCTTTCTTTCTTTCTTTTTTTTGCATATTGTTTAAAACTTGATGTTTATTCCAATGCGAATGGTGAAGATAATTTTATAAGACGAATTCGCTGTGCTGTATGTAATTTAGTAACCTAGGCACCTTTTACTTCATACTATAGGTTTTTTTCCAATATCCAACCAGTATCAATATTTCTTTAATCTTTTATTTATATACTTTTTTTTGCATTTTGATTAAATCTTGATGTTTATTTCAATCCCTTCAACCCTTTGCAGCAATTCGATGCAATCAATCTTTGTGATTTTTGTTTGTTTGTTTCTGTCATTTCCAGAAATCTAAGACTAACAAAAAATTAAATGAAGGCATAGTAAATTTTTAATTAATGATTTTTCGACAAATTCGATGAAAATTTCTTAGAGTGTGTAATAGTTTAAATATTAAGAATCTTAGATTTATATAACGAAATTTTCAAATGATATCTAAAGTCTACCAGTTATTTCTTTTGTATTTTTGGAAGGGCTTCGATTCAATTGTTTTCTAGTAATTTGGATTTTTTCTTTGGTTATTGCTGCAGATCGTTCGCGAAGGTTCGGTTTAGAAACATTCATCTCATTCAAGTTTAATATTGCATTGGCGTCAGTGATATGACCGCGCTTCTCTTGGGGGAGATAGAATCCGTGTCATCATTTTCAATGAGAGGTACTCCGTCATTAACATGGCAGGGAATGTGGAAGCTAACATTTTTGTAAAAGCACGGACCATGATATTCATAAAATGAATAAAATAAAACCGACTCATCTTTATTGTCAAATTTGATTCGATGTCAAGTCCCATCGGAGCATTTGGTCCATTCTGGTTTTAGACAAAATTGATTTTTTTCGATGATATTATATACAGGTAGATCCAATGAAAGCCAGGTTGATTAGATTAAGTAACACGCTGAGTCATTTCCGAAACCCAAGTTAAAAAAGAAAATTCAGCTATTTTACCCTCCATCGCCATTCCGACACGGTATGAAAAGTATAAACCAGAAGAGACCCTGTTTTTCAGGAGAAAAAAGGTCCTGTCATTCCTTAAATAACTCGAGAAATTATTATATTTTAACCCTTGACTGAGTTAAAAATTCTGAGCCTGATTCAAAAATGAAACTCCAATGTTTTCCGATCCAGGTCTTGTGCTTCATCGCCTTAAAATTTTTCGAAACAATATCAACTTCTTGCAGAGTGAATGGTTCATTCTGCTCGAGAGAATGATCTGCAACGCACTCGACTAGGAAGAACCGATTTCTGAAATATTCGCCTCTCTCTTCCATCGCCCTTCGGATCGACGTGAATAGAATACTACATTTTCCGGAGTTGTTAACAAGTTTAAAAATGAGACCGAGACTATCGTTGAATTCTTCCCATGTTCTTCCCGCTTCTTCTTATAGAAAGGACCGCGTCCTAAGGAGGGCTTTATGTGTTGGTTACAGACAGATCTTATACATTTCAATTTTTTTTTAGTTAGAGTTTATTATTCCAAAAGTTGAATTTTTAAGATTTTTTTCCGGCTTTCCTTTAAAAGAATGAAGGACACTCTTAGTAAAAAAAGTCTTTAACTTGAAAAAATGTCGTTTATGTGTATGTTTTTGTTTTGCGCTATGGGATTTTTTCAACGCTTGCCGAAGTCTGTAAATGTTTATAAAATTATATAAAACTTTTACATGGCCACTTTTGGTTTTATAAAGTGACCCATATCTGGAGTAGCTATTGATAAAAGATATGTTATTCTTTCTGAGTGAATATATATCTTGTATTCTCTATTTTTTTGGTGTTGTTTTAAATAGTGGAATGATCAATGATAAGTCAGAGAACTCAGTGTTTAACGTGGATTAGAAAGCAGGGTCCACGTTCTTTGAGATTGTAAACATTTAAGTTTTTAAAGCTATGAACTCCCGCGATCCCTCTTCCCCTGTTATTATTTGAGTCACAGTCTACATTCTATGCCTGCAGTTGAAATCGTCTACGTTAAAATTCGTAGCAAAATGAAAACCATCGATTTCCTAAAGACGTACATCTATGTATTCTGGAGGGAGGAAATGTAAACTACTTAAATTAAAATGTATATTAAATGTATAAATATTAACAGGTACTTGAATGTTAACTGTATCTTGCATTTTTAAATTAAAAAAAAACTACGGACATTTTTAGCCTGTTAACTATTTAAATGTCTGTTAACTAACTCTGTTAACTATTTAAATGTCTTAGACGATCTCGAAATCAAGCTGAATTTTCTCGGCGACCCTAAAAAAATGAGAATTAATTTGAAGCGCGAGAACTTTAAATAGATCTGGATCCATTCAAAATGAACAATCCTTATTACTAAGTTCTCTTGAAGACTAGATTTGTTTTTTGTCTCAGATAAATTAGGATTCGAGATAAGAGTTATCATTTCCGTAATTTGAATCACATCGAGGATTTCAAGCATAACAATTGTCATGACGTCAGTTTTCACATGAGAAGGTCCTTTCTTTGGGTTTAAGGTGACTATGTTAAAAAGTTTTTTTTTTTAATATGAAATTATTATTTTTTAAATATTTGTGAAGTTTGAGCAATTTTCTTCCTAATTTCCATGTGATTTTTTGTTTATTCTATTTTTTGGGAAGTTACACTGCTGATTATATTTGCAATTATATGCATTGTACTGTTATTTTACTTCTTTAAAAACAATTTTTTCTTCAAATTCTAATTTTTGGTAGAATTTTTTAGAGATAAACCTCATAAATTAAAATCTAATGCATGTTTTTTGTACATATTTTGTTTATAATAATTTCTCAATATGTTCTGCAATTCCGGAACTACGTAGTAAACAACTTATTCATGAAAAAATATTTCGCAGTTATTTTAATGCTTCCCAAAGGGGAAAAAATTTGAAAATTTTAAATTATTTATCAATGGAATACTTAATACCAATACTTAAAGAATCATAGCTTATTTTTTTTAGTTCAGGAACTAGGTAATATGTTTCTTAATATATATAAAAACTTTAAACAAATCAACTGATAAACCTCTAAGCTAAAATATTTTTTAACCAAAAATGAAAAAAAATATATATATACATTTTCCGATTTGTTTCATACATATTATCTTTAAATATTTTTGTATGCAGAAATTCAAAAATATAATTGTTTTAAAGCGCTTTTCAAAAATTCAAACCCAAACGTAGTCACATATCTTAATTTCACA
Source organism: Argiope aurantia (assembly GCA_026543865.1). Lineage (NCBI taxonomy): Eukaryota > Metazoa > Arthropoda > Arachnida > Araneae > Araneidae > Argiope > Argiope aurantia. The sequence continues at coordinate 777,964 of JAPMOR010090161.1, forward strand.
GTATCTGTCGCGTCTTTACTTAACAATATAGCCATGCATCTTTGTATTATACCCTAAATGCATACGAATCAGCACTTCCAGATATATGCGAAAACATAAATTTCAATTCTTCACCAATAAAGATATAGATCCACCTTATCCTTGGTATCAATATATATTATGTGGAATTATTCATCTAAGTCAACCCAATAAATGAACATATTAATCATTCTTTGTAGATATTTTAAGATTTAGTAGATATTGGAGATTGTTATTTCCGTAAAAAAAAAAAAAAAAAAAAAAAAAAAAAGGCATTGCTTCTGAAACCCTCCCCCCCTTTCCGCCGTCATATAAAGGATGTTTACTCCTTTCGACTGAATTGCTATTTGCGCCTGTGATTTGTCTTTATGAGCGTACTCTATTATTTCATTACCTAGATATAATGGTAATCTACCAGGAATAGATTACCATTATAAGAATCAGGATCTCCTTTTGAATTATTATCTTGTTAAAATCCTGGATAAATTATTTATTTATTTGTTATTATCCTGGATAATTATCCTGGTTATTTATCCTGGATAAATATTTAGTTATTTGTGACTGTTATTGTAATAATCCTTCTTTTCCTTTTTCCTACTTGTATAAACTTCACATTTTTGAGGAGGGGGCCATCTGCTGCCTGCGAATGACGTCGTGCGTACCAAACGAATATTTTTGTCTTTCTTATCATTTTCCATTTTTTGCTGTTTGGCCTGCTCTCTTCTTGTTTAAATCTATCTCTCTTTTATTCAACTAATCGTACACATTTATCTGTTTCTCCATAAGTGTCAATGGCATCTCTGATGATATCATTGACATTTATGGAGATTTTATCAGTTAAGATCGCTTAAACTCTTAATCACGGTCTCCATTGAAATTTTCAATCAAAGTAATCTGACAAATTGTTCTTTATTTTTTCTTCGTAATAATGTATATACTCCTTTTCGCCTATGCTTTTCATTGGCGAAAATGTAATTCCTCTTCACGGTATACATCTGCTTCTATTTGTTGCTTCCCAAATTTATCAAAATCAATGTAAATAGATATAATAGTCAAAAAGTTACGTAGATAAATCTGTTGAACGCACTTTCTTAAGATGCGCTCATCGGCATATACACCTATGAAAACTGAGATACACAATCAAGAGTTTGCATCCGAGTGTAAAAGTTTTATAAGTAGAAGCACAAAACAAATTAAATTAATATGCACTTAGATAAACGTAATATCACGAATTATTGTATACGTACAAGGCAAGACAAAATTAAAATCAGCAAGAGGTAATTGACCACTGGGAAAGAAATGGAAATTATGACACATAAATTCATCAGGTCTATAATATTCAGTAAAATCAACGCAATAAGATTAGTATAATCTTGAAAAATGGTTGAATAGTTATAAAACCACACGATTTACTCTGTAAAAAATATAAAACAAGATAATTTTTTTTTAATTTTGTAAGTTACCGAATTCCGACGTCAAAAAATTGTTACACGCAATAAGAAAGTCGGTATAAAATGCAAAAACAAGTATACTTTATTAAAAGTTCGGCAAAAATAAATTAAAAATTTGCATTTAAGAAGGTAAATAATAAGATAAGTTCGAATTCCATATTCTTTAAGAGTTGAGGCAAAAACAAAACATAACAGGATACTTGCTGAATGTAGCAATCTGGCCCAACAATTCATTTTCGTGGTAAAGAAAAGGTACGACTCGTCGAGATAGATGGGTCGTTTCACTGAAGGCTGTTTTCGTTACGTTATTCATAGTAAAAAGGTCAATGTATCCGAAAATAACTAGCCCAATTGTACCAAAATTTTTTTAAATTCTTTTTAAAAAAGTACAAAATAAGTCTAAGTTTCGAAGTATCTACATGATTTTTGGACTTTGTTTCTGGAACTGCACATAAAGTAGAGTGAGCACATCAATATTGTTGGGCTGAATGGCTAAGTGAATTGCAGAAGAACAATTAAGTACTGCAATACTTCGGATGAAATAGGGCCTTCATCGAAACATAATTCCTAAAATGTGAAGTTATCAAAAAAAAAAATAATACAAATCTTGTTGTTTATGGTTATAAACAAGACGAATTGTTGCCTAGATAAAGTAATAATTCGTATAGCTTGAATTATCGTTCAATCATTACTAATTTATGAAAAATGGCGAAAAGAAAATTTCAAATTATCTGTGTGTTCAACTACTCGGCACTATATTGAGGACTAGCCGCCTTTGGCGACCAGCCGGTCCACCAATCTTAATGTTCGTTAAAATTTTAATAATTAAATATATTATGTAATTCTTACTTTAATAGCTTCTTCATAAAAATATTTTAAAACTTCAAATTTTGATAGTCATATAATCCACTCATAATATTATAAAGACCTTCAGTAATGACATAATATGTATCTCTCTACTCGTCTGTTAACTCCCGTAGAATTTATGCTTTAAATTCAACGGGAGCTAACAGAAAATTAGATACATATTGTGTTGTAACTGAAGGGAAATGATTAATATGCAATTAATATAATAATATTTTTTACTGAAACAAACAAAAATAATAATAATAATAATAATATGATTACTGAAAAACAGGGTGACTGCGCGTTTAAACTTTATGAGCACTGAAGAATATCTTTCTTAATTTATGTAATATCTCAAGAATTTGTCAACAAAATTTACTCAGATTCATCCTGAGCAGATCGATTAATTAACAATGTTTAGTTTTAAATGCATCAAACACTAAGAAAATAAACAGAATCGTTTAAAATAATCGTTCGAAAACAGGTTATAAAAACTTCTTAAAAATGATATACTTAAAACTATAAGCATATTGTTATGAAATTTCCGGCTTCGTTTGGATAGTGGAAGTTATATGGTGTGGAGAACGCTCAATCAGCAGGCGACGTTTATTTACACGAAGACACATAGGGCAGCACAAAGACGACAACTATATACAGCACAGAGAAGACAATTATCTTCAGCCGCGAGACGTGCACACAACAGGACTCTACTGCAGACAGTAGCGCACAGCTTAGTTCAGCACTAGCTTGACTCCGTCGTTGCTCTGCTAATCTCTGGAAGACTTGCTCTTTACTGTTCATTCCGACTACTCTCTTCCATCGATTCCGACTACTCTCTTCCGTTGATTCCGACTACTCTTCACCGTCTATTCCGACTACTCTACGCTGGCAGCTGCAGACCATCTCCTTTTATAGGTCTCAGGAGGCGGGGCTAGAAGGCTCTCAACCAATCAGGAACTTTCGAGGCGTATCTCGGTTCCCAATGGACGGATCGGGAAATTCTCGATGTTTCGGGTATAATCTATTTTGGAGCCAAATTCGTCGCCAAGTCACCAAATGGGCACCAAGATGTGGGACCTCCGACGTGACACCCGGACTCCATCCAATACCGATGACTGTAAAACAGTATTTCTGATGATGGAACCAACTATGGTGGGAAGCAGCATCACAGATTCGTAACAATATATAAAAAATATATAATTAACATACATACAATTTAATAACAAAAGCTTACAACTAACCCAAAATAATTAAATCTAGTGCGCATCCGTTGATAGTAGTTGTCAACAATCAGAACACAATGCGCATGCGTGAATTTTCAACCCATTTATGGTAACGTAAATGCGTGAGTTTTTCCACGCCAGTCGAGGTAAAGCTATGTAAATTAGAAATTTTTAATTTCCTTTATTCTGTTTTATTTTAATTCAAAAGTACTTCAGAATGAATCTGAACGATCTATTAGATAACAATGTTTAATTTTAAATACATCAAACACTAAGAAAATAAACAGAATCGTTTAAAATAATCGATCGAAAACAGGTTAAAAAAACTACTTAAAAAAACGTTGTACTTAAAACTATAAGCATATACAAAAAATATATAACTAACATAAATAAAATTTAATTAGAAAAGCATAAAATTAACCTAAAAATAATTTAAATCAAGTCCGCATCCGTTGAAAATAGTTGTCAACAATCAGAACACAATGCGCAAGTGTGAATTTTCAACGCCAGTTATGGTAACGCAAATGCGTGAATTTTCTACACCAGTTGGGGTAACGCTACACAGATTAGAAATTTTTAATTTCCTTTATTCTGTGTTATTTTAATTCAAAAGTATTTCAGAATGAATCTGAAAGATGGATTAATTAACAATGTTTAATTTTAAATGCATCAAACATTAAGAAAATAAACAGAATCGTTTGAAATAATCGGCCGGAAATATGTTAAGTCTATCCTTGTTAGCGTGGGAAAAAAAACTGAAGCCGTATTCATTTGGTGGTGGGGGAAATAAAAAACATTTTGGCGACAAAGTTAGTTTTTAATTAATAATTAAAATTCTAATTAAAAATTATAAAAAAGGGGGGGACCCCAGGTGCACATTCCCAATCTCCAAGATATGCATGTGCCAAATTTGGTTGCTGTAGGTCAAACGATCTGGCCTGTAGAGCGCCAACATACACACACACACACATTGAGAGCTTTATATAAGTACTAGCCGCCTTTGGCGACCAGCCGGTTCGCCACTATAACCGCTCGTTACAATTTTCAATTAAATATTTTAAGTAACTGGTCTCTTAATAGATTCTTAAACAAAACAATCTTAAAATTTTGATAGTCATACTAAATTTATACTGTTGTTTAGATCGTTTCGTTCAATTTACTATACATATTTTGATAATTTGTTGTCATTTCCGGTAAAACTTCAACTTTAATTTAAAGTCGAAATGATGAAATTGCAATTGATATAAAGATATTTTTTAATAAAATCAAGCGTTTTATTTTATTTATCATCTTTATTGTTATTTATTATTATTATTGAATATGAGTATTGCAAACAGAAAGCTCGGTATATAAGTCTTATGTGAACTACAAAATATTTTTCCTAATTTATTATATATTTTTCATAATTTTTAATCTGAAAGAATAATCCAACAAAAATTTCTCAGATTCAGCATAAAATTCAGTTTTTAGTTTTGCTTTCAAGAGGATTGAAATGAAATCAATAATAATTTTTTGTTCCGACCTATAAATATATTTCAAAAATTATGAAGTCTAAATTTAATGCAGTAAGGTATCATATTCTGAGAAATATTCTGGACACACCAAATTTTAAATAAATGAATGAATGTTTCTATTTTCCACGATCAACTAAGACTTATTTATGAAGTTTTGAATGTTAAAAATTTAGAAAAACTCAACATTTTCATAATCTTAGACCAATTAATCTTGAGAAACCTGCGCGCTGATTGGCGTATTTTCTTTGAAACGATCGAGGGAAAATCTAAAATTATTCTTTTTTTTTATTGAATAGTGATATTCTAATTTTCATAAATCAGTCAGTTTAAGTGATTGATTTAGTTGATTGGAAATGAACTCTTTTTATTTAAAATATTAGTGTTTCAAGAACATTTTGTTAATCGTGATTTCCACAGCAGAAGCTTTATGCAAAATCAAAAATTCTTTATTTATTAGAGCATTTATTGAATCAAGTTACATAAAATATAATCATTTTCCATTTAGACCATTTTAGCAGATCTGTGTCTTACTAAGGGTTTACAAATTAGCTTTGTGGCCCTGATTTGAATAGATATCCTGTTCATATTAAACAAAACTTGCCTTAAAATAAAACTGATTGATTGGATTAATAATATAGTGTAAAAAATCATAAAATAATTTTTCTGGAATTTATTTTTTAGAAAAAATAATATTTCATATTTGTTTCATTTCCTACAGACACGTGCCGAAAATTATATTTCTGCAGATTTCCTTTCCGAAAAGATTTAATTTATTTTTAATTGAAGCTTTAATCAATGTGATGGCAACACTTTGAAAAAAGCTATTTTTTTCCTATGAATACTAAACGTGCTCGAGCAGCTTAAATTTTATTTTTATTTTGTACGAAAAAAATTGTTGAAAAATATAGTTAAAATATTTACTTAAAATTTCCTTAAAAATAGAAATTTAATTTTAAGATTAAAACATTATTATCATTTAAAAGATAAATTTTTGATTTTTAACTTCATGTAAAATTCTTTTTTGTGAGGTAATATTTTCGGAAGTTATAGCAAATACGCGCCAAAATTTCGTTTAATTTTTAAATAAATAAAATTCTAATTAAAAATTCGAAAAAATAACCCCCAGGTGCACATTCCCGGCCTCCAAGGTATAAACGCGCCAAATTTGGTAGCTGTAGGTTGAATGGTCTGGCGTGTGGAGCACCAACACACACACACACTGAGCTTTATTATAAGTATAGATATAGATAGATGAATTAATACCGATCTCTCGCCATATAAATATCACTTACCATTATTGCATCACCCGCCGTGTCAAAATGTAAAGATTTAATATTATTCACTGGAAAATAGGGTAAAATATATCCGGCACAATTTTCGAATAAATAGCGGTTATAAATTCTGCATAATCTTTCTTTAATGGGGATCAGTGTAACTCATCTCTCGATTCTAGGTCTGCTGTTTCAGTGGTTCTGATGCAATCAATGCTTAGATGTCCCCAGGCTGGTGTCGAGCGGAAATTAAGTGAATTACGTTCTGTTTAATTTTGTCCTTCTGTCTGCGTATATATATATATATATATATATATATATATATCAACTACATTCAGTTGCACATCCCCGCTCTCAGAGCGAAAGGTCTGAATTTTTTTTAAACTTTCGTGACCTTAATAAAGCTATCAAAGTATGACTTAAATTCTAAACGCATTTCTAAAATCTTCAATTTTGCAGAAGCGCGTTGCGTTCGACATTCTGCAGCTGGAGAAAAGTGACACTATTCTTTACATATTGAGCCCCGACCGAGACAGGCAGGCCAATCTCCGAGTCTCTTTTCAGCGTCATTTCTTTTTTTCGGTTCACTCGGTTATTTTCAGAATATGGGATGGTGGTGAGAACGAAAAGAAAAAAGAAAGAGGAAAGATATCAACCCTTCGTCATTGCACTCTCTTTTTTGGTATTTGACTTTTAGCTGAAACTTTTTTCGAGGACGAAAAAGCAGTAACTGCGAAGATATAAAATATATCTCGCAGTTAAAGGATTTGTGTTCGGGTCCCATGTAATAAAACGCATAAAGCATGGCTCCGTGTACTATAAATGGAACTTATCTGCACCATCGGGAGCTGTATATATCGGCTTTAATGCTCCAAAAATGAGGCCGATTGAGTATGCGCGAGAGCTCTGTCATTTCTTGCTGGCGTGAAATCACGCTACCAATAAAAAAAATGGAATATTTACAATTTGAAACTTTAAAGGAACAGCTGCATCGTTATTCATGCGCATTCAAATATCATTAGGGTCAAAGTCACAAGCATATGAAGTATGGGCAAAGGAAATCGTTCATTTTTATTTTTGAACAATACATTACGCACTGTTTAAATTTACGATTTCACTCCAAATGATGAAGTGAAAAACACTTGCATTCCTTTTAAGAATTAATTTTTAGGAAAACAAACTCCAATAAACTGTGTAAATTGAATGCTGAAGTGCTTTGAGCCACGCTTATTTTCTTCATAATAATCAAATTCAGATAATCCTTAATCTCCCTAATATGTTTCATTATTCTAATAATTTCATATAGCGTTTTCCTTACACATTCGATTTGCGATGATAACACTCAAATGTATTATCTCCAGAACAAAATTATCAATTATTAGATTCATTTGATCAACTTTTTATTTCATATGTGTGACGTGAATAGAAATGAATTTGAAAAAATTATTTTAAAATGAAACTCTAATCTTTCTAGCTATAATTTCTTAATTTTTGAAGTAGCGCACAGATTTAGAAATATAGCTAACAACAGAACTATTTTTACCATTCAAGATTTTAAACAAAAGTTATGTAATATAATTCTGTTTCGGAAATTTAATACAGAGGTAAAGAGATCAAATGCAAACTAAGACTAATGCCGGCTGGTGTGATTAAGAAAGTGGGACACTAATTGAATTCCCGAATTTATAACGTGTCATATTGCTTTTTTTTAAATTAACAGCTTCTTTGTTCATATATAAGCAACAAATGTATATATATGCAGTTGTTTTTCTAAAGAAAAAGATATCAGACTCTAAATTTAACATACTTATGGATAAATGTATGATGTTTTAGATAAATTAATGCATAGTAAAGAATTGTCTGTCGCTTTTTATGAGAAATTGTCGCTGTTTTTTCGATGTGTTGTACGCTGTAAGGTTGCTCGATTCCGCTATGTATGTAATTGTTTATTATAATTAGTATAGAATATTCTATAAATTTCTCTAACAACTTTTGTGTTTTGTCCTCAATTCTCTGTTGGAAGAAGACACTCATTGAGGTGTTTAAAATAACAAAGAAAACAAGTAAACCAATCTGTTGGCTCCAATCATCGAACCAAGTTTCACTGTAAATTCTTTATTAAGAAATTCTGGGACAGAATTTGACAGCTCCAATTATTTAATCGATCTAAAAAAGAGTTTCTTATGGACGATCGTGACTCCTAGATATGTCATAAAGAGATTCCTGACCCTCCCCCTAATGTTATCCATTTTTGTGAGAAATCGAAATAGTTCCCAAGTTACAAACGTGATTGGTTTCGCATCTTCTTCCTCTACATTACGAAACATATTGCAAATTAAAATTTTGGCATAGTCTTCAATCTCAACAAATGGAAAGACTTCACCAATTTTTGTCGCAAACTTTACGATTTTGTCAGAAGATCAGCAAACCAATCAGAATGCTTTCTTGTTATTAAGCAGCAACTTTAACGTTATTGTAACAATACTTTTGTTGTGATAAGATGTAGTTCTTGTTATTAAGTGCATTATCTAAG
>JAPMOR010090161.1:788461-853685 GCA_026543865.1 Argiope aurantia
ATATATATATGTTGCAGCAACAATTATTTCTTGCTTTTTCTCAAAAATTTTCAGATCTTGAATGAGTTTCTATTGCCGATTAAACAGCACTTTTGATCATTTCATCGATATTATTATGCACGAAATTCATGGTTGATCTTAGACTGCCAAAATTAACGTTATTTTTGGTAAAAAAAACTTTTGTACAATAAATTGGAATTTTATTCGATTTACAGAAACTGACCTCGCAGGAAAACTCGTGGTTTTTACAAAAAAATATTAGGTATAAGCATAAGCATGAAAATTGAATGCAAAAAGAATCGATATATCAAATAAGGAACTAATCTTTACTAAATGAAACCATTGAAATGTTTCAAATTCTATTCATAGGCACGAGGATTGTCAGCAAATTTTTCAAATCTGAAATGAGAGCAAAAAGATATTTGAGAGAGAATTTTAAGTGAATGAAGAAAGAATTTTAAAATCAGAAATGAAGGCAAAATATGTTTGAAAGATAATTTTGAATGAGTGAAGAAAAAGAATTTTAAAATCAGAAATGAAAGGCAAAAGACGTTTAAGATGGAATTTTAAGTGAGTGAAAAAGAATTTTAAAATATCAAATGAAGGCGAAAGATTATATGTGGAATAATTATGGAGGCGAGTTAAGAACGTTCGCGTACAAGTGTGACGAGTCCCCCAAGAGCTGACCGGATGAATCGGATCGTCTTTTATCTTATTATTGGAATCTCGTTACAAAGCTGAATAAGTTCTTTCAAAATATATGCTGTAGATTATGATTATGAAATGCTTACTTTTTCTTCAATAAAGTCGTTCTAAGTTCCATTCAATAATATTTTTTCTAATGTAAAACAATCTCAATATTCTTTAGTTTGAACATATCATTTTGAAACTTAAATGAACTCATTTCTGTGCAATAAAACTCGTGCTTCTTTTCCTCATCTGTTTCAAGATTTATGAAAATTTTACATTACCAAAGCACAGTCACAAGGATTCTTTCCATTAAGAGAAGTTCCCTCAACCTCACTAGAGAAGTTAAAAAGAAATGTCTTCTTTTAAATACAGAAGATTCAACACACTATTTTTCAGATGTACCAATCCAAAAAGAAAAAAATACTTTCAAAAGAAATCATTTTACAAATATGGGTCTTAAAAAAATGTATAGCCCAGTGCAACTCAGTAAAGGTGGTTGGTAGAAGCATTGTTACGTCTTTTTTGCAAATGCAAATTATAGTGTCTTGCATTGCATCTGCTTCCATCAATTGCAGACATCTTTGTTTCTATGACTCAAATGCATGTTCGTAAAATGGAGTTGATCTTCCTTCCATCTTACCAAATGCATATAAAACAGATCGAAAGAGTTCCAAGTGAATCGATATACAACGACACTGAAGTTCGTTCCCCAAACATCCTTATCTATCCACGAATCGTCCAAGTTGCTATGACTTGTGTATTTGGCGCGCGGTATGGAGACGCATGGATCTTTGCCCAAAAGCTATGCCATAGTTAGTCTGTGTGTTACATTATTTCTCTATGAAAATCTCTGCCCCCTGCAAAGAATATTAAAAGAATGAGCGACATATTGCTCTTTCTTTTCATGCAGGCACCTTAAATGCTGCCATTCGGAATCTGTCTAGAGGATTTTAACCATTGCAGTTCAAGCGGACAAAAGAGATGAGATGGGTGCCGGTGATATTTCATTTTGCTCATGTTCACTCTTATCAAGTTGCAATGAACTATGCCCTACATTTTGGTCAATCGTTGCATATACTGTAAGCTGCTCAACATAAATTATACTTTTTATTTATAAGGTAGAAAAATATGCATAGAAAAAGGATTTACCACAAAGAATGAATGCTGGATAGGGTGTCTTATGCCTTTCTAGATATGCTTGTCGGGATGAAATGGCATCTTTGACAATAGTCTCAAAATGAGTCTCCTCAAGAAATATCAAAAGAATGACGCCATCCATTTGCAGCATCACTTGACAAATCGTCCCTTCCCTCAGTAATAATTAAAACTTAGTTTTACCTGGAAAATATTTTTGCGAACATGCCCTAGTCTTGAATATCTCTCATTAATTTCTGAATCGAAATTCCCTTCCTCCTGTGCAGGAACATTTAAGCTCGCATCATTTCCCAATTGTTTCCCGACTGTTATTGGTGTAAGGAGCAAAGTACGAAGAAATGCAACAAAATCTAGTAATAATACATGAAGGGATATACCGTTATAGATAGTAGCCATCAAATACCAAGGTTAAAAAATAGAAATGGATGTATATCCTTTATAACTGCAAATTTTGAATACACCCAAACTCAAAGATAATCCATTTTGTTGATAGTTTAGAAATTAGAAGTAAAATTTAATAGGCTTCAAATGAATTTATTTTATTCAAAGAGATATTATATTAAAATATTTTTAGATAGTAACGTTTTTTCAAATAATGTATACAATATTGAGTAAATGTAATATGTAAGATATTCTAGGCAAGCAAATATGGATATTATAAACCAGAACAGTAGTATATTCTAGGTTCTTTGAGGTATGGACATTTCTGCATATCGTTGTTTAATTTTAGTTATAGTTGTTTATTTCAATAACAAATTATCAAATCGTATTCCGATAGTCAAATAAGTTTCTAAGTTTGATAAAGCATCTTTATAAAAACTGAAATCCAGGGATATAATAAAAATACGAGATTGACTCTTAAACGTAACAAATGAATTATGAGACATATTAGAGAGGAAGGAAACCTGTTAGAGTATCAAATTGTTTATCTAATTATTTGTAGTTCGAATTCCAACCGTGTGTTCCAAGAACTGACTTTTTAATTCAAAATGGTAATTATTGTTTATTTATTGTGTATACTATTCTAGATCTTCTTTTAAAAATCTGGATAAGTATTGTAGAAAATCCTTAAAATGTTAAATTCTGAATTTCTATAAGTTGTATGAAAGTTCACTAATGTCATAAGTTTGCTTCGAGGAAATAAGTCTAAATTATAAATGAATTTGCTCTAACATTTCTTATATCTTTTTTACAAATTTCAGAAGTTAAAAAATTCCCTCGTTTCTTGATTTATTTATCTATCTGAAATTATTAGACACAAACAACTTAAAAACATAATTAACTGCTTTTAAGAATATTTCGATTCATTTATTTCATTATTTTATTAATTTTTAAGCAATATTTTTATTCTGGACATGAGCTATTGCAAAAACCTTAGGTCTGTAATATGAATTACCATTGTTATTGATTCTTGCTCCAATGATAATAAAGTATGTTTAATATTTTCTTTAGGAAAATTTTTAAATAACTAGTTATGTTTTTCAATTATTATTAGTTTTTAAATAGATTTCACTAGATTCGTATATACAAATTGAGCTATCTTTTTAACTATTTGATTGCCAGAGAAATTTTTATAACATAGAACGGAAAACGGTCTGCTCATTTTCCGAGTTCGATTCATATCGAATCTTGATTTCACTCTCCGACCCCCCATTTTTATCAACCCCTGCCTTTACATAGAAAAAAATAAAATGATTAAAAAAAACTACTTCTATGAGCGCATTTTTTTCACCCTTTAAGTAATTACATTTCTTTTCCTCCCAACTACAGCGAATCGGGGAGGAATATGCTTCCCTGTATTTGTATGCTTTCCTGCATTTGCAAGAAAACCACCAAACAAGAAATGAAAGGGAACAAGATGCTTCAGCCACCTGCCCGGAGTAACAGAGAATGACGGACTCGTCTGCGTGCACCAACCCCAGCGATGATAAATCGGTATCAAGTGCACGACAGATCCACACAAGCTAATGGATGGTCCGGCACCGTTTTTCTGGTGATAGCGGACCACTTCCCAATCCATCACCCTCCTATGTAGAGCAGCGGCACCCCCAAAACCAAACAAGAGATAGGGGCGAACTCTTCCGGAGGAACAGTTTTTCTTTTTCGTGGAGAGAAGGCGATTTTTATTCCTCAATTTTCCCTGGGCTGGGTGAAAAGATGCGGGGGGCCAAAACAATTCGCAGCGTCTTTGGGTTTATGAATATGCAGGGCGCATAAAAGAGCTGTTATTCTTCTATTCCTTTTTTCAGTCTTATATAAATATACATTTCCTTGTATATTTTAACGAGAATGCAAAGTCTTGTTCTGATTGCACAAACGCATTAAGCAAAACATGACTATACCCTAACAAGCCTATAATTTAGTAAATTATTAAAACTGAATCGGATTTGTATTGACACCAATAATCTAATTTCCGTCTCTAGCTCTCTTGTCCTCCGAACAGTTAAAAAACTGCATTGTTGCTCTGGCCACGAGTTGCCGAAAGTGTTTTTTGTAACATTGGACATGCAATCTGTTATCGCTCTAATGAACTGGGATGGCAAATATTCACACTGTCTGAATTCACCTAAACAAATGTGGTCAATTTAGTTTCTTGGAAGATCAAAACGTTACGCGTTCCTGCCCTCATCGACGCCGGTTTCTTAAAATGATTTTTTTTTTCTTTCGGTGCGTATGGTTTGGTGGAGTTGAGTAGCGCAAAACCTTTCTTTGATCATGATTTGCTAGAATGCTGCATTGTAGATTTATCGCCCATATTTTCAGTTATATAAAATAATTTGAGATTAGGACCTTGGAGTGCTAAAACTATCACATTACTTGATTCAAAGATTACTTTGTGCTGTTCTGTAAGACAGATTTTGCGCCGTCCATGTTATCTAATATCAGATAAAAGAGTCCGGATTAGTTTGAGCTGCAACTGGGCTGAGGTAAACAATAATCAAGATCTTATTGTCATAAACCTCGAATAACTAATTCTTCTTTTTACAGGCAAGATATGAATGAGGTCTTGGAGTGCCGATCAAATTTGCATGATCAAACTCCACTTTTTGTAATTAGCAGCAAATTATTAATTTATTTCTTTCCACCAATCAGAACAAAACGCGGATTTTGAATAATCTAGAAAATCTGATGGAAAGTATTTTCCGACTTGTGAAAAGTAGCAAATTTTAATATAAAATCGTTATCTTATAATATCAACACATTGTTTTGAAATTTATGTTTAAAATTCATTTTATTCCAAATGAGGAACGATGAGAGTGTTTTTGAGTATGTACATGAAAATGATTTTTTTTTGTCGTGTGATTATTTTTAAGTCAAATATTTGCGCAGTAGCTTCTGAGGGTAAAGAGCCCTCAGCAGCCGAGGGCAGAAGTCTGACTTCTAGCTCAAATAAAGATAGCACACATACATTAGCTTGCACAACCCCTTTTCACATGGGGGCTCATTTACGCACCTCACAGAGAGGACACAAGGAAGAGAACAACTATGCCCGAACCAGGACACGAACACGGAACTCTTAGATCATAGGGAAGACTCGCTACCCCTAGGACACCGGCACATGAAAATGATAGAAAAAATTTACCAATTTTCAAAGTCTGTGTCTAAACTTTTTCTATTTTTTTATTATTTATTTATTTAAAATTAAAACTATATATATATATATATATATATATATGCTTTTGCGCCTTAAATAAAACATATTTGCATGAAAAAATATTCATATAGTCTTACCATTTTTTATTTAATTACAAATAGCCAATTAGAAATGCCTGATAATTTGGAATAAAAAAAATCCCTCGCTTGTGCTGGTGTTTAAAAAATGGGTGCGTGTGCTGAAGGAAGTATAAAAAATAAATTTCATTCATTCATTTCTGGTTCTTATTTTATTCTTTATAAAATACAAATCCTTCTACATAAGATCATAAATTGAGATCTTTCATATTTTATAAGTTCACAAATCTGTTGCTGGTACAAGAAAACATTTTTTTTCCTTTAAGGATTTATTGATTTTTTTTACATAAATACTGTTATTTTTAATAAATTCAAGTATTTTGTGCAACAAAAAGTATAAATAAGTATAAATATATAGTATAAATAAAATGCAAAAATCTTTCATCGCGCAGAAGGTATGAAAAAAATTTAAACTGTATAAAACAAGCGCAGATACTCAGAACTGGTTCGAAGGATTTCATTGGCAAAATATATTAATGAACTGCATGAAAAAATAAGATATGAAAGGAATGAACGAATCAATCAGGAGAAACGAAAAGAACCATAGAAGTATTCTATGTGATAAAAAAATACTAATGATTCAAATTTCGCTCACTAATGATATTAAATATAAAAAAAAGGATTTTAGTGAAGATTTCGTGAAACAATTCATTAAGTAATTCCTTTGTTATTAATTGAAAGCCTAGCTTTCCAGTATTGAAATGGCGATTTTGCTTTTATTGTTGTCATAACTATGCACTATCAATGTTATGCACAAATTTGAAATTAATTTACTTGTTTGCTTTTCATTTACAACGAAATTCTCCTTGTACTGTTTATTTACATTTTGGCCAATTTTTAAAAAAATATTATTAAGTTGCGGGAAAAAGTAACTTTTGGTTGTTTTTAAACATAGTTTCGTTTCATAATTTCCCGAGAATCTACGATATTTAATTTCAGAGCAGCTGATATTGTTCATTTTAATTTAAAATCAAGTTACAGATATTACGATAGTTTTTGAACAGTATAGGATTTTTCATAAAAATATTTTTGCATTAAAAGTATTATATATATTTCCATTCTATTTGCATTCTATCGAGTGCTATTATTAAATAAATATTTTCCACGAGAACAATATCTGTTATATTAATTATTAAAAGTGACGCTAAATTGAAAGTGACGTTATCTTTTTATGAACGTCATCTGATTTATGCAGATGACTAGGATTCCATTATTAAATAATGACTCAAAGAAGGACGTTGAGTAACTTCATTTCTACTGAAAAAATATTCCCCTGAACTTCTATTAAGATAGTATAGTAAATACTTTAATGAAAAATATCCAACATTTACTAAATAAATTCAGTCAAAAATTTATCAACATTTATCCTTGTTATTTGATAAAAATTGTTAGAATGATTGATAAGAATGTGATTTGATAAAAGGAGGAGTGATCACTTATTATACTCTAAGGCCCTCAGTTTTTAAGTATGAATTTCGATTCATCATAATTTAACAGTCAGAAACCCTGACAGAAGCATTTTGGATGTTCGGCGATGTGATATTCCGCCACGAAATTATTCCCGTCAAAAGGCTACTTTTGCGTCTGATCAGTTGGAAAAAAATGTTTAAATGTCATCCGTCTCGAAGAAATCATAAAGTCATTTGATCAAAAAACTAAAATATGACACCGGAAGTTCATAAATAAAGATCAACCTAAATGCGCCCAGAAGCCCGGAATTTTAACTTCAAGAATCTTTTAGTACAAAATTATTAACAAGATGTGTTTGAAATTAGTTAAAAATTCTTGAAAACATTCAGTTGACCATTGGAAATTATATTTAAAGTCTTTTTTTTTATTCCAGCTAAGAAAGGAACAAATATATATTTATATATTTAAAACAATATGAAATTTTGACCTTAATAATTGAAAGAAAAAAATTCAATTATTCTTTTTTTTTCAAATTTGTGAATTTCGGTTTTAAATTTCATGTTGAATGTATTATTTGAATGCTACGATATTTACATGTTTTTGCGTTTAAAAATTAGAATGTAAATTTGATATTTGTTTGAATTTATTGTCAAAATTTCAACTCAAAACTAATATAATATAAATTGGGAAAGCAGGCAAGAAATATTGAATGAGATGTGCAAAGGATACCCCGAAATTTAACTTTTTATAACACAATATAAGCATGGTTTTCTGGACAAAAATTGAGCTGTTTTTGATATCTTAACATAAAATACGTTAATATTTCCTTCTTAAATTCTAGCAAAAACCTTATATGTAACCCCTCTTCTTCTCTTGAAATAGAGACAAAGTCGTCTAATCAAACAAATAATAGGTTTCGACTCTACAACTTGCCGAATCCTGAACTGGACGATTGCTCTTCGTTTCGAAGAGCAAAGGTCCAGTTAGATTCTCCAAATTTCTTCCAGTCGAACACAGATTAGGAATTTAATAAAATGTATGAAGCACAGTATAAGATTATTAGTAGATTAATTTTATTTAGAAAAAGAGACTGCTTAAATGTTCTTAAAACAGATCTCTTTGAATAACGGCATTCTCATACATACGAAAAAACAGACCGACAGATCTTTAAGGTCATTTCGTGTAAACTAGATTCCGATCCGTGGTTTCAATGATAAAAATCAATGACAATTTTAAAAAAAATTAAATAATAAAAACGCAGTGAACAAATTATAGTTAATTCCTTGAGTTATCATTTGCACGTACCTAAGAACAGATACCACAGTAGGTTTCTGATGGATAGATTTCATCCACAATTTAAGAGAAATCTACATTTTCGTATATTTCTACACAATTGTCTATCAAATTTGGTATCTACAGTATACTAGATTTCATTTCCAGAGCTTATCGCAACTTTGAGTTATTCATAAAGTCTGACATAATTTTGTTGATCCGTTTTTGGACCGAGAGAGGCTTAGCTTGATTGCTCGTTTATCATAATAGCAGTATTTTCCGTTTTGTATAAGAAAATTTTAAAAAGCACGTTGTATAATTCTTTGAGAACTGCTACGTTTTTATATATTTTAATTTCTAAACAATTGTATCAATTATGAAATACTTCGATAAAGTTTCAAACCGGCCAAATTGTGCCATTTTAAAATGACATTTGAAAATATTACGAAAAGCAGAGCGACCATTCAGCACTTTGGAGGCAGTCCTCTCCCTTCTTCAACAAACATCATTTGACAGAAGGAGTGGAAGAAGGAGACATCAGTCGCACGAAGGAGACGGGCGACCACTCAAGAGTGAATATTATTATTTATCAGAGCGAGTGTCAATCGTCTGTATTTTTATGTCACAGACTCCGTTTGTTCTGAACAGAAAGGGTTGTTTCTTAACTGAATTATTCAAATGCCAATTTAAAGCGGTCTAACGAAGAAAAGGAGAAGTAAAGACAGTAACACAGAATTTGTATTTCATGTATACAGCGCCAACAAAGGAATATGGAACTTTGGTTCTCTCAACTTTATTCTGCGTAATAGAATTTGGAGATTTTTCGGGTAGATAGCAGCTTATACAATCTGAAACACCTGTTTTTTTTTAATTCTAAAAAAATTTAATCTACATAATTAGAATTTCTGATGTGTTGTACTGCAATATAATAATATGATTTATCGGTTATTTAATAAATAAAACAATCATCTGAATTATTCGTTATTCCTATCTAAAAGACTGTATCTAATTAGACTGGTCCTATGTTTTGCCCCATTCGTATAATTCATTTTTTCTTTCCAAAATTATTATGATCTTAAAGTATACTTATGTGAGAAATATTTTACAGTCAGGGAATTTTATTTCAGCACAAATGGATAAAATCTTTTTTTTTCTCTCAAACAGAATTTTATTTTAATCAAAAGTTACATGGTGCTGTTGGTATCTGAACCATCGGTTATTTTAGTTATTGTATTAATTGTTGTATTCTCAATCAAAAATATATATTCTATCGATTTATTGGTCGATGAAAAGACAGTTCTTTAGTAACGAACGACGACTTTTATTAAACACCAAGAAACGTATACAAAGACAACGAATACACAGCTGAGACGTATACACACAATAAACAGTAGCACACTACAACAACAGTAGCCCACAAAAAATTAATCGGTAGTAATAAAACCACAGCACGCAAAATGGTCAGACTGAATTCATCAGAAAGAGGGAACCTACTTGGCTACTCTCTACGGTCTCTCCAAACGACTGCAATTCACCACTTTCCCCTCGCTTTAGCTGTATCCAACTCCGACTTAATACTGCACGACTAGCTACTTCACACACGGTCCGATGCTGCTTCTATAATAAACAGCAGGATTCGGCACACAGCTCAATTCAGAAATCGATTAAGCTCCACTCAACGCTTGCGCTTCGCTGGACTAATCCAACTATTCCATAGTTGCTTCGCTATCCTCTCGACGACTCTATACTCGATTCTTTGCACAACTGTCTTCAGATTGGGACTGCAGACCCTTTATAGTTCCCGGAGTTGGGCAGAGAAGATTCTGGAATAAACCGACATATCTCGGTTCCTATTGTTCAGCTTTATTACCAAAATTCTGTAAGATTCTAGTATTATCTATTTCGTCGCCAAAGTCGCGAAATGGTCATCAAGTTTGTCACAATGTTCTGGGATCACTGACTCGGCACCCGATCAGCATCTAGCAGAGCTGATCGTAAAACTGTCTTTCCGATGATTGAACTAACCGTGCTGGGAAGCCACCTTACAGATTTGTAATGCACTTCACCATGAATTCCACCTGGATTCTGGATTTATTTTTATTCATCTTATTTTTCGTGATTTTAATGTAATAAATTAAAAGGTTAATGTACTATGTCTATGCTCAAGCCACGGCGAAGGCACTATAGCAAAGGAAATGTCAAGGCTAAAAACTGGGAAAAACGACTGTAAGAAAATATTTTGAACTGCTATAGTTTTAGAAAGGAATCCGTTGACTTAGCATTTCGATTTCGGGAAAAATGAATAACTCGCGTAACTTACATTTTTAAAATGTTAAAATTACAGTAAAGTTGGAGCGATTAGAAAATTATTTTTAAAACATAGCTAATTTTAAATTATAACAATTGTATGTGTATTAATAAATTACAAATTAATAACAAATAAAGATGCAAAACACATTAATTGTGCTTTTGGAATGAATTTTATGCAGACCGCATAAAAGGGAAACCAAGTTTTCGGATACCGTACTAATGAATGGAGCAGAAAAAATATTGTTTTGACACAAAAACTTTAATGTTCCAAATTGATTAAGAATCAAAAGTTTGAAAAATTAAAAGAAAAGTGCACATTATTAGAATAATAAAAAAATACATGTGATAGTCAAGGGACATGACTGATTTGGGTGCGCATTTATAGTGTATGGGCTTCCAAAATTTTGGCATTTATCGATGAGACTCTCAAAGGAAAACTGTGAGATACACACAATGAAAAACTTTATATCGGAAATTAAAAGGTATAGTTTTAATATATATATGTTAAGAATATAAACCTATTTATAGATCATAATGATCAGATAATGAATTCTACGCTCTTTCATTCAAAAATTTAATATATATCAACAGTTTCGCTTGCTCGCATCAATTGCTTCTGAAAGTTAACATAATCCAGCCCGATGCTCTTTTTAGTTATTGTGTTCACATGTAAAAGAAAATACAGAGAAACAGCGAAGTTTTCTATACTTAGTTATTCCGTTTTTGAGTACCATCTTCAGATATACCGACCGATAGACAGACAAACATAACCGTCGAAGATTATCCAAATCAAGAGGTCAAATTTCATGACGATTCAAATAATATCTCCTTGTCAATGGTCGGAAACAAATAGGATTTTTTATTCGTATATTTCGTCTAATAGAAAATAAAAAAATGGGACATTTTTAAACAAGGGTCGGTGAAGTGAGACTTCCACTCACCAAATCGTGCACGCAGCAGCCAGAATTTCCTTGTTAGTGCCGAGTAAATAACACCGGCGGCAGAGAAGCATTAGGAGAGTACATATGTCCTTTCGATATTGCCATCCAATGCACAGTTGCTGCGTGAGGCATTAGACCATTTAATAAACTGCCTCTTCCCCCTCACCGACATGGAGTATAATTTAATTTACGCTACAACTAATAGAATAATACAATGCCGTTACGTGAGGCGGTTTCGCAATAGAGCCGAGGCTGCTCCGATCGAATTTAGTTAAGATGGGGGTTAAGGGTTAGACGATCGTGGGGGAAATGCGAATAATGAGGGAAAACTATTCGTCCACCTTTTCATGATTTAATTCGCTGCTTTAAGCAACCATCTAATTCAATAAAACGAGATCTTTTTTTATGGGAATTCTAACAGCTTTTATTTTGGAGATTCGAAATATAGGAAGGAAAAAAGATGATGTAATAGCTTTTTACGTTTACTAATGACAACACATATACGAGGTGTAATAAAGAAAGCATGGCAACTGGTATTCTATACTCAATGCAAAACACCCCGAATGATAAATATTGAATTTAAAGCTTCTCCTGTATGTGCCGAAGTACCAGTACAAGTTATTGTCCTATTTGTACGAAACAATTCTGAACCTATGTGCGTACTGTGTTGTAGTCAGATTAGTTACGTTGAAAAGAAAGAAGAGTTTAAATTTCTTATATCATAGCTATAATTATTTATTTTATCCTCTACTTCGACCATTTTCATTTTTTTTCCCTCCAACACTTTCTAAGGAATCGAGTGTAATCTTGTTTTTGATCTACAGGAGGAAACAAAAACTGGATAGAAGTCTTTTTGCAAAAACTTGATATACATATATCTCATACTCACATTTTTAATCCAAATGGTTGTATTAAAAAATTTCTGATGTTGCATTATTTCTGATAATTTAAGAGATGTCATTTGATGGTTACCACATATAATTGAATTCCCATTTTGGATGTCGGGATAGATGGCAATGTCATGTATTTCATCGCTTCCGAAAATGTTATAAATATGTTTGAAATAACTGGACGATTCAGAGTCTCTTCAGAATTCAAAAAGTAGTTCCTATCCGGGGTTTTTTTCAGATTTTTATGTCTTATACAGCACTGTACATACATATTTTCTAAACACCAGAGTAAAGAATTAACAAAGAGTTCACAATTGTAGTCTTATGATGTCGTAATTCTTAGCGTATGGATAGAAGAAAGAGTTTATATTCAATATCTGTCCATTTTTTCAACTTAGGGAGTTTTCGTTTGAGAGCAGATCATCAGTCCTAATACTTTTCGATCAGACCTGGTGTCTTGCTTGAGTTTATGATGAGCATAATCCCTTTTAGAATTTAAATAGGAAGTGAAGAAATATATTTATTGTATTAATATTCAGATAAACAGTTTTAGAAAATCCCATTTTAATTGATAGATAAATAAATAGAATTCTTCAGATCTGTGGTTCACAAAGCCGTTAACACCAAATTTTGAGATAAAATTCTGAATATTGGCGCGTCTAACGAAGGGTACGGATACCAAATAGAATTATCGGTACATACGAAGAGGTCTCTCTCCGATTTTTCAGTGTCTGAAAAAAACTATAAAATACGACATTTTTAATGCCCCATATAATTTTATTCAAATAATTTCTTAAATTTTCAACGCTCTTTTGTGTTACTTTTTTTTTTTTTTGCCTTGTGGTCACAAAATTGGGACTGAAAAAAAGTGGAGAATGCTTGTACAAATTGTGTTAACTTCGAAACCCATCATTTTAGGCAATTTAAAAAATTTTGCTGGTATATTTTAAAACTAATGAATCTATTTCAAATCCAGGCATTAAAACTAAATGACTAATTATTCTAAATTGTAATTGATATTTTTCATTTAATAAACAGTCATGCGTATTATTAAATATAAAAAATATCCTTATTTTTGTTTATTGTAATTTATTTAATAACACCTATTCCAATTATTAAAAAATCATAAACTACAACTTTAAAATATTCTATGAACTTGACGTAAAATTGGAACATGCGTACGATTATTTATAAAAATATCTACTCTAAAGACTACTGCATCGATTCAATTAGAAAATAAAACTGAATTTAAAAACAAATAATGCAAAGAAAAAATAAGACATAAAACTTTTCTGATATAAGAAACTGAGTAACCCACAAGTGCGTTAGTCTGTGAATAACTGTTGTTGAAACGGGAAGAATACTTGAACGGCAATCATCCTTTTACGATAATGCAAATGTTGCAAAATATTTATTATTGCAAAATTTATTACATCTACCAAATACACTAAATGTTGTTCCTGAGTAATTATTTGAAGGTATCTGTTTTATAAAGAGATTTATCAAGAATGTGATTTACACGAGACGAGGCTTTAGCTCCCAAATCTTTTCAGCCACAGATTTTTCTGATTGGTACATTTATACATTACGTTATCAGATTACGCAGTTCCTTGTCAGTGGCTCACGGTTACCAGATTTAAGTGGTTTATATCAATTCCTATGTATTTTCTATGAAAGGAATTCCTCAGACAAGATAGCTTCTTCAAAAAAATCGTATTTTTATTTAAAAGATAGAATTTGACTACAATTTTCATTTTAATAAAAACTTCATATTTTCCGGAATACAATATTCATCGGCACAGATAAGGAATTGATGAGTTCTTCTTTAAAAAAAACTATTAATCTTTCTTCATTTTTTTAAATATAAATATTTTTCTAAAAAAGCTTATGTGTAATATTTTTGACATCTTAGAGGTATATTCTCCTAATTTGTTTCTTCTGCACCTGAAATTTTTCAAATAGATGTACTATCTACATAATGCCCTTCTTTAAAGAAAATTTTATTTATGTGTATTAAATTCAAATTCAGAACACATTTAAGCATAGGTAACTAAATCTTAACCCTGTTTTAAGTTATACGCTGAATTTATTCAATAGATTTTAGATTTTCCTCCACTCGATTTTGAAATAAAACTTTTCAGATGAAATTTATAAAGTTCTACTTATTATTACCAAGAAACGCAGATTATTTCCTTTCCTTTCTTGAAAATCTAAGAAATGAGGGCAGAAGATATGACGAATAAAAAACTCAACTGTACCAGCGAGTATTATCAAACTCTGAAAAATAATTTTTGATAAACGTAAATCTTATTTGAAAGCTTTATCGAACAAATGGTTTATTGCTGGGCTCAAAAGGTAATGGCCATGGTTATGTATATCATTCAAAAAAATATTTACCGCGTAAGAAATAACTGGCAACCCAAATCGATCGATTGATTGATTAAAGGCTTCAAAAAATGTTACATAGAATTAAAATATATTGCTTTTATTTTTCATCTTTTCTGTCAATGTGCCTTTCTCTAATCTCGAGCAGAATTCAATTCCCAGCAGATCCCCAAACATTTTCTCTGTCTGTCTCGGGGTTTTGCAGTCGGCGCAGACACCAGTGATTACAACGATAATGTGATTTTTCGGGACCTCAAGATCGTTCTTCGGAGGTGTTGTCATGTTTATGCTAATTTCTCAATGAAAGTTGACAGTGCGGATGAGAGATGCCCTAACAAGGCGAAAAAGACAGCAAAATGCGCCTCCTCCTCCTTTGTGGGGCTGCGGGAAAAGAACATCCCATGCATATTAAATTTCCCACAGGCAGTGGAAGACTTTGGAATGGCTTATAATTTAACTGGAGGGCGGAAAAAAGATGTCACCAATAAGTGACATCGAACAAAAAGGAAGAGGCGAATGATTACACCCTCCCATTCCTTGCAAGATCTAAATTTTCTGAAAATCAATTTTAACTCAAGAATATCATCATAAGACAGTCGAAATCGCAGCCTCGACGGGTATTTAAGAAAAGTTTCACTAAAATCAGCACACCTTTTGTCCATATTGTACAGTGAGTGTTCTGGAATAAAATTCAGTCAAATTATTGTAGCCAAAGAAGAAATGTTTATTTATTTCGAAATGCACCCGGGCTGTCCTGAACAACTTGGAGAAAGGGGGCTTTATTCATTGAAGTCTTGAGCCTTAAATTTAGATGTAGTGATAAACATGGCTTGATACTTCGCTATCAGTCTACAATTTCATTCACGCGGAAAGTCATCCGACTATTGCAGCCAACATTGCCAGGAATTCACCAGAAATTACACAAATTGGTATGCTTTTTATGGAATCGCTGGTGTTCATTTAACATGAAGTGGAAGAGGAAAACGTGTCAGACATTTCATCAGGTGAATAAAGAATGCTATTCAATCGTCGAATATAGTAGCATCAAATGAAAACACCACATAGATCTCTCATCGATTCTTTTTCGGGGAAATACCGAAACGATGAAAGATTCCTACTGACAATGTCATGGACCTTGTAACGCAAATATCAATTTCCGTCAGCAACGTCCGTGAAGGAACACCAAGTGTTATCCAGGAAATTTAATGACAATTTCTGTTTCGTTTTTTGTCTCAATTTTGATCTTCTGCAATTTGTATGCAATTGTGTTCTTACTATTTCTTTTCTTAGCCTCCCGGGCACATTTTGTTCTTTTATATGATATTTCGGACACCGACTTCTCATGTGAAATTGTCAGACTTGCTACTGCCATGTGCTCAAAGCATGTACGTACGAATGCTGTCAACCGGCGTCGAATATCGCATTTTTTACCGTCGAATGACACAACTTGTCTTAAAGAAAATCTGACGAATCATAACAAGTGAAGAGGGGAGTCTCGAGTAAGCACCACAGAAGTTTTAGTAGCATTTAGTTCAATCAATGTATTGTTACAAACTTGCAATTCGGCTTCCCAGCATGTTTGGTTCCATCGTCGGAAAGTCATCGATATTGGACAGAGTCCGGGGGTCGCGCCGGAGATCCCAGAGCTTGGCGTCAAACTTGGCGACGAATTTGGCGACTTTGGCGCCAAAATAGATTATACCCGAAACATCGAGAATTTTCCCGATCCGTCCAGTAGGAACCGAGATACGCCTCGAACGTTCCTGATTGGTTGAGAGGCTTCTAGCCCCGCCTCCTGAGACCTATAAAAGGGCCCGCAGCTGCCAGGGCAGTCAAGTCAGAAGTCAGAGTGGTCGAAGAAGTCGTAGTCGGAATCGACGGAGCGGAGTAGTCGGAATCAACGGTGAAGAACTGTTCTTCCAGGGATTAGCAGAGCAGCGACGGAGTCAAGCTAGTGCTGAACTGAGCTGTGAACAACTGTCTGAAGTAGATTCTTGTTGTATGCTGCACGTCTCGGCAGAAGATAATCGTCTTCTATGCTGTATATAATTGTCGTTTTTGTGCTGTCCTGTGTGTCTTCGTGTAAATAAATGTCGTTGTTTCTTTTTCTACTGCCGTCTGCTTATTGAGCGTTCTCCACACCATATAACTTCCACTATCCAAACGAACCCCGGTAAAAATTTCGTAACAGTATGTTTCTACAAATCTATGTTATTTTAAAAGTTGTAAATAAAACATACTTGCCTTCGTACTTTTTTTTTTACTAAATTTATTAATGAATGAATATAGTTGCAGGATCTGTAAACGCGTAAATCATGTTTTTATACCTATGAGTAAATTTAGATTTTTTTTTTTAACATTAAGCAAATTGAAAGATTTTTTTATTTTTAAATATATTAGTTTAGAAAATGAATGAAGATGTTAAAGCAGGGTTTTCAAATATTGAACACGCATCATTAATCGTTCATAATATTATCCTTCACGGTATTATTTATAGTCAAAAGATATAAAACAAATTAATATGGCATCCATTTTTTTCCTTTTTTCCCTCCTAGAATCGGTTTCTATGAAGTTACTTTTGTGGAATATTTTCATGCAAATTGAAATAAAATATTTGTTTTATATTTTGTACATTGTTCAAGATATTATTTTAGTCCAAGAAAAGAATTATCTTTTAGATAATTCATGAGGTAAAAATATTGTAAATAAATTCGGAAAAGATAATGTGTGCAAATTTTGGATTTCAAAAAATGTTTTCGAGAAAGCGATCAAATTGTTTAATCTATTCAGCATATCTCATCTTGAACTGGAACTGGATTTTCAGCCATGCGATTTCATATTAATTAAAAATAAATGTAGAAAACGACTTCATCTTGTGTTGGAAGTAAATGAAGACAAAATTCAACATATTGAAATGAGTTGCGTGGAATCAGTTTTATTCGTCGCATTTTTGTTTTTTGTAATTATGGCACTTGCCACGGACAAGCCCCGCCGTCAGAGACAGCCGAATTTAAGCCTGAGGGGGTGCGTCTCTTGTTTCTATAGTAGCATTCTATAGTATTCGTCGCATTTAGTATTTTTTATTACTTGTTATTTCCCATTACTTATTCTAAAACATAATATATTTTACGGTACTGTAAATATTTTTCACCAATACAATTGAATCATGTCATTTAAATAGTTTTTTTTTTTGATAAATACTACCATTAGGATACGATCCAAAAATACAGTCCTGATATTCATCTGATTTTGTATTCATTTTCTTACTGTATTAAATTTGCCCAACGGGTGTGCTCCTCCAAAACATTCTCACATATTCTCTAATCTAATAAAGGTGTTATCATAGAAAACGCTCTGCATGGCATTGGAGTACAACAGTTACGAAATATTAATTTTTGACATGAATTGAGCAATTGTACTGAATCTATTGCGCCATCTCGGGCGAGTTGTTTGGATATTAATCTTTAGCAGTCGTTAATATAATCCGAAAACTGAATTTGTGTTTTATGCGCGTATTTGCCACCCGACTGAAACCAAAATTTGTTACAAAACTGCAACCGCTATCACACAATCACATACAAATTTGGATATATTCAAGTCACTGCATTTTAGAATTATGGTGTTTAATCGTATCGATCTGAAAGTATAGATCGATACACTGTCAACAACTTGATGATTTTGGCTCGAAATCTCACAGGTGTCAACAATGTAGTTGTTAAATATATGTACCGAAATGAATCCTTGTAGCTCTCTTCATTTCGCATTTATCGTGTTATATTAAGATAAACAGACTTCCTCTGAGTGAATTTGTTTAAAATTTGTAGAAATATGCAAATATGCTGTAAAGACCGTATACCAAATGTCATTTATTTGGTTCGAAGCATTTTGAGTTATCCTTGTTATCGATAGATCGACGAACAGACAGTGCCAAAAATATCTTTTTCAAATTGTGGGAGATCTAAGATGTGGAAATTCGTCAAAATCTTCTATTCGAGTTTTTTGACGATAACAATACTTTCTCTATAATTTGTATAAGAAAAAATAAACCAATGTATGATAAGGTGAGAGAAGGTCTGAAATGAAATGATACGATAGCAATTTTGCCCCCTTGATTTTGGACTGAAACTCCAATTCTGCCATTATTTTCAAACTATCCATCGAATACTCAATATTGACTTGTTAATTTCTATACACGAAAGGGATTTTAAAAAAAAACCGACTTTTTTCTTCACAGAAACTGTGTACCAATGGCTTAAAAAATAGATGCATCAATCATTTTTTTTGTATATGGTTCATTTAATTGAACCAATTCTAATTAATGAAGAGTTGGGTAATTTTGCGATATTCGGGAAAAGGGGGTTTTAGCCGAAAGTAGGTGTTTGGTTTCCACCTTTATAATATAATTCACTTTTAAATATAACAAATAATAATAAGAGTAGATTTTCAGTAATAAATAAATTGAATTTGTTTCTAAGTGGCCGCCTTTTGCAGCGATGCAGAGGCGCAAACGCTTATTGAAATTTTCAGCAATGGGCCGCAAGTCTTCTATCTTTCATCTATCCCATTCCGTCGAAGCCATTGCTTTAGAGAGTCCAAACCTTTATGTCGTTTAGTGCAAGCCCCTTTGACTACAAAATGGATCATACACTGTAATCATGATATTGAGATTCGGCGAGTATTGTGCCCATTCTTCAGATGATACCAAGTCAGAAAAATGCGCCTTTCACCACTTTTCTGTCTTTTTAGCCTTGTGAGCTGGTGCGGAGTCTTGTTGAAACTCCCGCTTTACATTGCTGAAGCTGCACGGAAATCTTTGGAGTTGCACGAGTTTATTATCTTCAGTGAGAAGCTGCACTTTTTGGAACTTGTAAGGCTTTAGCCCAAGCTCTGTTTTTGTCATTCGTTGCACTGATCAGTCTCTTGTCCCAGTTCACGAACGATCTTCCTCATGGAAACCCTTGAATTTCATTGAACTCGCTTTTTGACAACCTTACTGCTATTGAAAGAGTTCACCATACGTTTTTGTTCACTTCCTGGACTTTAACCATCATTGCCAGGCTCTTTGAAACGATGCATTGCATCAGACATTGTTTGCTGAGGTATATTAAGCAAATGAACGACATCATACAGTCGTTTTCCTTCCTTAAACAACACTTAAATAGCATATATTTTGCTTGGCATAGTAAAAAAGCCATACGTAAACTAAAAGATACATTATAAAATATGTTATAATTGAAGTGGTAGATAAAAAGAAGTGAACAAAAATTTAAAAGAAATTAATTAATTTCTATTCTCTGATGTAATAACTTTGTCCGAGTTTTTTTTTTTTTTTTTTTTGCCACATCTTGTACTTTTTTTTCCCTCAAGTTTTAATCTTTCGTATGTCTCTGATGATTGCACTACTCTATTTAATATTTTCAAACCTCAATATTATGTGTTAGCTGATTTAACACAATTTAAATGCTGTGCAATTTTACCTCTCATTTTAGTAAAATTTTCGAATTTCATTTTAAACACTTTAAAGCAACCTAATTTTATAGTAATGAAAAGCAATGTCAATTTATAGCAATTTCCTTATCTTAACCAGATTGACAATATTAACACGATTCAGAGAATAAGATTGAGAAGAAAAGAGTTCAATTTTATAGGTAATGGGATTTAAAAATTTAGCTTTGCACCTTAAATCTACATTCGACATAATGAAACAAATGTTTAAAAAAATACAAAAATTGCCAAATATTCAAATCATTCTTTAGAGCGAATATTTACTCACACTAACTCAATATTAATAATTTTCCAGAATTTAAGAATTCAAATCGTAATATCTGTATTATTTTATGAGTTGATAAAAATGTTGAAATATAATGATTTTTTTATAATTTTAGTTACTGGTTAACAATTGGTGATTTAAATAATCAAATAATCCTGAATCTTCGTTGAAAATGTATATTTTCAACCATTGAAATGGTTACAAAGCATTTATTGATATATATGATTATACAATGCATTTTCCTAGTTGGTTGAATACATGGTAAAGCAATTCTTCTATAAGACTGAATTCATAAATTTTGGAAATATTCCTCTTTATAACAATATGTTTGTTTCAATTATTTCAGGCACACTGTCTAGACTATCAATAAACAAAGATAGATGTTTTTCATTTTCTTACATTCTCCCGATATGAAAAAATGTGCGCTGTTTTTCATGAACTGTGAGGGAGAGACTCTTGTCAGTTCAATTTCATAAACCATGCTCGAGTTTGGAAATAAATTTTTATTTGTTGACTATTTTAAATTAATTAGTAAACGCGTTTTACATTCTTTATGCTTTTGACAGAGTAAATATATTCAATTTCACTCTGCTCGTGCTGTCGCTCATCAGGCCGGGACGCAAGTTCAAATAATCATGATGACGAGCAGGGATTTTTAATACATTTTTTTCCGGAATTTTGCTATTGTTTTTCTTTCGCTAACCGAAGACTTGAGAAATTGCTCATTTGCGTGTTCTCAGTTACAATCCATTGTTTTCATATTTTCAGAACTTTATAATCGGTTACTAAAATAATTTAACTTCATTTAGACTGCTAGCAAATGAATGAGAATCTGATAAAAGTCCATTTCGAAGTGTCATATTATATACAATAATGAATTATAATTTAAATCTAGAAATTCTGAAGAAAAATAAACATTCTACTTTTTGTTATACTAACTAAAGTGCGATTTTGAATGTTATCTTTATTAATTTTATTTTATTCTGTTTCATAGATTTAAAGGGTAATAAATGGGTTTTTTTTGCGTATCACATTTTGTGAATTTTTATTCCTTTCTTTGTATTTCCTTGGTAAAACACTAGTTGCACATCTGTTTCTTTATAGGTCCTAAAATAGGATTTTCTAAATTTTCCTTGTTTGACGATTTCTGCATTTGAAGAATATCCACTGAAAGAATTTCTTATAACATGGCTAGAAATTTAAATTCCTCTTGATCACATTTTCTACGTGCTTCTCGCACTGTGTGAAATGCTGAATTTCTGAGGTACACAGAGCTGCGACTACATTTTGTGAACAAGATAATCAGCGTAATTTTGATTGGATTTAAATGGACGAATAATATGTTGTAGGAAAGGTAAAAATCTCTACCGAATTCGTGGACAAGAGCTGAAGTTCAATGGGCTGGAATGTTCACTCAAAATTATTGAGGAATGAATGAAAATGAATCTTTTGAAGTTGGAAAGATGATCCAAGTGAGATGAATTATTGTCTCGTCATAATGGACAACTTTCGAACTGAAAATTCTTGGATAACTAACATTCCTTAGAAATTTTGTTCTTATCTCATGCAAACATTTAAGTACTTAATTGCTTTTGCAGAATGATTTCCTGTATTATAATAATCTTAACGCAAACAAAGAAATAAAAAAGAAAAGAAATCCCACAAAAACAATACATAAACTAGAATACATTGTATATTCTTAGAGCATACTTTTAAAATAAATATAGCAACTTCGTGTTGAATGGGAAAGTTGTCAAATTAATGCTTTTATTTTGATTCACCCTATGCATGGCACAAAAAATGACATTATAAATGATTTTGAAACTCTTACATTGTTTATGTTAGATATATACACTTCTAATAGGAAAAAGGCATTATAAGATACAAGAAATTTTAGTTCTTGTTGAAAATATTGCGAAAGAGTCTAAAATTTGATGCAGTTCCCCCGTCCAATTAATCATATGCTTTTTTTAATTACATCAAGTGCATCTATTAAGCAGAAAAAGTTATATTTTCCTGCCATGAAAACTGATCGATTTATGATGCTTTGAATTTCATTTACACCAATCATTAATTGTTTGAAGAAATGCCACATGTTGATGGATGGATTTTTCTCAGTGCAGCCATTTTAATGATCTAAATTCGTCTTGAAGCTTCATGACTCATTTTATTTTCATCTCAGAAATGTAGAATTTTTTAAGTTTAAAAAAATTAGAATACCAACAATAATTTGTTAAATATGATTAGTAGGAAAAAGGGGTTACAAAAATTTCGACATTCAAAATTTTTTATTTTTTTAAAGTTTATTTATGTATTTATAAATAATTTTTAAAAAGATATATATCTGCCATTTAATGCTTTTTACCGATCTCAAATTGTGCGGTTCGAGTGGATATGCTAAAGGGGAATTGGAACAAATCACCCTTTTTCCCCTTCTGCTGCGTAATGGAAAAGTTGCGAGTTGCTGAGAAAGAAAACGAGAAAAAAATATTAATAAAGTCGGTTAATGTCTTCAATTCCAATAAAAGTTTTAACAATGGCAATAATTGACTATTTTTTAATAATTTTTTTTATTTTTAAATTTTCTCCCATTTGTTTATGAAAATATTAACTTTCCAGCATTTTAAAAGTAATAAAACTCTTTCTTTTAACATCAGTCAATAACAAATGCATGTTTCAATAGATACTCTACAAAATGAACAAAAAAGAATATGGGAAACTAATTGAATGTAATTTTTTTTTGTTTTAGTTGCAATCGCCAAGCCCTTCAAGCATCATCTTAATCGATAAATTATAAGAGTTCGCCATATATTCGGGGAGATAGATTATAAAGGTCTTGACAAACATCAATTTCATCTGTTTTCTTTATTTATAGCAATGAGAGTATGTTGGCAAAGAGTGAGTGGCAAGAATACAAAAAGTATTAAAAATCAAGAGGCCCTTAAGGAAAGACTTCATCTATTCAAATTCCCTTAATTGTTCAGGTGCAGTTTTACTCTTTCTGCACTTCATCTGGTATTTAGAAGTCTCTGTTATGGGGAACGCGAACATAACACTGAGTAAGTAATCTTCTTTCTGAGCTCTATTTCGCAAACTTTTCGCCATCTTGAGGTATTGAGCAGAAATAAAGATTGCAGACAATGCCAAATTTAAAAAAAAAAGTTTTCAGTAGCTTGTGGAATGTAACTTCTCAATGAAAAAAAAAATGAAGCTTGGTGTAAATGTATAAATCAACTTTTTTTTTTGCTAGCGAAAATTATACCTAAAATTTATTTTAAGTGAATAAAACTGGTGTTAAAAATAAAAAGAAATGGATTCGATTCTATTCTCAGGGATGAAATCCCAAATGACTAAATAGTTTACGCATCGTTATTCTTATTGATATCCATTCTTATAATGGCTTTGCATTTATTTTTATTATTAACGATTACAATTTATTATCATCCCTTTTTTACTAAGGATATGTGTGTGTTCCCGGATTTGGAAATATAGGAAAAAATTCGGTTGCATTTCTATTCCTGGTTTCATTTATCTTAGTAGTATTTTACTTCAGGAACATCTTTCAGCTGCATGTGCATAACGTGAGAATTGTTTAACCGCTCACTTCAGTTCTGCACCAGATTGAACAAGTGAATGGACATCACTATCACCAATATCCTATAACAATGAGTTCACTAATATCTTGAAACAAATAAATAAACCGAAAGTATTCACTTGATTCATTTCTGTATACTCCATTGCTTAGAAATTGAATTTTGACACCCAAAACTTCTAATTGTGTCTACATTTAGCTGCCTTGACTTTATGATTTCCATATGCGTCATCGCTTAGAAATTGAATTTTAACAACTCGAAATTTCTGATTGTTCTTACCTTTCAGAACCTTGCTTTGAAAATTTGTCTAACGCCTTAATGTCCTAGACATTTTCTTTTTTCAGTGTTTTGATCAACAATATACTTTTAGTAGGTGTATACGCAATTCATTTGTTGAGATAGGTCATAACTTTAACTAAGTTTTCAAAAAGACTGCGAATCGTTTAGTAGTTTTAAATTTGTGCTTGGAGCTTTGTGAAGAATTTCCTGGCTACAGCACTTTTGGCATGAATATTATAAAAATATGATTTTATTTTACTTCAATACCATATGAGCACTTTGTTTGCTCTTGTTAATCACGTGGAACATGAAAATTGCCCAAGATGGCGAATAACCAACTCTTCAATATATTTTGTCGATTTTAAAGCAATCGAAATTTTGAGAAGATATTACAATTCCTTACTGAGCGTTTCTTGGTCAGCAACTTAAATCGGCCCGCTAAGTCCGAGCGGTTACATAAATCATGTTTTCAAGTGTCATCTGGCAAAAGAGATTAAAATACCTTGCAAGAATTTAGAGACAAAGATGTATAAATGACTCAAGTATTTCCTTAAATATCAGGGTTTTTTTTCATCAGTTTATTCTTTCCATCTGAACTTCCCTGACAAACAGTATTGTAATTTTGGAGCTCCGTTTTATTATGCGTTACTTTAATAATAAAAAAACTTGAATTTAATTAGTCTGATCATTTTTTTATAGATTACTAAACTTAAACGTGATGGTCTACTGAAATAAAATTTCCTTTCTAGCTTTTGGAAAGCAATATGTGCATGCCGCAGCGGATAGCACAAAAGACACTTTCGAATGAATCGATGCCTTGAGAGAGAGAAAAAAAAGTGGGAGACGGATTATTTGCTGTACAACGAAAAGCCTAAAAGGCATTTCCAGGGAGAAGGTCCAAATTAAATTCCAATGAAAAAAAAATCAAAAGATAGACGGAAAAAATGGTGTACATTTCTTTTTGACACCAACATACTAATTTCAATTCCAGTGAGAGCGCATTCTGTTCTTCGTCCTTCAGAAAGTCTAAGGCTGTCTGCTGAAGAGGTTTAAAAAGACGATTTATTCTGTGAAAAGCGCATTGAATAAGAATGCCATTCCATTTTCAATCACCACCACTTAATATTTGTAATTTTGCTAGCATTTTCTATATGTTTTAATACTAATGGACGATATTTTTCCTCTTTCATTTTATGCTATTTTATTTTTTTCGATTTTGTGCATTCTCGAATAGAATTTTTAAATATTGCTTGCTATATTGCCGCATTGAAGAAAGACTGTCGAATCTCCATGGCCGAGTGGTCATGGCACTGGTCTTGTGATCAAGAGACCTGGGTTCGAATCCCGCTAGAGACACTGAGATTAATGGTATATGTAAATACTTAATTTCTTGATTTTATGTTTTCCTTTATTTCATGTTCCAGAAGATACTGGACATTTCTTTAGTTTACCAAACAAGTGTTCTGGACTTTTCTTACTGTCTCCAGAAGAGTATTCTGGAACTTTCTCTGCTTATATGTAAGCAGAAGATTTGTCAGTTACTGTATTCTCAGTTCTGAGTCTGTTAATAAATTGGTTTAGCTCTACCTCTTGTGTGCGTCATTGAGTCCAACACTAGAATACCTACGTGACATTCTTTGGTGGAGGCGCCAGGTATCCTTTCCAGTCAGCGTGGAAACGCAATTACGAAGAAGCGATCGCCTTAAAGGCCTTGAACCAGAATTTGGACTTTATTTCCCACCACCCAGAAAGACAAGGAAAATGCATGCAGAACAGGAAACAAAACCTGTCATTCTGACATCTGCACAGCCACAATACAGAAATCCATCTGTGTTTAAAGGAGACGAGGGACAAGACCCAAGTAAATGGATTAAGAAATACGACAGAGTGTCAAAATTCAACAGATGGGATGACATGACTTGCCTCGCAAATGTGTTCTTTTTCCTGGATGGCACAGCAAAGCAATTGTTCGAAAATAATGAAGAGAAACTGACTTCCTGGGATATTTTCAAATCAATGTTAAAAGAGGCCTTTGGGGAAACACAGCACTATGTCAAGAAAGCAGAAGATGAGCTAAAGTATCGAGCTCAAAAATCTGGCGAAAGCACGCAGTCATACATCCAAAGCGTGTTGGGATTGTGCCATCAAGTCAAACCAAATATGTCAGAAGAAGAGAAGGTGTCTCATTTGATGAAAGCAATCGCCGAAGATATTTACCAGGCATTACTGATGAAAGAAATAACGACTACCGAAGACTTTATTAAGTGGTGTAGAAAGATCGAGGAGATGCAGCAAAAGAGGATCCGGGGAAGGAAATTTGAAAGGCTTCCAAATGTGGTACCAATGGCTGCAATTCACCAGCAACTGGATCTAGTATCACTGGTACGTCAAATAGTGCGGGAGGAGGTCCAGCGTCTTATGTCTCCAGTAGTCGATCCCGAAGTCCAGGACAAAGGCATTGAAGCCATTGTTCGAGAGGAAGTGGAAAATGCTTTGGCTCCTTTGTCACAGACAACACCAGAGTGGACAAAGGTCAAACCAAGACGCCAACCTACCTATGCAGACGTTGCCAGACGACCTATGCCCGTAGCACAGCAACCACAGAGGAAGACGGATGTCTGGCGCACCTCTGATAGAAGACCCGTCTGTTTCCATTGTGGTCGCCCTGGCCATGTAGTTCGATATTGCCGAGATCGCAAAGCTATTTTTGAGGCATATCGGGCTAATAGGAGAGATTTCGGCCGTCCACAGTCGATTGAGGGACGCTATGCCGAAGAATACAGCCGACCAGCAGCCCGAGGTCTGTCACCCAGCCCATCACGAGGACGATCGCCGACACGCCGCTATAGATCTCCGTCGCCATATAGAAGATCCAGTCAATCTCCTAGCCGCAGAAATGAAGAAAACTAAGCGGTGCGACCTTCCTTGGGGGTGAGGCCGCGAGTGACAAAAATCCTCCGATGCCGCAACATTGTGCCGCAAAGATGACCGGAAACAACATAGAAGTAATCGTCAACAATAAGCCAGTACCTGCCCTTGTGGACTCTGGAGCCTCATTTTCTGTAATCTCGGAGAAGTATCATCGCCTATTGAAGAAAGTTATTTTTCCCACAACTAACAATGTTCTTTTAAAAGTCGCCGATGGAAATTACGTGAGACCAGTGGGAAAATGTACTCTTCGTCTCGAAATCAATGGTCGACCTCAAGCTTTTGAATTTATTGTTTTGCCGCAATGCAGTCACGATATCATCCTTGGTTGGGACTTTTTGGGCGCTTCTCAAGCTGTTATAGATTGTGGCCGTTCGGAGCTCTTGTTTCAAGACGTCCTTCGAGAATTCCAAACTCCAGACTCCAGCCGTTTATTCGCGATAGAAGACTATACAGTACCTGCTCGTTCTATCAGAAAGATTACTGTCTTAGGCCGTAAGAACCTTCGAGCTATCGACGTAATAGTAGAGGGAAATAAGATGCTCCTCTTGAACAAGGAAGTTGCTATTCCGTCTACTATGGTTACGCTCCTTAATGGAAAAGCCGAATTATGGGTTGCCAATGGACAAGGAGAACCTCAGATCATCCCTAAAGGCATGTGCATCGGGTATGCCGAACCTTTACACGAAGACTGCGTAAATACCATAGATGAGGGATCGCCTTATTCCATGACCACTTCAAAAGCAAAGTTGGGTGTCATCGATTATACCACGATGATAGCTACGGATTTGAGGATCGACCAAAAAGAAAGGATGTTTCATCTACTCCAGAGATTTTCAGAAATTTTCGATCAAGAAAGGACGTTCAAGAACGGAAATCAACTCAATGTTAAACACCGAATAAACACAGGCGACCACTTACCTATTAGTCAGAGAGCTTACAGAGTGTCCCCATCCGAACGCCGCATTATCAGTGAGGAGGTAACCAAAATGTTAGAGAAAAACATCATTCAACCATCAGAAAGTCCATGGTCATCTCCAGTCGTCTTGGTCAGGAAAAAAGATGGAAGCTGGCGTTTTTGTGTTGATTATCGCCGACTCAACAAAATTACCAAGAAAGACTTGTATCCATTGCCACGTATTGACGATACCTTGGATTGCCTGAAGGGGGCAAAATATTTTTTGTCTATGGATCTCTACTCCGGTTACTGGCAAATAGAAGTCGATGAAGCCGATCGTGAGAAAACGGCTTTTATTACACCTGAGTGATTATACGAGTTTAAAGTGATGCCATTTGGCTTATGCAATGCTCCTGCAACTTTTGAAAGGATGATGGATAATCTTCTGCGACATTTAAAATGGACAATGTGCCTTTGCTATTTAGATGACATTGTGGTGTTCTCAGAAACATTCGATGAACATCTTCAGAGGTTGAATACCGTCCTTCAGTGTATACAGAACGCCGGCCTTATCCTTAATTAAAAAAAATGTCGCTTTGGAGCACGGGAGATAAAGATCTTGGGACACCTGGTATCCAGTGATGGCGTACGACCGGACCCAGAAAAAATAAAGGCCGTGAGTGACTTTCCCGTGCCTAGGAATATCCATGATATCAGAAGCTTTCTGGGACTTTGCTCTTACTATCGCCGATTTATCAAGGATTTTTGCCATAAAGCCGAACCTCTACATTTATTACTGAAGGGGGACACAAAATTCTGTTGGGGACCTGAACAAGTGGAAGCTTTTAATACCTTGAAGAAAGATCTTATCTCCGATCCTGTCTTAGGCCTTTATGACGAAACTGCACCAACGGAACTTCACACCGACGCGAGTGGATACGGAATCGGCGCAGTATTAGTCCAAATCCAAGATGGGAAGGAAAAAGTAATAGCTTATGCCTCGCGGACTTTGACGAAAGCTGAGAAAAACTATTCAACTGAAAGAGAATGTCTTGCGGCCATATGGGCTATAACTAAGTTTCGGCCATATCTCTTTGGAAAGGCTTTCAAGATCGTCACCGACCATCATTCCCTGTGTTGGCTGACAGGACTGAAGGATCCCTCTGGGAGACTCGCTAGATGGGCGCTGCGACTCCAAGAATAAGACGTATCAGTGGTGTATAAAAGTGGAAGGAAACACAAAGATGCTGATAGTCTGTCCAGAAGCCCATTGAAAGTCGATGCTTCATGGTCTGGGGACTCTATTGGTGCCACTTTATTCACTAATCTCTCAGAAGAACAGATGAAA
Organism: Argiope aurantia; assembly: GCA_026543865.1. NCBI lineage: Eukaryota > Metazoa > Arthropoda > Arachnida > Araneae > Araneidae > Argiope > Argiope aurantia. The sequence goes on from JAPMOR010090161.1 coordinate 818,063, forward strand.
GATCCAGAATTGGTAAGAATAATAAGAGACCAACAAAGTACCGAAGCAAGCAGGCTTGGAAACTTGGAAGTAGTCGAAGGAGTCCTCTACAAGAAGAATTTTGATCCGTCCGGAAAGAAATTTCTACCAGTGATCCCGAAGCATTTACGGATCAGTATTCTAGAATCTCTCCATGATGACCCTACCGCCGGACATCTAGGATTCACCAGGACTTATGATAGAATAAGAAAGCGGTTCCATTGGCCAGGTTTGTACAGAAATGTTCGAAGATATGTGATGCACTGCCGAGAATGTCAAAGGAGAAAATCTATTCCTCAGAAGCCACCAGGTCATCTCGTGCCTATTCCACCAGCTGCCGCTCCTTTCCATCGCGTCGGAATCGACCTGCTAGGACGATTTCCAAAATCTGACGACGGCAACAAATGGATTGTAGTAGGCACCGATTATTTGACACGGTACGCAGTCACCAGAGCTTTACCGACGGCGGAAGCTACCCAAATTGCCAAATTCCTACTAGAGGACATAATCCTGAAGCATGGAGCTCCACGAGTTATCATTACAGACCGTGGGCAAGTTTTTCAGTCCAAGCTGGTATCCGATATTAATCGACTGTGCAATATCACTCATCGAATGACAACAGCATATCATCCGCAAACAAATGGCCTTACAGAACGATTCAACAAAACGCTAGCAGATATGCTTTCCATGTATGTTGATGTCGAACAGAAGAACTGGGACCAGATATTGCCGTTCGTCACATTCGCCTACAACACTGCCAAGCAGGACACGACAGGTTTTACGCCCTTCTACCTCCTACATGGGCGAGAAGCTGAAACGCCGTTGGATACGATGTTCCCTCTCTGCCCCAATGAGTTCAACCAAGAAGACGATTACGTTAGTGATCTGATCAATAAGGCAGAAGAATCGAGGCAATTAGCTCGTGCACGAACTCTCGAGGCTCAGCAGAAAGATGGCCGGCATTATGACTCCAAACATCGGATGGTGGCATACGAACCAGGGGATTTGGTGTGGATTTTTATTCCAGTTCGTAAAAAGGGGCTTTCTGAGAAGCTACTCAAGAGGTACTTCGGCCCTTATCAAGTCTTGAGGCGGATGTCCGACGTCACCTATGAAGTAGCCGATTTCGATCCTAATTCTAGAAGGCGGAAACCGAAAGAAGTTGTGCACGTTTTACGGATGAAACCATACCATGACCCAGAAGAACAAGACGACCAACAGTCTTATAAAATAATGGAGGTTCCGGAAAGAGACATTTCTCAAGAGACTACTCACCGTGAAGACACGACAACTTATACTGGCCCTGTGACACGATCGAGAGCTAGAACCAAACAATGAAATGTCATAACATCGAGACGCTGTTCTTCTAAGGAGGGAGCAATGCCGCATTGAAGAAAGACTGTCGAATCTCCATGGCCGAATGGTCATGGCACTGGTCTTGTGATCAAGAGACCTGGGTTCGAATCCCGCTAGAGACACTGAGATTAATGGTATATGTAAATACTTAATTCCTTGATTTTATGTTTTCCTTTATTTCATGTTCCAGAAGATACTGGACATTTCTTTAGTTTACCAGACAAGTGTTCTGGACTTTTCTTACTGTCTCCAGAAGAGTATTCTGGAACTTTCTCTGCTTATATATAAGCAGAAGATTTGTCAGTTACTGTATTCTCAGTTCTGAGTTCTGTTAATAAATTGGTTTAGCTCTACCTCTTGTGTGCGTCATTGAGTCCAACACTAGAATACTTACGTGACAATATATATAAAGCGAAATGTTTGTTTTCTCGTTATTTTCTTAAATTGTTCTGTTTCTGTGACAAAAATGTGTTCTTTGTTCTGTTGCTTCATATTGCTGTCGTAATTTTCACATATATTATTTAAACAAGGGTTACCGATAAAATGGTCAAGAAATTGCTTAGAAATGGATTATAAAGGAAGCAAAATATAAAACGTTTACATTTCTTGCGTTTATGTGTATATTCAAGAATTACGTATGTAATGTCTGTTGATTTGGCTTGAGGATGTATTTTTTTATCGCATATTCAGAGTGCCAAGTAAATCGATTGCAATATTCATTTAACCTTAAATATAGGCGAGGTAAGATCAAATTAGATCAGTGAAATATATACTTTTTAGATTAATAAGGGTTTGTCGGTTAGAAAAGCAAGTAATGAACTTATTTGGTATTATTTCTCCTCATAGCTTTCAGCGATTAGTAACTATCTGAAGTTTGCTCCTCATTTCCAATTATATTGAAAGTTTACAGATTCCTTTCATACACGAAAAGCCCAAACAATGCCTTTTTCTGTAGATCATTGATTTTTCTGGAATACTAATATTATTAAAAGGAAAAAGAACTCTATTATTTTGGAATTAAATTAACTTTCAGAAAGTAGGTCTCTTACCCTTGTTCTGAAATACAAAATTCTCATAAATTCATGAATAGTAAAGGTTTCCTGAAAATGGAAGGATTAGCTGAATATTGTCTGTGGTAAAATTACTCGCACAAAAAATATTTTTTGGAAAAAAAAAAAAAAAAACTCTCAATATTTTTAACAGAAAGCAAATCACAGAAATCCATGGAAAACTTATGTTCATCATCAGGTAGGCAAATGTTAACAAGCATATCACAGCACTAAAAGTACTTGTTCAGGAAGTTCGCCATTACTACATGTAACTGTTTGAATATTAGAAACAACACTGTTAATTGCAGCATATCCCGATGGATGCAAGAGGTTTCGTAATGGCTAATGCCCTTTAATTGTTCTAAATGGAACGGACTATTCTTTAACCGTCGGGTCTTAATGAAATCACAGATTCAAAACTAATGGTTTTTAAATCCAGTGATCGAAGGGGAGATTCATTTGCATTGTGATGGCTAATTAATTGATTTTTTTAGTAAAAGTACTTCCAAGGAAGATTTTTGTTTTCCTAATCATTCGGCCCCTCTTTGCATGAATGCCACTTTGCCAACGACATTATGTCTCCATAAAAAAATGTTTGTTTTACTCTCGTAGCTCTTCAAAAGAACATTTTCCTTTAATTGGGCAATCTTAAATCCTGGTTTTGTAGAACTCTGGGAAGAAAATAAAAGAGTCCATAATAAAGGATACTATGAAATCAAAGTAAACATTAACATTTTGACAGTGGGGACTTACCAGTGTAGGCATGTGCATTCTCCTTTGCCCAAAATCTACAATTATTGATGTTGATTGTTCCAGGCAAAGAAAAATTAGAAAAAATCCACAAAATACTGAACATATATTGAAAAGTTCCGTCAGTCTGGTCAAATGCCAATTTGAGAAATCTGTTCGTACAGCTGTGTCATTTGGTTAGACCTCGTGCACTGATTGCAACTTATACATGTATAATTTTATCACATCAAGATGCTTGTCATCAGCATATCAATTTTTGGTGCCTTTTTTTTGCCCTTGTTTTTTTCTTTTCTTCATTCTTCGACTTACCTTAAAGCGTCTATTTTCGATACCACAGAGGTATTAGGGATCTTAAGATAAAAATGGTGCATCCTTGCTGGTGCGTAGTTGCTAGCGCATCATGTTTCTTTGGAAATTTGCACTAAAGACAGTAGTTGGGAAAAAGTGACTGGACCTGATTTTTTCTTCAATTTCTTTTGTGTTCGAAATTTCAGCTCAGTTTCACCCGATGATTCAGGACTAAGGTAAGTATATTTCAACAATATTGTTTTCACTAATATTCTAGTGTTCTTAATATAAACCTTACGTGAGAGCAAGTAACAGAACCATGAAAAAAAACAGCTGCTATCCCATACCCTGCATTTTATAAATCTCTGATTTAATATTTCCCGCGTTCTCTTACATACAACGTAATTCATGACCAAACAACAGAATTACTTTCTTTTTACCAAAAATGTTTACGCATTTGTAAGCATAATCTTGCATCAAACCACATTCGATTGTATTTATATTCTTTTCTATTTTAGCAATTTTAAACTAATTACAAATTTATAAAACACCCTGTATATCTTGTGCTTTAAATAGATTTAAATTTTAAATAGATGTGCGTTTTAAATAAAAAAAAACTTATGTTAAAAAATAAAATGTTTTTTTAAAGAATTCAACGTATTTAATATTTTAATATAGTTCTTCTTGATTGCATCTCGTTCACTGTTAAACATTGGTAACAAATTTCTAGCACTGAATAACAAATACAAATTATTTAAACCTTCTAAATTAATTTTTGTATAAAATGTGATGCTAGATACAGAAATAGAATGAATTAAAGCGAGATGAATAAAATGTTCGATGCCATCAATCGATATTGAAATCCAACGAAAAATTCTAGTTGGCTTTCAAACAATGCGTTTATATGATAAGAATCTGCCCTCGAAGACGACAATTTGTTCCATGCGATTTCCGCACATTGAATGAGTCCCTGAAAATTCCTCCCACTCGAGTCATTTTACTGTTTGAGGACGCCGAAAACAATTCCAATCAAATTCTCCTTCGAGAAGAGGAAGGAAGTCCTGCCGATAAAAGAGCCTCTCCAGAAACAAACTTCTTGTACGAAAAAGATCGAGACCACGGGGGACTTAGTATCAGCCGCTCTCCAAATCTATTTACGAAAAGAAGAGTCCGTTCGTTGCCTGCGAGGGATTTTTGCCATTTGCTGCCTCCCGCGGAAAGAAACCACAGGCGAAGAGATTTCACTATTGATCCGACTTACCTTTTTAAAAATCCTCCTCCTTCCAAAAAAGGAAGATAAAACATGAAGAATGAAGCACGCTTCGTGGAAACGGTAAGACACGAGCTTTCCCATTCCATTAGGATCGCATGACAAAAGAATCTGCGGGTCAAGAGTTCTCGGCGTGCCCTTTGAAATTTCCCGCATCTTGCGGTGACGCGCTTCAATCACTTTGAAAAGGGGAAATGCTGCACGTCCAAACGATATTAAAAGCGAGAACAGAATATTTTTTTTTTTTAAGTAAACCTTAATACCTCCTACGCCAGACTTTAATCGCTTTATTTCATTTTTTTTGTTGTCTCGAATCAGTAGTTTCATTTAATGAAAACTTTTCAATGACAAATGTAGACCGCTATCCTTCTATCGAAAGGTTAGTAAAATTCTTGCAATTCTCATACTAAAGAAATGAACCATTATTTTGGAAAAGATGAAAGCAGCAAGATGAAAAAAAATAAAGGGACGGCGGTCTGTCCCCTTGGCTAAGACGTGCTGAATGAAGATGGTAGGCAGATGTTGAATTCGAACTTGGAAATTCAGTCATAGAATTGTTAGTACTATATACCGTCGCCATCCTAATGACAGAGAGAGGAGAATTTGCATACAATTTTGACAAAGAATTGACTATATCTATGAACCATCAATGAGAAGTTGAAGGAGGTTTGTTCCTCAACCGTACAAAAGTTTATAAGTGTAGAATCTCTTCCAACATGGCCATTGAAATGCTTAAAATGACGAAATATCAGAGTTGATATTTCGTCATTTTAGACACATTTTCACAGCACATATTCAGTAATGCATGAAAATTACGAATTACTATTTGTAAATTATATCAGTTATGATGGCATCAGTTATGATTCCCTTCATTCTATCAGCAAAATTAGATATAAGATATGTTTAAAAAGTTTTTACTAAAACTCTTCCTATAAACCATATGAGAAACTGTCATTCCATTGCGCCTGATTTCTTTAAATTTCCGGAAAATGAGAACATTGTCTTTTGAAAATAATTGTAAGAAGTGATAAATCGTGAGTTTATGGTTACAAATTCAAGCTTATTGAGCATTCCAGAAGGCAGGGGACAGAGAAGATCAGAAGGTACTGCTTTTCACACAACTATCCTTCCCATAACACAGGCGACAACAGTCACGACCCCCGATAGACAAGGCCTGAATACTTACGTCACAGAAAGTAATGACGTCGTCCCGAGAGGTTACACGAGTGGGTGCGAATTGGGGGGAACGAGGGAGGAATTTCACCCTCTTCAAGTTTACTGATAAGAAACGAACTCTTTTCCTCCCACGGCATGTTTTAGCCAGTGGCCCTCCTATGTTTGAGTAGATAGGAAGCGCCATTTCTTATTTGCAAGAAAAGTCATTTGGATTACTAAAAATAAGGAATAGAAATGCCTTTGATCTGTTGTGTTCCAAACTGTAATGGAGATTACAGGAATGGCCCAAGAGTAAGTGTTTTTGCCTTTCCTAAAAATGAAGAGCTTAAAAAGAAATGGTTAAGTGCCATACATCGTGAAGGATTTTATCCGACGCAGCATAGTAGCGTAAGCTTATTTAATTATTTTAAACTAATGCTTAATGTTTCTAAATGAAAAATAATTTATTCTCACATTAGAAATTTAACAGCTCAGTAATATCCATTATTCGTGATTTTAATCAAGCGCATTATGAAAAGAATTATTTCATAAAATTCTGTAATGTAGGCTGTATTATTGTCAATAATAATTATAATATTTGCCGTAATTATGTTTACATGCTTTGTTTACTATAATATCTATAATTACGTTTATATAGTTAAATTTTATTATATAACATAACGATAAAAGCATGAGAGTAAACAATAATAATTATATATTGTTTTATGTTGTATATTTGTTACTGTATTTAAATTAAACATTAAAGGAAGTCAATATTTACGAATAATTTCCTTTACTGTAGGTCTGTGAATTACATTTTTAAAAAAATGATATTGAAAGAGAAACTATTCTATTTGATTCGAAGTCAGGAAAATTATTAAGTGCCCCTCTTAAATATCCGAGACTAGTGATTGGAGCAATTCCATCTCAGATGCCAAATTGTGCCTCTTACATACATGTCATCTCCAACATTTCATAGGGAAAATCCAGAAATAAAAAAGATGAAATGGGAGCAACAATATATAGAGAAAGCTCTCCAGGAAAGCATAAAAGAAAAAAAAAAGAAATACGATGAGACAAGAGAATTTAAAAATTTTGAAGAACTAAAGCAGCGCATTTCTTTAGTAAATTTAAAAAATTTCTGGCATATCATTCATAAAGAAAACAAAATTTTATTCATTAATATTGAATTAAGTTCTGGTCCTGAAATTGCATTGTCTGTTGTAATAAATGATTTATTAGAGGTGTCAGCTTTTGTTGGAAAAACAAGCTTGTCAAATATTCCAAACATTTCTTCCTTACCTATAAAAATCAATAACATCAACACTTTAAATGAAATATTAGAGCATCTGCCAGAAATGAAGACAAATAATTCATTGCTGAATTCTGACATTGTTTTCCAGATTCATAATTTCATGGATAATTTAAATATAACCCAAGAAAATTTAACGAATGTTATAGCATTTATTAAAGAGTAATCTGCCTTGATTATTCAAAATGAGCACAGTAAAAGGTACTCCTCTGAAATGATGATATTCTGCTCATTATTTTATTCAATGGCTCCGCATGCATATAAATTTGTCAGAAAGTCTGGCTATATTTTGTTACCTCATCCTGTAACTTTGAGAAATATATGCATTCCTTTCAACACTTGTCCTCAGTCAGAGCAGAACGAATTGCATTTCTTAAAATACATTAAGCAGAAATTACAATTCATAATATCTGCAGATAAAAATGTGATTCTTCAAATAAATGAGATGCACATCAAACCCTACTTTGAGAAATATATCAGGTTTCAGTTACAATTCAGAAAATGCCGCCACAAGTGTTGTGACTTTCATGATAAATAGTATTTCATCGTCATATAAAGATGCTGTTCACATGCATTCATTAAAAAAATTATTATTGGATTAGAAAACATTGGTTTTAAAGTGATATGTGTAGTAACAGACAACACTCCAGTCCATCAAAAAGCAATGTCTCAGTTCGCTTCTCCTTCACGTTCATATTCAATTCTTTATCCTTATCCGGTAGATAACGAACGACCTCTTTTTTTCATGATCGATACTGTCCATTTATTTAAGAACATTCGCAATAACTGGATCAATCAAAAGAATGTTGATAAGTGTATGTTTTACCCTAATTTTAAAGAAACCACCTCAGAAAAAAATTCACAAGATTGTATTAAAAATTCTCTGGAAAGTAATGATAATGTTATTCACTCTAATGATGAAATAATTCAGGGTTCTTGTAGTAAATCTGACAATAAAGTAGATTTTAATACAGCATCCTTCAAAACATTAAAATTATTGTATGAAACTGAAAAGAACATCGTTAAATATGCATACAGTTTATCCTTAAAAGCATTGGAGCCCAATAATTTAGAAAAACAAAATGTCAAATTAGTACTTAAAATTTTCAATACATTTATACCTGAAAGTCTAATGAATTTGGGAGAGAAGTATGAGTTTCCCCACTACAAAGAAACAGCAGAATATATAAGAATAATAAATAGGTGGTGGGATATTGTTAATGTAAAAACTCCGTTCACAGGAATCCGTGAAAATAATGTATATAAAAAACCACTGACATCATCTGAAACCGACAAAAGATTCAAGTTTTTAGATGTATCAAGTTTTTAGATGTAATTTTGAAGTTTTCTAATCAAAAATATTTCGCAACAGATATAATTTTTAATGATGTAGTGAATGAAGAACAAGTACATGATTATGGCAAAGGCATTTCAGGACATAAAGCGGAAAATGTTTATAGATTGGTAATCTGGTCTGCAGTCAATGCATTATTGAATAATTACATAATAGTTTGAAAAGCTCTTCTGAAACCGGAAAGGAAAGAAAATTTGATAAATTTAGTAAAGATATTTCAAACAAAGTAATGATAAAATATATAGTTAAATAAGAAAGCTCTTCTAATTTTTCAAAGATTTATTGGATATTTTTTGAATAGAATACTGTTTCGTGAAATATTGTTTTTATTTCTTTCTTGGAGTTGACGCCACGGCAAATGTTCACAAAACCATTATTGTATGGAATTGTTTTGAATTTAATTAACAAAAGCATTGCAAGTGTATTTTTTATATTATAATTTAAAAATTTATGTACCATATATGAAGAAGAAATTTTGAAATTTTCTAATCAAAAATATTTCGTAACAGATATAATTTTTAATGATGTAGTGAATGAAGAACAAGTACATGATTATGGCAAAGGCATTTTTAATGATGTAGTGAATGAAGATAATAGTATTAAATCTAGGGGAGATACACCTGCTGGGAAATCTGCCCTGCAAATAATGCAAAAAAGGTAATGCATACCAAGCGCCGTACCAACAGGGTGATGTGGAAAGCGGCTGCATTTTAATTATTAATGAATTCTACAATATATGTGTGTTGAATTGCATGATATGGAAGTATATGAAATGATATTAACAAGGGAAAAGTAATTTCTCTTCACTCACTAGCGCGCGGAGACTTCAGGTTAAGGGAATGAAGTGTACCGTCTCGTTGTGACGTCACGGAAAGCCGCAGAGGCCTTGTCTATCGGGGGTCGTGCAACAGTACACGTATTTTCCAAAACTGCACAGAACAAAAGCGGCAGGAGCTTCTAATTTTGTGTAGATAGAGGAGGCGTAGATAGAGGAGAATTCATGGTGAACATACAGGGTGTCTCAAAAACCTTGAGCGCGGCTTTTATTCTTTAAATTTTGATCATAGACATATACTCTAAATTACAAAGTTGAGTAAAAAAAGTATAAAATGTTATAAAATCGATGAAAATTTTCAAGGAAATTAAACTTTAAGAAATGCAAAATTTTAATTTTTATACGGACCCCGTAAGAAAAAATTCTCAGTGAGTAAAATGTGCCCCATCGTCTAATAAGGCCTTGTACCAAATTTCAGCAATTTATCACAAAAAGTCTCAAAGATATGAAACTACATAAATACTGACTTAAACCACTTTTCCATGCCTGGATATGAGCTCGCATGTCGGATGTTCATGTTTTAGTGGTAGTACACAAATTAACAAAGAAAGTAATGATTGAATAAATGAAAAAAATATTTTTATTTATTGGTTCAAAAGTATTAAAAATTTGTAGTAATAATAAGGAAAGATTTCATAACTTAAAGGAAAGATTACATAAAGGAAAGATTACTTAAAGGAAAGTTTTTTTACAAGTTCATTGACTGGGCTATTTTTATATTCCGTCATTCGTGATATAAAATTTTAAAGTATTTTTCAGGAAGCACAGATTTTAAAATTTATATTTAAAACTAAAGATATAAAGCATATTTAATTTTCTTATGCTGCATTCCTGCGTCGTGTCATCTACACTGAAGCTGTAAATATTTGCATTTTAATTTGTGATTGACCCTTCACCAACTTTGTTTTAACATATCTTTCAGAGTCTTCATGATAAAATTCTGAAATTTTGTACATGGCCTTATCAGAGGATGGGATAAATTTTACTCTCTGGGAATTTTTTTCTACCGGGTCCGTATAAAAATTCAAATTTTGTGTTTCTTAACCCCTGAAAATTTTAAGCGATTCCATAACATTTTGCATTTTTTTTACGCAACTTTGTTATTTACAGTATATGTCTGTGATCAATATTTAAGAAATAAAAGCCGAGGTCAAGATTTTTGAGGTACCCTGTATATCATTTATTTACACTGAGTGTTTTAGTCTTGAGGATATGGGGACAGGGCCAATTTTCGAACGCAGTTTGTATTTCGATATTCTATTGCTATTTAATGTGTTTAATTGAAGGAAATTAAGAATTATTTTTTTTTAAAGAAAAGAGTATTTGTTTCTGAATGTATCTTCATAACTAATTCATTTTGCATTATGAGTCATTAAAAAGTTTTCAGTCAAAAATATTGTCCATCTTTTTTTTCTTTCTTGATATCGCAGTCTATTCTTACATTTCAGTTGCATTGAAAAGACGTCATGCAACAAACTCGCTCATCGTCATACCTCACGTTATGAGTGCAACGTAAACATTTGATTTTTCCTTAAACGTATTTGATCTTCAATCAATGAATTGTTATAATTTCTAGAAATACCATGAATTTAACTTACAATAAAAAATGCACACAGAATAATGTTATGTACTATTTGCACACTGAAAATGATATGCTTAAAACTGGATAAAAAGTAACCGTTATAGCTACTCGAGAGAAGTTACGATGGTCATAACATGTGAAAAATCCACTCTTTAAAATGTTAAGTGATTGTACATAGCAATTTATCAGTTCAGGTATGTGTAAATATATACAAGCGTGCCCTTTTCCTTTTCTCCAACTGCTATGTTAAGAGCTTCTTAGCTCTTTTTGGATTGTCGAATGAATCTCATGGAGATTTGGGGTTCGAGAGCATATGAAACAGTAATGGCAGGCATAAAACAAAATAAACGGGTTTTTTTTGAAGACAACACATGCAGCAGCGTGAATGAAACGAAGTGACTCATCGGGATGTGCAACTCACATATCAACGCGTCCAAGAATCAGAAGTACGATAACCACATTGATTGGCACGGAATTTATCGCCGAGTTAACCAAGCAGTAGGCAAAACTTGTGAATTGTTCCCATCCATATGAAGTTGAGCAAATGCTCTATTGTCATCCATTTTACTCCCAACGAGTAATAAAACGCAGATGGACTATCATATATCTATGAAGAGCCTATTCGCTTTAAGTCTAACAATGTTATTTCGGGCGAAGAATTGACTTTTTAGTCAATACGTTCTTTTCGAAAAGCGATTTGTTGTTGCCCGTCTGATCTATCCTTAGAGTTTATTAGAGCACTGTAAAATTGACTTAGAGAAATACAAAACCACGACGTAGCATTCCCGAGATCCGCTTTACTTGCAGGATGTCTGATGCAATAAATACACTGCTTGAGATTGGTTTAGAAAGTGAAAAAAAATCAATCTTTTTTCATTTCGACTGGATTGCTTCTGGAGAATGTTTTATCTTGAATTATCCCTGGAAGGAAGCAAAAAAATTCTGAGTATTTATCTTAGTTTTAGAGAATAGTCTTGTAATAATTTTCCCAGCGATCTTTAAAAATATAGATTTAATAAAATCTCTTTTTGTGCATCATTCAAATTATTCTAAAGTAAATGACCTATTGTGCAAAGTTGATTCAAAATGCGATAAACTAATTATTTTAGTCGTAAAATGTAAAGATATATGTCTATTTTTAAAGATATTTCATAAATATTATGTCCGAACTTTTAGATTATATTAAGAAAATTTAAAATATTTTAAAATCACTTTCTTATATTATTATTCCTGCAATTTTAGGCCATAATTTTAGAATATTTTATCTTTTATTTTAAATATTAGAATAAAACAAAATGATTATCCGAGCTTTTTTCATAACTTTTCCTTAAAAATCATGAAACGACAATTTTTCTTTTGACAACTTCTATCTCGTAACAAACATAATTCGCATTACTATCATATCACACTATTTTACATCATTTTATTGCATTTGTTAGAAATTAAAGTAATAACTTATATTGCAAGATTTTTTCTAGGCTTTTCTTCGTTTTTCATGAAACTTACAGAAAACAAAAACTTTTATTTTAATTTATATATATATATATATTTATATATATATAAAACCTTAAAACTCATTCTCTTTTGGTCTTAAGCGACAAAATTTTCAATACCTGAGATATTATAGAGATTTTTCTTGACATTCAAATGGCTAGGAATGAATGACATCCTTAGGTGCCTTCTGTATCTCGTCAGATGTCTGTTCTATTCAGCGCGAATTGTTTTTTTTTTACTTTTTCGTATATGAAATAAAATATTGCAGTCTTCAAAAATTCAAATTCAAGATTTTGATATATCCTGAGATTTTAGACTTCTCTGAGTTCGTAGAATACATTTTTGGAAAAATTGTGTCTGTCTGTGACACAGATAGCTAAAAAAACACTCTAAACTGTGTTGATGAAATTTAGTATATATTCTCTAGGCCAAATTTGTATATTTCTATCAAATTTTTAGCAAAGCCTTCAGAGGACGTCTGCTTGTCTTAATATAACACGATAAATACAAAACGAGGAGATCGAGGAGGATGAAATTCGACGCACAGATTTAACATCCGAGGTGCAGACGCCCGTCCAATTTCGAGCCCAAGTCTGTACTTTTAGGAGCATGCGAACCGTGATAGAACCAAAACCAACTGATTCAAATATATAAAATTTAGCATGGGATTTTGTGATTGTATTTTAAGTCATGTCTCAATTTTGACTTCAATCGAGTGAGGAAAAAAAAAAAAAAAAACGGGGGGGGGGGCGTATAAAAAACAAATTTGCCTTTATGATAGAATATGTTAGAAAGTTTTAGGGAAACAACTCCCTCTGGTTTCTACTTTAAAAAGTAGACTGCAGAGTAATGTTTCACCGACAATTCTTTTTGTAATGAAATGACGAAACAAATTTATACAATAGGAAATAGTGCAGAATTTACTGCTGAATAAACAAAAGCCAATAACATGTTAATTGAATCATGTATTATTTTACAAATACGTATTTAAAGCAGAATATAAAACGCTATGAATCTGAAATAATACTGCATGAAGCGCTCACTTTTACAAATAAAGGCTGATAATTTGTTCTGAGAAATGGAAAGCGATGAAGTTGCTCTGCTTTGGCAATATTTACATATTCGAAAGTAAAGTAAATATTTAAAAAGAATGAATGAAGATTCGTTTAATGAATTAAGTACATTTAACAGGAAACAATTTATGTACTGTTTAACATTTTAGGAATGAATGAATAAATATGGTAACTAGAATACACAATGAGAGGAAATTAGGTATATGTCCTTTTCGCCGTACTTTTGGAATTGTATCAAATTTCAGACGAAATGCATCTGCGGGAAGTGTGTCGAAGCCATTCAGTTTCATTTTTAATTTTTACTTTCTCGTTTACGAAATATAGAGGTAGTATTGTAATCGTCAATGAATTCGAACTTCGAAAATGTGACGAATCTTCCCATTTTAAGACCTCCCTTAGTTCGAAAAACACAATTTTGGTATCATGTCCCTCCTTTTGTCTATCTGTCAGTCTGTGACGAAGATGATTCAGAAACATTTCGTGTAAAGTGGAAATTCGGCACAAGGTCTTAAGGCAAAATTTAAAGACTTCTTTCCAGGTATTAAAATCTGTTCAGAGGAAGTCTGTTTGTCCGGCTGTTCGAATAGAAGTTAACAGGATAACTGCAAAAGCGAAGAGAGCGAGATGAATAAAATTAGGAAAACATCCAGAGTGTAGACATTTATAAATTTTTGAGCCAAACCCAACCAGAGATTATGTGTTTGTCTTTCTGTACTTTCAGAAGAACATAAACCTGACAAATAAAAAAAATCATTGATTAAATATATCAAATTGGGTTTGTAATTTTGCAGTTCTGTGCCAAATTTCGGTTCCAATGAACGCGCGCCTAAAGCACAAATCCACCTTCATTCAGGAGTATGCGAGAAAATTGTGGGGTTACACAACCGCAATTCATTATTATTATTTCATTTCCCTCTGTCTGTCAGAGCCTTACCATGTGCCAATGCTATAAGGCGCTGTAAATAGCTAATTATTTTGCACTATTCAATGAGGAGGTTAACTATAAGTCTGTTTGTCGTCCATATCTGAGGAGCACATGCATGAAATTTGACGCATGGTTTTATTTTTAAATTGGTTTTATTCTTCTCTTTCAAAATCTTGTTTAAACTTTTAAAGCGGGAAAAAAAAAAGACTAAGAACACTTTTAACAGGATAGCCTAAATAAGTTACAGCTGAATATTCAGCGAAATCAAATGCAAGTTCTGGTGCAGATTAATAATATGCTATCCTAAATTTGTTCCTTCAGTTTTTTTTTTTTTCAGTCTTGTCCTGTAATTTGTTATCTTCATCATTTTCGTAAAGAAAAACAAGATGGAGGGTGAAATTTATTGAATGTTTTCACTAAATCCATCTTGACGTGCAAGTGCAAAGAAATTTCTATTGAGAATAAACAGGAAGAGATGAAAGTTTTTCTGAATTTTTTTTTGGATGGTGTCAATAAGTTCAAAAACATATAGTGAAAACGGAATTGCCGGTGAAGCATTTTCAGAATGACGAAACACGACAACAAGTGGGATGTTTGAGGAAAAAAATGAACATTGCGTGTTTCACCATATGATAATCATTGACATTTTCACGTCTGGTGATCTTTCACTAATGTATGACGGAAATTTAGAGAAGAGGATACCTACTGTTGTTCCATCCTTGTTATCTAATTAAAGTTCAAGATTACATAGTTCAATCTAAAAGAGGACTCCTTTCATCCCTCGAATGTCATCTTTAAATCAGGATATTTATTATACTAAATTCGAAGTCATTATCATACTTTAATGTATAATTAATTTGCTTTAATAAAAAATTAAATTCCAGGAAATAATTTTATGATTAGGAATGAAGTATCATTAAACAATTCCAATTTCTCTAAACAAAATGTGAATTTTAATTATCTGAATTGAATCACTATGCAATAAAATAAAACCAAAATTATTGAAACATTTAACAGGTGCAATGTTATAAACTTTTATAATGTTCTTAAAAAGTGGTTTGAAGAAACATAATTTTAAGTAAATACAATTTAAATCATGCTTATATTTACAAATACAATTTACATCATGCTTATATAATAAATACAATTTACATCATGCTTATATAATATATATAATAAATACAATTTAAATCATGCTTATATAAATCATGCTTATAATTTATTTAAATCTGAATTTATTTAACATTTTATATTTTATTTTCATCACATATATTCCGAACATGAAATATTAAATTGAAAATTCCGCTGCTTGGTTACTATTTTCTAATTTGAATGTCCACAGTTTCCCAACAGTCGATGGACTCTGCGCATGGGCATTCCTTTTACAACGAAAAAAAAATAATAATAGCAATAACACAATTTCGGAAATGGAAAGTCTTTGAGAAAAAGAAGCTATGAATTCATCATAAATGGGAGCATTGCGTCATTCGACAAGGAATGGATTCATGTTTAATGCTTGATCGAAGCGGACTAACAAATGATGTGTCCCAAATTAACTCAGTTTGGCAGTTTCATTCAAAATGTCAAATCGGCATTTTCAATTAAGTCTTCAACTAAGTAAGCTTTATTCATTTATTACGCGAGCACGGGGGAAGGGAAGTTGTCCTGACACAAATGAAATCAGATGGAATGCAAGGCAAATCACGCTCCTCCCGCATATATTAATTTTAATAACAATTCGCAGTTTGAAAACAAAAAAATATTCTAAGAAACACTTTGATTGGCACATGAAAGAACATATTTTTCAAATAAAAATATAAACTTCAAAACAAAATAGTAAAAGTATGAGATTCTGATTGCAATACTCTATAGAAATTTAAATTTAATTCGTATTTATGTTTTCCTTTTGAATAGATATTTAGATATTTATGTTTTCCTCAAAGTATGTAGTGCATGGTATTCCTTAATGTGGTAGTATGATATTGTTTTTACACTTCATGTCTTCACTAATTTTATTGAATAACTTTTTTTTTTGATAAAGAAAATTTCTACTTTTCAGCATTTCAACTGAACAAAATTATTTCATATTTTTTCATTTTGCATATTTGCATTTTAGTGTTTTAATTATAATAAATACCAAATGACAATGAAATATATTCCAGTGTATTAAAGGCATTTGAACCTGAAACTAATGAGTGTACTAAAAACAAAATTTAAACGGTAAAAAAAGCCAATATGATGTTTTGTACACAAGGAAAATATCCCACTATATATATATATATATATATATATATATATATATATATTGTTACGGATTACTTCAATTCCTCTACTAATTCTGTAGATTCACCGGTTTCGCTTGTGGTGGGTGTATGGTGTGAAACGACGACGACGTTTATTAAACAAGAATACAACGGCTACAAATACACAGCCGAGACGAACACAGGACGGCACACTGTAGCAAACAGTAGCCCACAAATAATAATCAACTACAGCACACAAAGCGGCCACACAGAATTCAGCAGAAGGAGGGATTTCGCGTAGCTTCACTCTACGGTATCTACAAACGTCTGCAATTCTCCACTGTCTCCTCGCTTTAGGTGTATCCAACTGCCGATTTACACGAATGACGACTCCACACACGACATGCTGCTGCTTCTACAATAAACGCCAGAACTCGGCACACAACTGAGTTCAGCAATCACTTGAGCTCGACGCAACGCTGGACAATTCCGCCGTTGCATCGTTATACTTTCAACGACTCGTTTCATGTCTCCAACTCCGATGATCGTCGCAGCTTGAGACTGCCGGCCTTTTATACTTCCCAGGAGACGGGCCGAGAGCGTTCTGGATCAATCAGGAGTATCTAGATTATTATTAGCTGAATTGCTAAAATTCTCGAAGTTTCCAGTAATATCTGTTTTGTCGCCAAAGTGGCCAAATTCGTCGTCAAGCTCTAAGATTATTTACGCGGTACCCGATCAGTAGCCAATAGAACTGATCATAAAATGGTCTTTCCAGTTATGGTTGTTACCTTGCTCGGAAGCAACATTACATATTTGTAACATTATATATATATGTTGTGGCCAAAGCCCGAAATTGGTCAGTTCACGAATTGACCGGCCAATTCGCGTTTTGGCCAACGTTGCTGTAAACTTACCGGCCAATGTCCGATCTTTTCTTGATTTCGGGCTTTGGCTGGCCAATTCGCGAAGTGGCTTGGGACAATCAGCCAAAGTAGGAAGAAAGAAATCGAGAGCAGATTATTTTACACACTGTTAAAAATGAGTATATATATATATATATATATATATATATATATACATATATAAATATATATATATTCTCATATTAAGGCCGCAATAGAAATTATTCAATGAACGTATATGTTGTAACAACTTGATAGCATGAAGAAAATAAGATTTGAGCCCTCCAAAAAGTCGAATTTTATCTTGAGCAAATGTGTTGCGTATTGTGCATGAATACCAAGGCAAATTGAGTACTCAATTTGTCAACTACCTTTAAGGATGATCCGTAGATTATTTTCTGCTCCGTAGACCTAATGTTAAAGATCCCAGATCACATTGTCCACCGAAATATCGCATGCAGAAAATATGAAATTGTTTACAAAGGCAAATATGGCTAATTTAAACAAATATGTAGGAAAAATAGTTTTGTTGTTAATATTATTATTTGGCGCCATCTGTCGAATTTCACCTACAACATGTCCTTATTTATATTTTATACATAAATGTGATTATATTTATTTTAATTTACTCTTAATATTGTTTCTTTCCCTTGTAAAAAAGTTCGTATTTTATGAGTCGATAGGTTAATGGGGCAGAAAAAGACAGACGATATCACATCGGGCTTTGGCCAAGGATTCCCAGCCACTTCGCGAATTCGCCAGCCAAATTAGAATATACAATATTAATTGCAAGTATTTCGGGCTTTGGCCAAACCTCTTGGCCAAAACGCGAATTGGCCAAACTTCGGGCTTTGGCCGTATATATATATATATATATATATATATACTAGCCGCCTTTGGCGATCTGCCGGTTCGCCAGTATTACCGCTCGCTACAATTTTCAATTAAATATTTTAAGTAACTGGTCTTTTAAAGGATACTCAAACAAAACATTTTTTTATATTCAAATTTTGATAGTCATACCAAACTTATACTGTTTAGATCGTTTCGTTCAATTTACTATATATATTTTGCTAATTTATTGTCATTTCCGGCAAAACTTCAACTTTAATTTAAAAAGTAAATGATGAAATTGCAATTAATATTAAGAAATTTTTTTAATAAAACCAAGAGTTTTATTTTATTTATCACCTTTATTGTTATTTATTAATTATTATTATTATTGAATTTGAGTATTGCAAACAGAATCGCTCGGTATTTAAATTTTATGTTAACTACTAAATATTTTTCATAATTTATGTAACATCTCAAACAATAATTCAACAAAAATTTCTCAGATTCCGCATAAAATTCAGTTTTTAGTTTTGCTTTCAAAAGGATTGAAATGAAATCAATAATAATATTTTGTTCTTGCCTATAAATATATTTCAAAAATTATGAAGTCTAAATTTAATACAGTAAGGTACCATATTCTGTGAAATATTCTGGATACACCAAATTTTAAATAAATGAATGAATGTTTCTATTTTCCACGACCAATAAAGACTTATTTATGAAGTTTTAAATGTTAAAAATTTAGAAAAACTCAACATTTTCATAATCTTAGGCCAATTAATCTTGAGAAACCTGCGCGCTGATTGGCGTATTTTCTTTCAAGCGATCGATGGAAAATCTAAAATTATCCTTTTTTTATAGAATAGTGATATTCAAATTTTCATAAATCAGTCAGTTTATGTGATTGGAAATTAACTCTTAAAAGTCAGGGATTTAGTTAATTGGAAATTAACTCTATGACCACCATAAAATCTGTGCTTTCTTTTGTGGCGTATGCATTCTCCTTAATATCTGCTCGAATAAAACATCACATACAAAAGTACTAAATAGAACAAAGACATCAAAAGTAAACATAACATTTCAATAGTTGCCAAAAACAAAAGAGAGAAAAATGCAATTAATAGGCAGACGATATTTAGAAAAGTAGAGATATTTAGACTGGAAAATGAAATTATCTAAAATTAACCACACTCGCAGACGATATTTACAAAAGTAAAAATATTCAAACCTGAAAAGGAAAATATATGAGTTATTCCATCAATAAATGCCATAAATTTGTTTATATCTTCATTATTTTATGAATCATTAAACATCAAAATGGGTCCGGGACTAAATAAACACCCTGTATAGAGAGTGTAAAAGATCATAAAATAATTTTTCTTGAATTTATTTTTTAGAAAAAATAATATTTCATATTTGTTTCATTTCCTACAGACACGTGCCGAAAATTATATTTTTCAGATTTCATTTCCAAAAAGATTTAATTTATTTTTAATTGGAGCTTTAATCAATGTGATGGCAACACTTTGAAAAAAGCTTATTTTTTCCCATGAATGCGAAACGTGTTTAATTTTAATTTTTATTTTTTACGAAAAAAATTATTGAAAAACATAGTTAAAATATTTATTTAAAAATTCCTTAAAAATAGAAATTTAATTTTAAAATTAAAACATTAGTATCATTTAAAAGATAAATTTTTGATCTTTAACTTCATGTAAAAATCTTTTTTGTGCGATAATATTTTCGGAAGTTATAGCAGAAACACGTCAAAATTTCGCTTAATTTTTAAATAAATAAAATTTTAGTTAAAAATTCGAAAAAATAACCCCCAGGTGCACATTCCACGTCTCCAAGGTATACACGTGCTAAATTTGGTAGCTGTAGGTTGAATGGTCTGGCCTGTAGAGCGCCAACACACACACATTGAGCTTTATTATAAGTATATATATATATATATATATCGTAATACGAAAACCATTTTTTTCCCATTGTATTTTTAGGCATGTTAGAAATTTAATTAACTTCTGAGAGTAACAATTCCGAGGGAAATAAATCAAGTGATTTAAAATGTCTATAACATTGTCATTCCATAGAAATAACAATACTTAAAAAATCCTTTCAGTTCATAGAAACATAGCTTTGAAAAAATGAAAAATAAATTATTGCATAAATTGTTTCGTTCTATTTCACAAATATTTCGTAATGTTTCATTGTATTTATGAGCAAAATACGAAGAAATTTCATGTGATAATTTGAATTTCTAAAGCAGACAATTTTCTTGCCCATTATATTTTCGAAATTCAGCATCTGAATTTTTATTTAGAGATTCTGGATTTATCAAGTCATTATTTTCAGCTAACCGTAATGGCTTCACTTCATTGTATTAATCATAACTATTGGAATTGGTTTAAAAATATACATTAAATTTGTAGGTTTTAACATTAATAAATTTCATGAAAACAACTTTTAAAATTGCTACGTTTTACTTTACTAAAAAGTAGAGTCTTTTTCTTTTCTTTTCTTTTTTTACTTTGATCGATGTATTATTATTTTATTTTATTTTTTAATCTTTAATCTCCAATTCATTATAATAAATATCATGAAATTTTGTTCTTTGTAATTTGCTTTCAATTTGTAGGCAGTTCCGCTCATTCTACAAGTTACAATAATTCCATTCCAAGGGACTGAAAATTCAACTTAATAATTTCAATTCAGTAAGGATCACTATTTTTTTTAAATGTTAAAGCAGTATATTGTCATTAAGAAACATCGGTGTACATTAAAAACACTCAAAATTTCTTCTTTGGAAATATTAAATTAGTTAAGATAATTAAAAATGCTTAAAAGGAGATGAAAAATCGACTTTTACATTTCGCTACCTTTTAAAATTTTTACTTCTTAAACTCAAAATTTGAATACATACATTGTTCCAAAAGGGATGAGCAATACTAAAATGTAAAACTGCATCAAAACGCAAAGAGCTCCTGACTGCTATGCCAACGAACCGCATGTCATATTTCATCTTTAATAATACTCTGGAATTCATTCTCTTGAGTTTCTATGCAAATAGGTTGATCATGTGATCTTTCCGACTTTAACGGGGTTTGCAGATGCAGTTATGTTCCTCGTTTGGGCTTTTGCCAAGACCCGCAGAGCAAAACATGGAACGGCATAAATATCATCTGCGTATTCTGATGTCCGGCTTTAGAACAAAGGATTTCGGAATGCTTTTTTTATTCTGTGGAGGATTTCGATATTTATAAGGCTGCGTATATTAAATGAGAGTGTTTTATTCATGGCTAGAGGATCAGGTGTACAAAGAAACTATTTCCGAAACTCGAGCGCTTGAAATGGGAACTTTTTTTTTATATTTGCTCTACGGAACTCCTCGCATAGAGCTTTGATTTTTTTTAAAAATATGTTTCACTTTCAGCTGAAACGCTTCCGTTATGTCTAGATAGTAAAAGACAAGGATTTTTTAAAAAAGAAATTTACATATAATTTTTTTTTTTTTTGTAAATTCTTTAAAAATTCGGCTGTCTGTATCCAATACATAAAAATAAATAAATAAATAAAAACACTAGGCCAAGTTTCAGGCGTCAGATTTTGCATTTGCTAAAATGAAAGCTTTTCCGTTTGCGCCCTGTATTCATTGCGATTTTGTATCATATAAAACATCTTGGATTTAACCAAATGCTTTCTTTCTAATGAATATACTTCTTATTTCCAACATGTGCCGCAAGCATTTTGATTTTTGTTCCTTAAATATTTGTTTGTTCTATTTTTTACATTATTTATTTATTTGCAGTATGTTTCAATTCTATTTGACAAATCCAGAGAAATAAGACCCGCCGAACCCTCACAGAACGAAATGGCATTCTGATAGAAACAGATGCTTAATTTCAATCTGTATTCCGCTCATATTCATACACTCATATTCAATATCCAACATAGGAGAGAGTGAATAGGATCAAAAATCGATTTTAAGAGTGATAGTATCAATAATAAATTATAAATAAAGAAATAATTTATTCACACCTAATAATACTCTAATGTAGGTATATTTTTAAAAAGCTAATTTCATTAAATACGCCGATACGATTATTCCAAATTATTTTATTTTAATGTTTCTTTCTCTCCAAATTTTGAAAATCTTTATCTTTGAAGTGAAAGTATGATTGTGCTTTATTTATCCGATAAAACAAGCATATGTACCAATTTCTTACCAAGGCGGAAACAATTCTAGCCAAACCTATGGAAACTCGCCAAACTGACTCATATGTCATAGTAAGATATTAAGAGAAAGAAAAAAGATATAACTCATTTGGCGGTTCATCGTCTAAAAAAGAGTTAACATTTTGTGCCCCACGCCGCCATGTATATGAAACATGCAAGTATATATAAAAGCAAAACATCATTCATGCCTTCATTGATTTCAGAATCTTCTTAACTGTGGACTCTAAAAATACTAGATCAAAAGCAACCGTCTAAAAATGAAAAACTGTTGAAGAAAAATTTCTTTTCGTATGAGAGAATGAAGCATGTTCCATCCAAAAAGATAGAAAACAATGAACTCAAATATACACTTCTAAGAAAGTGCTAAGGAACTTTTCGATATCCAGGCTGCAATTTATCCGTCGAAGAAATCCAGAGCGATGTATTTTTGCGCGACCCCCTTCGGGTCCAGCCTAACTGGCCAAGCGGAAACTCAACCTCTCATGTCGAGATTTTCGAAAAAGCTGATTTCGAAGGGAAGACGTTTTCTCTGCACACTTCACTGGACAGGATTCAATCGAGTTCTGCGGTGGAATCAGTTCTCTCTCTCCCTCTTTTTCTTTTCTTTTTTATTCTCGATTTTTTTATACGAATGCCAAGCTGCGTTTATTTTATTTTCCTGGAAGGTTGTAAAACAATCTTGGCATCGGAGGATATTTAGCCCAAAGTAATGCAAGGAAATGTTTCCTTCCACCCCTCCTTCCTTTCTTATCCCATTTCTCTCCCTTTAAGTAACGATTTCCAGCTGCTATTGATAACAAATAAATGTACCGTCGCTGAAGTATTGGAATTTTCATTGCAAATGACAACTTTATTTGAAAGAAAGATCCTTTTATTTCAATCACTTGAATAGGAACGTGTTTGCCTTGCTCTCCAAAGAGGGGCATTGTTTGGATCAAACTATTTACTCCACAGCCTCATAAAACGAATTCTATTGGAAGCAGTCCAACAACTCAACTTAGGGAAAGGGGGAAAAAAGGCCTCTCTGCTGCTTCGAGGGCTTTGCAGTTATTTTCATTTTAATTACAGAATTTCTCTCCGAATTAACCAAATTAAGATGGTCAAATTTAAAATTGGGATGAGTTGATAGCAAGACAATTAGTCACTTTTCTTTTATTTTGAGATTTACAAAATACTTCCGTTGAATACGTGTTTGAATTATTCAAGCAGCCTGAATTCTTAGCATTTTTTTTCGGATACTTTCATGTGGTAGAATTCCTTTTCCGATGACACTTTTCTATGATTTGAATTGCGTCATTTTTGTAAATTCAGAATTTTGTAAGCGATTGTTTACTTACATCTAGATTTTATATTTTATGGAGAAATTTATTTTCGACCACACTACCCTGTTTTAATAATGTCAAATTACTCAACTATTGGACAATTTATTGATATAATCTATTTTTGATTCCGCCCTGGTGGCGTCGCATGAGAAAAAAATTAAAGGAACACATTTGGTCTTAGTATAAATAACTGTCAGTGTAGATCTCCTTCCAAGCGACTGGACCGATTTCAACTAAACTTTGCGCATTCATTCTCATTTAGAGAAGAGACGGAAGGATGGAATGACTTTTCAAGGTGCAAAAGTGAATTAAATATTGAATTGATAGAAATTGACTTAATTTCGCCATTTTTCTTTGACATAAGTCAGAAGCAAATTACCTTAGAAGAAATATTTAAATACCTTTTTAAAATTCAAAATTTTATCATTTTAAAGAGGTATAGTTATAAAATTAATAACTATTTCTTTCAATTGTTATTAATTTTAAACACTTTAAAAGCGTTAAAATTAGCGATGATTTTGAATTATCTTACCATTTAAAAAAAATGTCTGTCTTATTTTAATACATATCTTTTCACCAAATTTCTTTTGCTTCAAAGTAGTAATTTAACGATGCCTAAACACAGGCAAAAGCAAGTCACTAAAGAGCTTGCGAACAAATAAATCAAAGGCAAGCAGCCTCTTCAAGTTATGAAAAATTAACCTATATTTTGGCTTTTCTTCACAGAAACCTCGGAAACGGTTATCTGAAGAAATTGCACTATCTTGAAATTTAAAATATTACCTTTTTAAAGTCGCCAATTTCATTTTTGTGCAGTTTTTCTTCCAATTGTTATAAAAATTGGAAGAAAGTCTAACGCAGATTATTTTGAAATAAGGATATTAATAATAAGGAACGATGATCAAAATAAAGCAAATGCACTCCGCTCAAATTCAGACGGAGACAAGGAAAGTAAATCTTTCGTGAGCAAATAAAATATTTTTTTATACTTAACGAATAAAAATACATGCGAAGAGCTGTTCCCAAAACGCATGAACAAAATTCTTTGAGAAAAACTTTAACAGCAGAGAGGATTAATAAATTGTATCAGGAAAATTACGGATACATTTTCAAGGTTTTTTTTTGTTAATGAATAATTAGCATTTTAATTAATTATCTCTAAAGTGATCGTTAAATCGTTATTATATTTAAACATTTGTGAAAAAAATTCAATTAATGTATCAAATATTTCAGACTTATGCAGAAAATCAGCTATCATCTGCTTCAGCTGATACTTTAATTAACAGTTTAGACTATATATATATATTTAATATTAGCATTGCAGAAAGGCACATATAGTACTGCTAAAATAGAGGATTGTGGGTGGCGAAGGGATTTTAATATTTTACAGAAAAGTAGCTTTTAAGTCGAACAAATTACACATGAAAGGTTTTTAAATCTGGTCTGGGCCAGATAAATCATCTTGTTATATTTATAAAAATGAATTATAAATTAAACTCGGGGAAAAAGAACGAAGTAATAAGTTAAAAAATCTACTCCTTTTCAGTTGGTAAATAAAACTGTATTTTTAGAATGGACTTTTATTTTTTAGATATTTTTTTTAAGAAGATTGAAAGATTTGAAATTTTTTTTAACCATTCATTATTTGTGTTTGTCGTCATTTCAATTCATTCTCAAATGCCACCTTTTCTACAAACAGATAGAAAAACTGGCTGGCATTGCTTTTTATTATAACAAAACATATTTAAAATGTCCTTCATTCAAAATATAAAGATTATTTAATTACAAAATTTTTAAAGTTCATATTTATAGACATAATACGATTCCAGTTAAATGAAAGTGCATTGTAAATCCCGAAAGAGAAAAGAATTGATGGTTGTAAAAGAACGAACTTTTTAGCAATTAATGGTCTTCAGATTCTATATTTCATAGTTTTTTGAGGATATTATTAAACGAGGGAATTTCATTTAATGATAATGATGATGACGGAGGAAATATAATCAACTTTGCCGAAGAAGTTAATCGCAGTCGTGATGCATTATTTATGTAGTTGTTCTCCCGGGAATCAATCTTCCTCAAATAATTCCTCAAATAATCCAGGAATATGAACGAAGTGCTTACGTTCGCATCTCTTTAAGGAATGGCATCATAAAAGCGAACTCTCCTAAATTCCATAAAAGGTAACGAATGCGTTCGATTCATACATTTGATTCGATTATCAACTTGGATTTATGTCGAAGAAAGCATTCGCATTATGCGGTGTAGGATGCACGACATTTAATAATTACTTGCATACTGAGAAGTATGTTTGCTTGCGAAATTTTTAATTTCTTGCTGATTTTCGAAAGCACCCAATTTTTAAGAAACTGATCGCATAGTATGATATTAACTAACAAATAATTTATTAATGAAATATTAGCATCTTTATGCGTCACCACTGATCTTTGATATGAAATTAAGCGAAATCTCCCGAAAAGTTTTGTACGCTATTTTTCACTCGCTTCTTGATATTTCTAGTGTTTTAAAATTCTTAGCATTTTTGTTTCACGATGACATGACACTCATATTTAAAGATCAGTTAATCCGTCCGTTTTAATTCAAATTTGATTAACCTGGTCATCCGGCAAAATAAATTTGAGAAAATCTCCACTTTAAGGATTTATGTTATTTATAAGAAAGAATTATTAAATATATTATTCAATAAGAATTAAAAATAATACCCATGAAAGATATTTTATGTATAGACTTTTATTAATGTATTAATAGAAAAAAATATTTTTCTAAGATGTGTGAATATGAAGATACCATCATAAATATATTCTAATAAGCATACTCAATCAAAATTGGAATTTTAATCACATTTATTTATACTGAATGTTCTGGAATTGTCTTTCTTATTCATTTTAGCTGAATTTCTTTCTCTCTCTCTCACTATATATATATATATATATATATATATATATATATATATATTAATCCTCCTCCAAAGTAATATATTAAAATGCTTCGATATATTGAAAGATTTTTTGAATAATTTTTTATTCTCTTGCTAAGCATAAAGAAGATTAAAAATTCTTACTCACGATTTTGTAAAATAAATAACATGAAAAGCGCGCCAATTTATGTTAAAAATTTTTCCATGCATTTAGAAAAGAGCGTAAAGAAATATATCTTTCAAAGCAAATCGGTAAGAATCGGAATTTTGAAAAAAAAAAAATACTGAGTTAGACTGGAAAACTATCTGATAGAGATATTTCATTGACGATGATCAAAGATTTCTTTTTTTTTTTTCTGCAATTCTGAGAGAATTTTTTGCTATAATTCAAATTCAGCTACAAAACTAAAGACAGATTACCATTTCAATTGCATATACTAATAATGCTATGCTGCATTGGACTTTGGAATTATTTATACATGAGTGCTTAGAAAAGATCTATAAACAAATTCTAGTCTCCCACTATATTTCTATATTAAAAAAAAATGTTTTTCGACAAGTATTTTATGATAAATACACGAGGTTCCATACAATTTTTATTGAAAAATATAACCTTTTGGAAGTAATCGGATTGTCTCCGTGTGCGCAACGTGAACATAAAATGTTTGAATAAACGATTACAATTATTTAAAAAGCAAGGCCCGGTGAAATGACTTGATTCTGTCCGCTCAAATAAAGAGTAGAGATCAAATAAAGAGTCATATACAATTTTCTTTATTCACAGCCTTATTTACATAAAAACAACTCTTTCGCATCTAGGTTAAATGAATGATGCTATTTACAGCACGAAAATTAAAAAAAAAAGTTCCTCGAACAATTTCGGAGAAAACACCTTCACAAGAACAGCTAACAGGCTGTTGACGTCTCAGGCTACTACGGGGGTAGGTCCCGGGTTCCATCGAATTTCCTTCGGATGGAATTTTCCTCAGAAGTCCACTTCACACCAAGCTCCTCTCCCGAAAATTCTCACCTTTTATTTTTCTCTCAGACTCCACCTCTCATGTCCACATTGGTACACTTGGATTTCCTGATATCCAATCACCGTTCAGAACAAACCTGAATGGTCTCTGGTCGACCGTGGGAAAGTTCATTGATGACCCACCTTCCACAATGGGAAAAATGAAGATTGACATCTGGAGGATTTGACACTCTCCTCTTTTGAAGACACGATTTATTTCTCTGGGAAACGCACGTGTGGTTCCTTATCTGGACTCACACTCATTGGCCAGATGACCGTACTAAAAAAGAGGGTCCCCTTTCTGGCAATCTGGGGGCACTTAACACTGTGGGAGTCCCATTGATTATACAACTGGCCGGGAATGCCAGTTATCGAGAGTGGGAATAAGGAATGTCGCAATGGTTACCAGGGTTTCAGGGCGATTGAGCTGAGTTTTTACACCGGCAATACTGACAGAAGTTGTCACAAAAATTGAATGAAATCGTGCATGGCCTGATGTTAGCCAACTAAAGACCAACACTCTTTTCAGATTATCGAAACCACACTATCTAACAGAGAATTCGGCTTAAATTGTTTGTCGTCCGTAACTTTGTTTTCAACACCTCTATTCGAATTTACTGAAAACTTATAGATTTGGTCTCACAGCGACAAATGTTCACTCAATACGAATCGCACAGGAAAAAAAAATGCAAAGCTTAATTATTACAGTTAAAATGAAATTTCGTCTTGAGTCTTCTGTGAGTCGTTAGTCAATCTTTTGATATGACAACATTTGAAAAGGAGATGGATGCAAGAAAAATGATTTCTTTTTTATGACAATCGATGATAAATAAGTGAAACCCAAAATTGACTTCCCAAATGTGGTAGATGGAAAGAAAGCCACTCACCCGATACTATCAGGCGGCCGGCCGTCGTGCTCTCCACTATCTCGCCAGTGAGACGGTTCCTCGTTTGGCATTGGTAGCTGCGATGCGAAAAGCTCGTCTCCACGTTCCGGATGTGGAGTGTGCCCCAGGGAAAAGTCAGGAATCGGCTGCCTGTAATAGAAGTCTAAGCTTTAAAGGCAATACAGCTCATACAAGTCTTTTCTGTTGATGCAAGGTTAGGAAGGAGAGGGAACAAACTTCTTGTTCGTAAAAAGGCTTTTTTTTTTTAAAGTTCATTCCAAACTTGAATGACACGAGCATTTGTTATCCCAGAGCAATGATCCGTAGTGTCAGCCTCTCCCAATATTACAAGGTTAACCGACAGCAATGTAATTGAGTACCTTATCTCGTTATATAACTTCAAGAAATAGTCACTACTCTACATTCTACAAATAAAGGTTTTAAAATGTTAACCCCCCCCCCTTGTTTTCCACGACTTAAATATGAATATAAAAAAGGGGCACTGCTGAAAGATTTACACTGGTTTCAATGTGGTTTATAGGCCTCTTCAATATAATTTTCAACCTTTAGTAAACAAAATGTATTTGTCAAATCGTAGCTGTACCGCAAATACACTAATGTTGAGATCGCATCTCATACGATTTTCTGCCCTTCCCAATTTGCTAGAAAGTATACAAGATCTGCATATTGCAAACAGTCCTGACAATCAAGCTACAGTTTATTTATTACTAGCCACCTTTGGCGACCAGCCGGTTCGCCAGTATTACCGCTCGCTACAATTTTCAATTAAATATTTTAAGTAACTGGTCTTTTAACAGATTCTCAAACAAAACATTTTTACTCATCAAATTTTGATAGTCATACCAAACTTATACTGTTGTTTAGATCGTTTCGTTCAATTTACTCTATATATATATTGCTAATTTGTTGTCATTTCCGGTAAATCTTCAACTTTAATTTAAAATGGAAATGATGAAATTGCAATTAATATATATTTATTAAAAAACCAACCGATATTTTTTAATAAAACCAAGCGTTTTATTTTATTTATCATCTTTATTATTATTTATTTATTATTATTATTATTATTGAATATGAGTATTGCAAACAGAATCGCTCGGTATTTAAGTCTTATGTGAACTACAAAATATTTTTCATAATTTATGTAATATCTCAAACAATAATTCAGCAAAAATTTCTCAGATTCAGCATAAAATTCAAATTAGTTTTGCTTTCAAAAGGATTGAAATGAAATCAATAATAATATTTTGATTATATATTATTATAATCGGCCTATAAATATAAGTCTAAATTTAATGCAGTAAGGTATCATATTCTGAGAAATATTCTGGGCACAAATGAATGAATGTTTCTATTTTAAAAGATCAACTAAGACTTATTTATGAAGTTTTGAATGTTAAAAATTTAGAAAAACTCAACATTTTCATAATTTTAGGCCAATTAATCTTGAGAAACCTGCGCGCTGATTGGCGTATTTTCTTTGAAACGATCGATGGAAAATCTAAAATTATCCGTTTTTTATTGAATAGTGATATTCAAATTTTCATAAATCAGTCAGTTTAAGTGATTGATTTAGTTGACTGAAATTAACTCTTTTTATTAAAATATTAGTGTTTCAAGAACATTTTGTTATTCATGATTTTCACAGCAGAAGCTTTATGTAAAATCAAAAATTCGTTATTTATTAGAGCATTTAATAAAACTGATTTTTTGGATTAATAATATAGAGAGTGTAAAAGATCATAAAATAATTTTTCTTGAATTTATTTTTTAGAAAAAATAATATTTCTTATTTGTTTCATTTCCTACAGACACGTGCCGAAAATTATATTTTTGCAGATTTCATTTCCAAAAAGATTTAATTTATTTTTAGTTGGAGCTTTAATCAATGTAATGGCAACACTTTGAAAAAGCTAATTTTTTCCCATGAATGCGAAACGTGCTCGTGCAGCTTAAATTTTACTTTTATTTTGTACGAAAAAAATTGTTGAAAAATATGGTTAAAATATTTATTTAAAAATTCATTAAAAATAGAAATTTAATTTTATGGTTAAAACATTCGTATCATTTAAAAGATAAATTTTTGATCTTTAACTTCATGTAAAAATCTTTTTGTGCGGTAATATTTTCAGAAGTTATTGCAGAAACACGCCAAAATTTCGCTCGATTTTTAAATAAATAAAATTATAATTAAAAATTCGAAAAAATAACCCCCAGGTGCACATTCTTGGCCTCCAAGTTATACACGTGCCAAATTTGGTAGCTGTAGTTTGAATGGTCTGGCCTGTAGGGCGCCAACACACACACACACATTGAGCTTTATTATATGTATAGATTTAAGTAGTATACTCAAAGAAGAATTTCAAAGGACCGTGCTTACTAAATATCATGCAAATTACATCCGTGTGAAAAAAGTGAGGTTATTACTCCAACAAGGAAAAAAATTATAATGATGCTAGCAGCTGAAATTATAAACACCCTCGTAAAATAATTATGCATTTAAAAATTTCTTTATTTTTTCTATTATCTCATTTTGACTTAAGCTATCTGAAAAATCTTCTAGTGTTAGCTGTCAATTATAATTTCATATCTGTGCTGTCGTATTGTTACGCAGCGTTGTTTCAAAGCTCGAAAACTTTTTTTAAGAACTCTTTTGGGACAACTATGTCTGTTAAGTGATTTCAATTTGAAAAACAGAAAGAAAAAAAAATTAATACCTCTTTCACTGAAGACAAACCAGTGATCGAATCTTGTATAAAATTTTATAATTTTTAGATACTTTGAAGATGATATTTTGAAGATACTTTGTTACAATTTTCAAAGCTACGAAATTTTTTTTCTTCACCATCATTTAATAAAGTTTTCATAGCTATAAACAATATAAGATAGAACATTTTATGTCATGTACTTGAAATACAGAAAACCAACATCGTATTGCATCTTTAAAAACAAATTTATCTTGTAAGCATATGAAGAAACTTTAAATCTAGAAGCAGAGAAAAAGAGTAACGTAACATATATATAGAAGTATTGCACAGTGCAAGAGATTTTTAAATAAAAAAAAAATTCCTGTACTCCTTTGCAGCTTTATTTCCGAGCGCAAGATGAATTCCTGCTTAATGAAGTGATGAAAGTTTCTAGAGAAGTACAAATCTGAACAGGATTTCGCTCATACATTAGGCTTTAAAAGAATCTACTGCATGTACAGAATGATTAGAAATCCGATCTAAAAATTATTTGAGAAATTAGGAAATAACAAACGAAAACGAAGTTGCATTGGGAAGTACGACTTAAAATGCCATCCCGGTGACCTACAGTTTATCAATAATTTTTTCCCTAGTACGGATAGCATGTGCAAAAGAGAATATTGAAATGGCGTAAATTCCGCCCTCTTTCGAAGAATTTCCATCTCAAGACAAATATGCTCAAAAGTTTGGATACATTTGACAGGGTTTGCCAATGTATGTACCACTGCTGCGAATAAGACTAACCATGAGCAGTAGGAGCTTAGAGCAGTTGTTGGGAATCTGGGCCTATCAATGAATCGCTCGTGTGTAACAATTCTATTGAATTTTATTAAAGTACTGACCCTTCAATTTGTATCTTTCCCTCTGAACTGTAAAAGAATCAAGATGTCAAAACTGACTGCAAAATAAATATTTTAGTGGCCCATTTGGATGAGCACTTCGTTATATAGTTAATATTAACATTATTGCGCTATGAATTTAGTTGATAACAAACATTTATCAGACATTGTAGTCATTTGAATTGAAAATATTAATTTCAAGAAATCTGAGGACTTAATGTGAAGAGATTTTCTCTTGTCAACTAATAATTATAATTTCACGATATCAAAATAGATCTCCGCCGAAAATAAATAATATTTATGATGACAGTAATTCGTTTAAAGTACCTATATAAAACGTTAACGTACGGGGGCAGACATCTTACTTATTACTTATAGTCGAATGGCTACAATCCAAAGCAAATAGACCATCATACAAATGTCAGACTGCGTCATTGAATGTTTTAATAGCTGCATTGAACGAAGCGCATCGTTTAGATAATGAATGGAATTGCAAAATGTTATTAACAATGTCATCAAAATTCAGTCAGAGTGAAGAAAATTTTTAAAAAGTCAAGAAATAGGCTTCAAATTGAAAATTGAACGGATCGCAAAAACAGGTTTAACCGTCGCCAGCCAAGTGTTGGTTATGACTCACCTACAGCTGTTGATGCTCATATCTTCTAAAATAATTATCTTACAAAAATAGTCTTTATATTATCTAGAGACTCAAAAAGTCACCATTTTAATGATATCGATTTCATTTTCTTCCCTTCATTTTGATTGCATTTTAAATTCAATTTGATCCACTATTCGTAATAATATTTTTAAATGCTACGATGAAATTGAAGCTCGTCGATTGAAACATTCAAGCTCGTGTGTTCACCAGTCATTCACTCTGTCCCACTGATTTCTTAATGTGGGCACCTTTTCATTTGCAGTAACGGAATTAATAATTTTCAGACATATCAAATAACAAAACGAAAAGTATTTGAAGGGAAAAAAAATGTATTCTGTATTATTTATTTAACATTTTCAAAAGTCAATAATAAGACGATTCATTGGAATTGTGGATTTTGAACTTTTGTAGAGATTTATCGTATATTTATTATTTGGAAACTGAAGTGGGATTTTCTGAAATAACATTCAAAATTCATATCAAGAAAATTCATAAGCCTCAAATGTGCGTGATTTCATAATAAGTCAACTGCCGAGTGGAATTTGACTTTAGTGAACGTATGAGTAGAAACGGTCAGAAATATCTGGAACTACGGAATGCATTCAATGTTGAAAAAAATGAAAGGAGTTGAAGTATAAAATCCTTCATTTAGAATAATTATCGTTATATGCGAGAATATGGAATACGTGTTTAAAAATAATAATAAACATAAAAAAATAAAAAGCGCAATCATTTAAACATATCGAATTCGATATGTGATTTTATGATTTCAAGTGTAGTTTCTATTCAAATATTTGTTTCAAACGGGTTGGGAAAAACGCGTTTAGAAAACAAATTCGATTTTTGGATACTATTAACCGTATCCCAGAAATGAAGGGACAAAAAGTTTGCCAAACATCGCACAATAGATTCAGTGAAATCGGTAAATTCAAGTCATTGATTATATTTGGTATCTATTGCACACCATTGTTCTGAAAAGTAATGTCCGGGTAAAAACCTTTTTAAGAGAATATGCGAAACATTTCAGAGAGATAATTCCCCATATGCAGTAGCTGAGTGTAATAACTTCATTCCGGTGAATTTCGCTCAAAATTGGATTGCAATTCGCGTTTTCGGAGTAGAGACCACATGCCAAATTTCATCTTTGTGTATTGTGGTGTGATCAAGATGACAAGTCCATGAAAGCATGTTTTTTTTATTGCTTCAAGGTTTAAAATTTTCATTAACTTCACAACCTCGATCATTCCAATTTTTTATATTTTACAAATAAAAAAGATTTTTTTAAAAATATATATATACTCTTTTCTTGATTGAGTATGTGCCGCCCATCCTTATTATTAGGCATAAAAATATTCACAAGCTAAAGCATGCTGTTATGACTTCCACCGAAGCACGCGAACCCATCCTCTTTGACAAATTTTCTTTCTTCGGAATGGAATGCATAACCTCATGACAAAAGATATCAGCTTGAGAATAAGAGAACCAATAAAAAGCCAATTCCCCAGTCGGGATGTCGGACCACCCACCGGCTGGAGATTATGCATTGAGCCAAGAAGGAGCGGGGGAGCCTGTTTCTTGCATGAAAGAAAACAGCACCCACAAAAAAAATACATCAGAAAGAAATAATAATAATAGTAAATAAATAAACTAAAGAAAAAGTGGGGAATCAAAATCGGTTCGGAATTGTTTTCGATGCGAATTACGCGGAGTGAGGGTGTCGATCTCGAAATGGGGGGAGTGGGGGGTATTCCTTCCAGAATAGAAGGGAGGGGAAGGGTATGTTTTCTTGTCATGGACACGTGCCACAGACACAAGTCCTTAGCCCTAATGACGACAGGGTGAGGGTGTGGGGAGGATAGGAACAGGGAAAGAAAAGACATCTGACCAATCGATGCAGAGCATCCGTTCGCCATCAAAAGCGATGGAAAAGGCTCGTCAATAAAAGAAAACAACAAACTTAAAGCGATTAACGCATGACTCACCCACGGCCCCATCAATCACGAACACCACTCAACTAAATATAAATACCATTTGTGCCAGAAAACCATCTCGAAATGGAACAAAACGTATTTTATATTGACACGTCTGGACGACGAGAGTTGATTAGTTTCTGCTCCTTTTTTTGCAGGTAGATAAAATAATCCCGATATTAAGGTCCAATTTGGGAAAAGGCAGGAAAGCAGCTTCCTGACAGATGGACCTCTGAAGCTACTTAGGAAATATAAATAAAAAATGCAAGCAATTATTTGATTCTGTACTATGAGGAGGAAAAAAAGAAGAAAAAGGAATATATGAAATTATAGTAAATGTTCATTTTTTTTTCTCGTCCACGAATTATAGAAAGTATTGGTATCCCTCTCTCAAAAAATTCCCTCCCTCGTTCTAATGGACTTTAGATAAATCCATTAGATCGAGAAATTCGATTTGAAATTATGTATTTAATGATGTGATAGCTCACAAATGGAAGTAAGGTGAAGGAAATTTGGTAAATGACATTTACAATAAAATTATAAATTT
>JAPMOR010090161.1:854085-868152 GCA_026543865.1 Argiope aurantia
TATATATATATATATATATAAAAGTAATCAATGCGATTTAAATAATATTTCATTCTTAAATATTTTAAGCATTGACAAAGGGAAAACCGAGAATTCTTTTACTATAAAATAAGATAGAGAAATTTTGTCTCCGGGAAAATGTTTCACAAGACAGTGGAATGCGTCATCGCTTGGATGTTGTCCTTTTGATTATTTTAATGACAAGAAAGAGAAGATAACGCATACGATGTAATAAAGCAAAGCTTTCAACCATCATTTGTTTTTCTGTTCTAAAGCTTTTCCCTATCACTGCTCACAAGAAATTTGGAACCATTAATGATCAGGACAATCATATCGAATTATTTACTTTTGTAAAATGCGAGCAAACTGTTTGAGGTGATTAGTAAAGAATGAAGAAACGAAGTGAAAAATCTTATGCTCAAAAGTATCCAATGCTCAAGAAGCAAAAGTTAATCCAAGACCGTTTTACTTATATATCTGAGATGTGAGAACTAACGGATGCAGTTAACACTTTTCTGCTGAACTTACAATGCATAGTATAAACGACAAAGAATGGAAAGGAGTAACATTAATCGAATTTTAAAAAAAAAGTCTAAAAAATTTAATCGGAGAAACCGGTAGAGGAGTGCTCTGATTACAGTTCATTTCACCAATCCCAAGTTCGCATATGCCCGATGAATGCAACTTTTCAGCAAATTCGTTTAAAAACTCTAAGAGAAAATTTAATCTTGGAATCGATTCCACACTCACTTAAAAGGAATATCAGAATGTTGGAGCACGGGAAAGCATTAAAAAGTGTTCTTTCAATTCTGAGACGAATCACGTTACTAGTAAAAATATATATATATATATATATATATATCGTCCTCAAAATCAAAAGTTAATCTCCTGCGGTATTTTGTTGAAATCCAATCAGAATAGGACCTTCATACATGCATAAAAAATCGCATGGAAATAATATTAAATTACCAAAAGTCCTGGCATGTGTGGACCCTTAAAAAACTAAAACTAGCTTTTTTGCAAATCCTATTTAAATGCTTTTTCAAAAAATTTAATTCTATAAAATATTTTTTTCTTCAGATTTTGCCCGAGGTCTGTTAAACACATTCAATAAATCTGAGCAAAATACCCTTATGGCTTTTCTCAAACGAATGACTTCTTTTCATTATTTCAAATGTTAGCTGTAACTATAGAAAAGAAATTAAGTAGCTTCTTTCGTGTCAAGCCAATTGATTGATAATAAATTGATGTCGATATGCATGATTAGTTAATTAGGAGAAAGATGCATTATTTAGTAGACTTATTAAAAGATTAATTACCGTTATCTTTTAATTTTACTAAAAAAGTTTTTTTTTAAGTTTGCGAAGATTTTAGGTGAGCATTTATCCAATTAGAGAATCACATGAAATGTGACATAAAAGGGAAAAAATTGTCAAAATTCGAAAATTGGAAAAAAAAAGTAATGCTTAAATCTGTGTTATTTGATATCATTCTTGATAAAAATTTCAAACTGTTATTCTTCACAAGAAATTAAATTATTCAGCATATTTTTGGGGGAAATAAAATCATAAGCAACAAAATTTCTTTAGGATGTTCTTGTTTGCATGCTTTAGGAAGAAAACCATTTGGTGAATGACATGTTGAATGGCGATTTTAATTGTGGAAGGTGAGCATCAGGGTTTATACAAAAACCGGTTTTCAAAATCAATATTTCCAAAAAACCTATTTTAGCCCGTTTTCGAAAAAATATTTTCAGTTCAGTTAAAATATCAGTTTTATTAAAATTACAAAAAAAAAAAAAAGAAAAGGAAAAAAACGAAATCAATATCAAAGTCAAAGTCAAAATATATATAGAAAAAATTAAGGATTACATATACATATTACTTAAACGAAATAACGAAAACTCAAACAAAAATATCAAATAACACTTATACTATTTATACTAATTTTAATTTTCCCTAAGAAAATAGGACTTTAAAAAGCATAAAATATCCCTTGAACGGTGGCTAGGTCTTTTTCTTACTTTGGACACAATATTGCCAGTAATTGAAAATACTCGTTTAAGCTACTGAGCTTGATTTTATAGTTTTCAGGGCGTCAGTTTTTTTGTTCTTTTATTCATTACCGCAAATAATGAAAATTCTGCTTTCATTGTCTTTATATTTGTAAGTTTTTCTTCAGGGTCTTCAAGAAATTTCTGGATTAATTTTTCCTTGGCTTCTTTTAAAAAAGCATTACTCTGATGAGTAGCTTCTTCGATTTGCTCTTCATAAGAATCGTTTCCACATAAGAATCGTTTCCACAGAAGCATTCACACTTTTCACAAAACATAGATAAAGATTTATTTGATTTGGACAATATTTACTTACCATTAAGAAAATAAATATTGTTATTAATATATTGTTATTGTTATTAATATATTCACCTACTATAAAAATAGTTGGTAAAATATAGAATGTATTGTAAAAAATAGCAATTTTTTTGTTATAAAATGCAGAGTTTACAAGCAAATATAAAAATTACAGACTATGAGTGAAAGTCTTATTAAAACTTTGTATTAAAATTTGAAGGTAATTCTATAAACATTCAAGGAAATATGAGCATATTCAGTAAATAAATTGTAATTGCATATGCGCAAAATATTATATAATTTCCTTTTCAAAATTTTAAAACCAGATGTACGCATGGCAGCTCATAAAAAAAGGTTTAATTGGTAATTCACTAAGATTCAGAAAAATAATAGTGGTGCATTCAGCTCAAAAAGAATTTAGTTTAGCAGGTGTTTTCGACGTAAAATTAAAAAATGAAGGACTATCCACAAATTTTAATTCTTTAAATTTCATTGTTCGAATATAACACTGAAAGGAAAGTTTTAGAGTTAAATTAATTATAAGAAGTGGAATTCATAAAAGTTTGTTATATATCGCAATGTCGATTGGAGTATCTAACTCCGACAGGTTGACAATTTCGCTTGGTGAAGGCAATGAGTAAAATGCTTAATACGCAGAGAAAAGGCTATCTTCTATTACTCAAGACATGTTAGAAGTCTAATTTAGCTTCAATATATGTGAATTAATTTTTCCTTATACCACCTTCATGGGAAATTGGGCCTCATTTATGTTTTGCTTGGAAAGAAATAAGGGATATCCGCCAATCTAATCGTAGCTAGCAATTGGTGCCTAAATTGTACATCAAACTCTCGGTTTTTGGAATGATGCTGATTCAAAGCTCAGAATGACTTTTTTCCTCGATTCATTAAAAATGCTAAGTAATAATAATAAAAGCATTTTAAAAATCTTTTATAAAAAATTAAAATTAATTCTTCTTTAAATTAAAAAATATTTTTTTCTTCTTTAACTAAAAAATAAAAATTAAATCTAGCTTAACTTTAACATTAAAAACTAAATCTTTCATAAAAAATTAAAATTTAATGGAATGTCATTAATAGAAAATATTCATAAAAACATCTGTTATGACAAAAAAAAAATGTAGCAGTAAAAAGAATTGAATATCATAAAGTTAAAAAAATACTTCAAGGGAAAAAAAATTCTATTTTGCGAAAAACGCAACGCCAATAAAAAAAAAAAAAAAAAAAAAGAAGAAAAATTCTAAGAAAAACTAAAACGCCCTTATTTAATAAAAATAAAAACAAAAAAAATCATTCTAAACATAACTTCAGACTCATACACAACTTGATGCCTCTCAGAAAATAATAATATTTTTTGAAAACGATGTCGTTTCCCTACAACGCTGGTGTGGTGTGGTGTGGAGAGGGGGGTGCCAGCTCAGGTGTCGTCCTCGTCATCTGACCGTGGTTCAAAATTACGAGGTCCGTCCCAAAATAGCCCTAGTGTTGCTTCAAACGGGACGTTAATATAACTGAACTGAACCCTACAACGCTACCGAACGTGACTCGAATATCGCTTTTATTACTTATTGCCGAATGACAACTGCGAAATATAAACAAAATCCCTACATCAAAGTTTCAGGCTATTCCATTGAATTTTTACATTCTGTGCTTTGTTCCAATGGAGCATAAATAGAGAAGCTTTGGGTTGAGCAGGAATTCCATTAAGTTAGAGGGAACAAGATGTAAATGATAAACGCCTCAAACAGAAAATTTAATGAACGCTAAAATATTTTAAATCATCAGCAGATTTACATTCTTTTTGATTCTTAGCATTCCATATTAATAGATTAAAAAGTCAATAAAGTGGATAAACAAGTGGGTCGCCAAAGTCGGTTGGTCTAAATTCAACCATGAATGTTTTATTTAATTAATTTAATTTCGTTTAATTCTGTGTCATTATAATGATTTTGTAAAATAGACACATTCTTCAAAATATTTATAATTTGTCGATGCATTGAAAAAAATATAAGCGAAACCTCAAAAATATAAGTGAAAATGAAAGAAAATTCTTTAACTCAAATTCATCATATTTTATTAATTGAATTTTTAGGGAAGAGCATTAGCACATGCACCCATTTCTGGGACATATGCGCAAAATCATTTCGATCCCAAATTGTAAGCAGGGTAACCGGTATTTATTCTCCCAACGTAAAAAAGGTGCCTTCAATATATGACTAGATTTCCGAGTGTGTTATAGATATAAATGAAAGTTATCGGATCTGAACTATGTTCGTTATCCACTGGAACACTTGCAAGATTTCTTTTGCTTATCTTCATACTTAGTCATAGCACTCCGCCTTTAGTGAAAACAGGATTTCCCATTGTTCACATAATTTCTGCTCTAATCTGAATAATCTTTTTCATCTGAATCAGTCAAAAATGTACAACTAATAGCAACTTCAAGTTTGTTGTTTTTGAAAGAAGTTCCTAAAAGACGGGCGGTATGGTCAGAAAGACCTGAAGCGTGTGGCTGCTGATTGCAAACAATTTCCCCTAGAGTATTCAAGTAGAATGAACAACATTTAATTTATTTTAATGATTGGATTTAGGGTAAGAGAAAGAACCCAATACAGATTCCAAAAGAAGAACCCTCTCATCTTGCCATTCCTCCCCGCGCAGCCACATCTTCTCTTTGAAAGTCAATTGAGAAATAATTTATTGTACATATCATCGAGTGTAAAATGCGAAGCCTCAGTTAAAGC
Organism: Argiope aurantia; assembly: GCA_026543865.1. Taxonomy (NCBI): domain Eukaryota; kingdom Metazoa; phylum Arthropoda; class Arachnida; order Araneae; family Araneidae; genus Argiope; species Argiope aurantia. The sequence goes on from JAPMOR010090161.1 coordinate 859,198, forward strand.
GGAAAGATTAATTATCCGACGACTGATATATAAATAACCGAAGACGGTCACTGCAACCGCTAACGTCCCCCATAAATTCAGGCTGCGGACTTTTAAATATAAATCACTCTTTCGCTCCCCGTTCCCACTTCATACACTGCACTCAGGGCAACAGAATTGGGAACGATATTAAGAGTTTATGTAAGGTAGGGAAAAAACGCTGCGTATTAATATGGAGAAAAGAAAGAAGAAAAAATTGAACGCAAAGGAAAATAATAATAATAGAGAATGCTGGCAATCAATCACCCATTTAGAGAAGAAGGAAGCTTTTGGCAGTGATGGCTGAGCGGATTTGAATGGCACGATGGTTTAGACCCTCGCTCGAAGGAAGACCAGGGCCATCTGTTACGGAAGAGACAGCCTCCAGGCTCTATCAAAAAGCAATAGCATCGGAGACAAAATGCGATTTCAGTCGCGAGACAGAAGGGACGCGCTGCACTTAATGCGCGCCTGGAGATGGTATTTGATGTGTGCTTGCTTTCTCCGGCGTCATCTCCTCTGACAGAGGTTTCCGGATGGAATTCCCCGTCGGAGAATTAGGAATTTTAATGAGCTTTTTTGCGTTGAGGGAAGTAATCTCCCAGTTGGGCGGAGGGTTTGAAATTTGCTTGCTTTGAAAATTATTTGGAAACCCGTTTGTCAGAGATGAAATTTGTAACTGCATGGAACGCACTAAATTGCACAGAAATTCCGATTATTCGGCATCAGACTGCCTCCCAAGAGGCTTCAGAGGCGTCAAGCATATTGTTCAGTTTAAAACAGATAAGGCAGAGGAACTCAAATATTTCAAATATGAGATGTTAAACTTTCGAAAAAGCTCCGATGAAAAGCTAATGTGAACCAAGCGATAATGTTTTAGAAAAGTAGTAAATTATAATTTTCACAGATCAATAATTTAAGCAGGACACTTCAGAATTAATATTCCGTGACAATAAAAAGAAACAGAATCAAAAATAGAAAGGAGAATGGCCTTTTATTTGAACCACATATTTTTTAGACACTGTGTCATTGAAGGACTTTCGGCAAGGCTTTTGAGCAAAGAATGCGGTTAAGCATTTGGAACGAGTAAGCATGAAAAAAATACTGAAGAAATACTGAGAGGTTTAGAATGGGAAGGAGAGCCATCGTGGTGGAAGGTACACGATTTCCTGTTAAACAGGTTGATCAAAAGCAATGCAAAGAAATTAATCCCATAACTCTTCAAAATAGAACTTTATTCCTCAACTAGTCGCCTTTGGCAACCAGCCGGTTCGCCAATCTAAATGTTCGTTTAAATTCTAATAATTAAATATTTTACGCAATAATAGATTTTTCATCAAAATATTTTAAAACTTCAAATTTTGATAGTCATATAATTTACTCATAATATATTAGAAGCCTTCAGTCATAACGTAATATGTATCTAATTTTCTGCTAGTTCCCGTAGAATTTATGCTTTAAATTAAAGTGGAAAGAATTAATCTGCAATTAATATAATAATATTTTTTACTGAAACAAAGCCTTTTTTTATAATATGATTACTGATAACAGTCACTGAGCGTTTAAACTTTATGGGCACTAAAGAATATATTTCTTAATTTATGTAATATCTCAAAAATTTCTCAACAAAATTTTCTCAGATTCATCATGAACAGATCGATTAATTAACAATGTTTACTTTTAAATGCATCAAACACTAAGAAAATAAAACGAATCGTTTAAAATAATCGGTTGAAAACAGGTTTAAAAAAACTACTTAAAAAACGATGTTCTTAAAACTATAAGCATATACAAAAAATATATAACTAACGTAAATACAATTTAATTACAAAAGCATGCAACTAACCTAAAAATAATTTAAATCAAGAATCATCCGTTGATAATATTGTCAACAATCAGAACACAATGCGAATTTTTCTACGCCAGTTGGGGTAACGCTATGAAGATTAGACATTTTTAATTTCCTTTATTCTGTGTTATTTTAATTCAAAAGTACTTCAGAATGAATCTGAAAGATCGATTAATTAACAATGTTTAATTTTAAGTGCATAAAACATTAAGAAAATAAACAGAATCGTTTGAAATAATCGGCCGAAAAATGTTAACCCTAGCCTCATTACTGTTGGGGAAAACAAAACAAAACTGAAGCCTTACTCATTTGGCGGTGGGGAAAATGGAAGATTTTTTGGCGGGAAAGTTAGTTTTTAATTAATAATTAAAATTCTAATTGAAAATTCAAAAAAAAGGGACCCTAGGTGCACATTCCCGACCTCTAAGTTATACATGTACCAAATTTAGTAGCTGCAGGTCAAATGACCTGGTCTGTAGAGCGCCAACACACACACACACACATTGAGCTTTATTTATAAGTATAGATGTGAAAATATTAAAATGTAATATGATCATCAAGAATACTAAAAGATTTAAAATTTCAACCTCTAGCATACCAGAAAGTAATTAAAAAGGCGATTGTCGAATTTTTACAAACTTAAAAAACAAGTCAATTTCTAGAAATCTATCTGAAAAGTATACAAAAATCGTGTTTCTTATATTCTTCATTATATTAAAATAGTTTGTTCACAATTTGCTAAACATTTTTACTGATGAAGAACATTTATCTACATCTGTTTTCAAATTATTGTATGTTGACGCAATAGGCCAAACAGTGTTTTCAGCTGCAGATCAAAATATTGTAGATTTTTCTGTGTTTGATTTAATATCAACAATGGCATATTTTTAGATTAAGTTTTTCAAAAAAAAAATATTGTACTACAAAAACAATACGAATATTATGCATTTTGCTCGATCGATTAGGCTGTGTTTTTTAAATTTCTTCATCGCAATAGCCTGGCGTTTTCTTCGTATGACTTCGACTTGATTAGATTTAATTGTATAGCAGTGGTGTGAAAATTAAAAATTAATTAATATATTGCTTGCACAATTCCGTAACTGGTATGCCCCCTTTTCTCCTACAAAATCTAAATAGAGGAGGCAAAACTTTCCATACACAGATATACTAAATATTCTATAAGCTTTCTTTATTTCAGTGGCGTGCTATATAATTGACAATCCCCTCGTGACGTACTCTATTACAAGTAAAACTTGAACTTAGGATGTGTGTTTTCTTGACGAAGTTTAAGATACTGGAAAATTAGCCCCTTGCTTCTTTATCTCAATTATTAGCTCTTAGTATTTATGACGACAGTCAGATCTTTTGGCAAGCATTTTGAAGATGGATGACATTTTTCGATTTTAAGGACGAAACCCTACCGGAACTTAAATCTAGCAAAGATTAGACCAGAAATTTAGCATTTGACAAAGCCATACATTTGCTTTGTAGCTCATTAAAGCACATATTTCAGGTTGGTCTATTTAAGAGCAATTACAGTTATGGTTTTTCACCTCATTAATTGCATATAACAGGACCATTTCAATTCAAAGATTCAAACTGCTCTCTTCAGTTTTTTAAAACTGCTTTTTTTCGTTTTTCAAAAATGTGTGAATACCCGCTACTATGAATTGATACACAGACAAACAGAGAACCATGCAGTTTCACTCTACGCGGTACCTGAATTCTCAATAAATCAAGACAGATTTCAGGTCATCTAGGGTGACAGTTCTATTGCAAGTTTATAGTTTGATATTACGAAAAGGAATTTTCAATTTCCTTTATTAGAAGAAACTTAATGTATACATTACGTTAAATCTGACAAACTATTGACTATGTATAATTATCGCTGATTATTCATAATCACTAGTAGTGATTATCCATGATCATTATTAAGTTTAGTGACGATTGTGCCATATTCACCGGTAATAATACATAATCACCAGATTAATCACATTTATCATAAGATGTAATCTTTTTAGGAAAAGTTTATATTTCAAAATCTATTATCTTAAAATTCGCACTTTTTAAAAACAATAATATAAAATGACTGCTCAGTAAAAGAAATGGTTTCAGGTAGTTCAAAATATTTTAGGAAATTAGGTTGTTATTCATACTTTTGAGAAGATGCCTCAAAATGAAATGCTACTTAAAAAGGCAATGATACGGCAGAGAATTTTTTAAATAACTGATAGCTGATACCTGAAGTCCTAAACTGAAACAATAAAAGTAAAATTTTAAAGAACAACTTACGCTATTAAGGCTAACCTTTGTTCTAGAATTTTTTGACAGTTAAAGCAAATGCCTTTTATTTAGTTTGGGGAAAGAAAACTTGTGCGATGTTGAAAGTAGCGATAGTTTATGGAGCTAACCATTACGAGCGCGATGAAAAGTTTGCATTTAAAACTTGAACAGCAAACAAAAGTAAGCAACACATCTTTAAACTTTCTAGGTAAAATTATATAGTTAGAATGAAGGTTATAAAAATATTGACAATTTGTTAAAGGATGGTGACTGCACTAGAAATTAAAAAAAAAGGCATTAGATAGATTTCTATTCAAAGTAATCTAATTGCAATTTTTTTTAACTATGCTTATTTAAATAAAAAGAAAATATTTTTTTCCAAGATATATTTTATTTCAAACACGGGTACAGTTGTAATTAGGGACTACAAATTGTATTACATTTTTTTTTTTTGCTACTGATAATTCGGAAAAAAGTTTTAAATAGAACCAGCAAATGACCCAAATTTTTTAAAGCCACGCATATAAAATAAAAACGCTGCTAGTAAAACATTTTATTTTTTACTTATCAAAAATGTCTGATAATATACTGTGATCTTAGCATAAAACATGTAAAAAAAATTAACAATTTTACAACAAAATTATCAAATACTTATAAATAAATAATTTTTTAATGAACCTTAATGTAAAATGTGAAATATATTTATTATAATGTTTTAGAAATTAAACACAAATGAAATATAAATTTTATTTTAATCATCAAAATTTTATTTTCTAAATGTAATCTAATATTTGAACAAAATAATATCGCCTCAATAAAAAAAATCATATTCAAAATTTTCCGATTTAATAATTATTCAAGTAGAATTGCAAACTATTTGAATATATTTAATCTTTATATTTTTCCGTTTAAATAATTTCAGTTCCTGTTTAAAAATTTTATTAATTTATTTTTCTTTCAGATTATGCTGTTGTGCAGTCAAACCTCTGTGCATCAGATTTGAACATTTCTGGAAGAGGAATTGAACTATAGAAGTAAAAAAAAAAAAAAAATCGATAAATAATAATAAAAAATTACATATTTTGTATAATTTTCTTACTTAAACAATTCTGCGTAGCTAATTTTTAAGGGTTAAAAAGATTTAAATAATTGTTAAGGAAATGTATTTAAAAAAATTAGAAATAGTATGCAATTGTCAAATGTTTAATGAAGCTAAATATTTATTTACTTTTGAACAATTAGTCTCTAACATCTTTCTTGAACAAAATCTCTCAAAGCGATTTTAAACTAATGTTCAGATTTATTATAGAGATCATAAGTATTTCTTCAAGAACAGCAGACATCAAAACGAGCCCTGTTGAATAGTTCTAATGCTATTTTTTTTCCACTCATTCACCTTCTTTGTCATCCTTTTTGTGTTTATTTGAAGTCCAGTGGAATATCATCGTCTTAAGAAATCAGCTTTAATAAAGTGTAAAATCAGCTCTCACTCAGTGCCGTCATTTATTTGTTCTGAAGAAACGAGTAGTATGAATGATCTTTTATATTTTCGATCCCCCTTTGCTCTTTATCATTCTGTTTTTTCCTTATTCTTTTATTTTTTTAAAGAAATTTCATATAAAAACTCTATGGATTTATTTTAATGTGTAAAATATAATTCTCCCATTCTTTGTCTAATATGTTGACACATGATCGATGATTTACTAAATTTTTAAGTATTCGGCATATTTACATTCAGGGATTAAATGCTTAAAAATGTGTTTCAAATAATGGACTTTCAAATTTTTAACAGCCTCTAGGTTCACGGCTTGTCATTTAACTTTCGTGTTGGGGGAAAGAAAATAAGCTTATCTTTAACCAATGCTCGCTCAAACGAATTTGGATACATCATGCCAATGTCTATAAGAAAAAACATTTTTGTTTCAGTATCTTCTTATCAATATTAGTTCATCTTTCATTTTTCCTTCAGATTTCTATATTATTTATTAATTTGTATTTTTCTTTCGTATACCTAAATATTTCCGTTTAGGGGATACACTTATTATGAGAAATCTGAAGCTTCATTGAAGGCAAAGTGCACATTTCACTCCAAATGAGGGAGAAAAAAAAACATACTGGCATTCTATTTCTATTGAATTCGGAAGCGTCTGCATAGTTGAGCTTTTTTTATACTGTTGCCACTGTTACGCTTTTTTTGTTCTTAAATTATGCTTGTTAGCTCATTAAGCTATAAACAAAACAATTTCAATATCTCGAAATTGTAAAAAAAACTAAATCAATATTTAAGTTTTTTTATTGAAATTTCGCGTTTTAACAATTAAATCACAAAAAAACTGAAGATATTTTTTTTTTGTTATTATCAACAAGCCATTCCAATAGTGTAAGATAAGACTCAAGTATCTGCAACTGTATTCAGAACTGCGAACTTCATATCAATACGTTCATTTGGCCTTATTTTATTTATCGAATATTTCAATCTGCTGTTTTGGAAAGGCCGCTTAAATCTAGTGATGAGATAAATCATAATATCTAAACTGAATGATAAGAGCCGGGAATAAATTTCATTAAAAATAAAGTTGCTAAGCGGAGAAATAGGATTCAATAAACATTTAGCAGTGGTAAAAGGTGCCGTGAATAGAATAGCGAGGTATTCATTTGATATTGGATTGAATTTATTTCTTTAAAATTTCCAATTGTAAAATAAATAAGAAACAAGACTTGAAACCTTTTTTTTTTAATCTTCTTTCATAAAACTCGTTAGAACTGCACTTGCAAGCGAATTATTCGCTGAGGATACAGCTGTATGATGCAAATTCAACCAATTTGAAAAACTTTTACAACCAAAAAGATAACATTTCATTCACTATTTGGTTTAATTGCTGGCAGCATTTGATATTGACTAAATATTCGAACAATTTCTCTACGGTTTCATAAGCTTACGGAATTCCAGAACAGAAAAAGATTAAATTTTTTAAAAATTCGAAATATTTTCTTATATGGAGTTTATTGTCAATTTCTCTTTTAATCCTTAAAAAATTAAAAGAGAAATCGAAAAAGCGAGAACATTTTGATCTCGTTATTTCCATTTAATTTCAAAGTAGTTCTTTTAAATTTTTAAGAAACTAATTTCATTCAATTTATAAAGGATTCAGCATAAAATCAAAGGCTTTAATAGTATTCTACTCACATTTTCTTATGCTTTCAATGATTCTGACATCGAGTGCTGAATTATTTTCTTAGATTTAATTCGATGTAGAATAGGATTCGAATTCTCGAAATACATTTTATATGTAAGAACCTATCTTAAAAGTGTCTGTGTAAACTTATCGCCGTTAAATCTTAAACGCCATTAAATTATAATCAGATTAATCAGTTATAAGTAAATTTTATATTGCCAAACCAGAGTCTCATTCGTTCAAAAAAAAGTTCAATAATTTAAAAAATATGTTCTTGAACTAGATTTCTACATTCCACAAATTAATATCCATTTTTAAAATTAAAATCAAAGAGATATTTTTAAGGTTTTCAAAATTTTTTGTTGATGACAGATATTTCTTAATTTAAATTCAATTTTCGATATTAAATCAATGTTTTCGATACATAAAATTAAAAAAAAAGAATATGACATGATATTATAGTTCTTCTGAGATAGATTTTGAATTTTTCACTTATGAGTCATAGTTGAAGTAATTCTAATAATAAAGAAGCTACTAATCAGTGATGGATTGTTTAGTAATTTAATATTGTCCAACAAAAATTAAAAAAAACAAACTCGCAGATTACTAAACGGAGCTTTATAACGTAAGCATTCATAATATATAACTTAAATCTTTGATATTGCAGTAGATTTAAAATTTCATATATATATATATATATATATATATATATATATATATATATATTTAAAATTACAGTAAATTCACCTGTCAAATTACTTGTATTAATTTACTAATGTCGACCAATTTAATTTAGTTTTCGATCTGTTTAATTATTGCTAAACTTGTCATTTGTTTCTGAAATAAAGAGTTAACATATCCATAACTTCAGAAATTATGAAAATCTTCTAAACAGTTCAAGAGAATATCATATAACAAATATAATCCTGAAATAAGAGCTATAATATGCTTCAAATCATTCAGAAAGAAGGGAAATTCGTAAGCTATAAATTCTCTAATTAAATTTTTAGAATTTATTCTTGGTTAAAGAAATTACATAGATGCTCTGATCCTTTTCGACAAAAAAAATTGTAAATTGGAAAATTTGAAAAAAATTGTGCAATTTAATTAGAAAAGAAAGCAGATTTGATATGTATTTCAAGGATAAAAACTACTATATATATCGTAGCAGATAATATTTAGAAGTATTATTTTTTTCAAAAATTTGTGATAATGAGAGGAAAATCACTCAACTACTGAACTATCAATAAAAAAAATTTTTTACCTTAAAATAATATAAAAACTGATGGAGCAAAAATCATTTTAATGGGAAAACATTTTTAGAAATGATAGCTACAAACTCCAAAATTCATTTCTGCCAAACTGCTGTGAAAGTTTAAAAACAATTCTTATGGAAATATTTCTATCTTCCTAAGTACATTTGTACTACTTTGGTTCCATTGATTCAAAATGTTCGTCAGTGATACGCAAACGGACAATCAGACAAGAAACATATTAATTTCCTTCTTTGAGTCGAAGTAACTGCGCAATTTAGATTAAAAGCAAATAGCTTCTCAAAGAAAAGTCGTCATAACAACATATAGAAAGTTTTTCATAAAATCATTGAGAAAGTTTTTCATAAAATCATTG